>CM034360.1:62874174-62993868 GCA_019925275.1 Mytilus edulis | reverse complement strand
TGAAATTGGCCCCAGACCACTAGTCTAACTGACCATTAGATTAATTGTTAATATGTTCTCATCTTTAACATGCAAAGACTAATGTAAATTGTACTTACGAATTGACCAATGCACCAAACAACGAAAGAAATGTATGCAGTACTTAACCACGGTGAACGATTATGTAATAAGATATATTCATAAAAGGTTATCGTCACACCGTTTCCAAAATTCTTTTCTCACGAGACCTAGTTGAACCTATAACCCATCAAGAAAGAACAATGTCAGTCAATCATTTTTGTTATTGATTTTTATCATTTGAAGAGACATTACAAAAAAGTCAGTGCATTTTGTCATTGATTTTAATATTAAACTGCGATTGAAACAAACGACATTTCCAAATATGGGTGTTTGTACTGTATAAAGTCAGGCATGTGACATATGAATGTCAATTTTGGTTTTTTTAAGGTTCAAAGAACTGAAACAGAATTCTTACTGCAAATCATATTATGAGAAGATTGATTGACTGATTGATTGATTGGTGTTTAACGCCACTCTCCACATTTTTGTGCGTTTTCGAATATGTCAGTTTTTATTGATGGAGGAAGCCGGAGTGCCAGGATAGACCAGCCTTCAATATGAAAACTGACAATCATAGTTTCGAACTCGGTGTTGACTGTCTAGTGATACAACAATTAGACTACTTAGACCCCTCGGTGACCGAGACCCAAACATATGACGAGAAGAAAATATTCTGTAATAATGTCTTCATAATATAATATTCAATTTTGATGTAAACAGGATTTAGTGTATGAATCCGTATGTAAAAAAACTATTTAATAAGTTTTAATTTTAATTATTTACAAAATATCAAATAAGGGAGACAAATTATGTTTAACAAAGAATTCGCATGGGAGAAAGCTCTATAAATATCAGTAGTTCACTTGTATAAATAAAAGGGAAATTAAAAACTTATGATAAAATGTCTGGAGCTTGATAATAAGTAGTATTAATATAAATTCTCATCACTTGCATTAAAAAAATATTAAAGCAATTCTTGAAGGAAAATAACCCGATTAAATAACATTCCATATCGTCGGATAAAACTCGACCTTATGCAAATGAAAATCAATATATCGGTTAACCTATTTTGAGTTGAAAATATCTTTTTGTAAAGACTGTAACTGTATTAAAATGTAGGTGATATAAGAAAAATAACAAAACAGACCAAAATGCATCTTTAATTTACCTGCTTACCGTTCAGGAGCACCTGAGATCTCCACCAGTTTAGGTTCGGGTTCGTGTTGCTTAGTCTTTAATTTTCTATGTTGCGTTTTGTGTACTATTGTTTGTCTGTTTGTCCTTTTCTTTTTTAGCCATGGCGTTGTCCGTTTATTTTAATTCATGAGTTTGAATGTCCCTCTGGTATCTTGTGCCCCTCTTTTATTTCGTATTTCAATTTTTCGAAATGAATCAACGTCTTATTTTTAGACGAAGAACATCAATAAAAGCGCTGTACGTTTTCTTTTTGTGTTTTTTTTTTTTGCTGTGCATAAACTGATTTTGTATCATGGATGGAAACCCCAAATCCTTTGTTTTGTCTATTATACATGTTTATTGTACATGTATATGTGAACATGCATGAGGTTGATTTCAATTTTAGCCAATTCATGTATAATTAATATTAATAGTTTTCAGATCAATATGAAAAATACATGTATTAAACAAAATGTTTAATAGTTTATTGTGCTTTCATTGCTTGATATACATACCTCTGTGAAAACAAATATTGCACCAACATTTCAGTTTTTAATCACATAGTTATTTTATTTTATGTATTCATATCAATTGTTTACAGTACAATACATGTTTTCTCAACAAAAGGCTTAAAGCTAAATAAATAAATTGTATAATGAAACTTTGCCTCAAAATGCATACACAAAAAAAAAACACTTTTCAAACACATATGCATATTAACCCCTACCAATGTCATATTTTAGACCAGTGCTTATAACATTTTATTATCATCACAAAATATAGAACATTTATTGTACTCGTACTTGAATACATAACTTAAAACTCAAGATCCCTCTTTACTAGATACATCTACTAACAAAAATCCTCTCATGCAGACGAACTCGTTATGTTTTATTATCAAGAAAGCCATATTTTGATAACTTGGACAAACAATCGTTTGTTGCCTTTTTCAGTTTAATTTTGTGTATTCCAATGTAACTGGTTACGGTATAAACATTTTGATTTGTTTTGTTCACAATGCGTATCAATGTTATTGAAATTGGAAATTTCAAATACTAATATTTCGTTAAAAATTAATTTATGCTACAATTCTTACATTCAAGGGAAACACATATCAACTTTTTGAGAAAAAAAGTCAAGGTTTAAATAGATTTTAAAACAAATGAATATTGGTAATGTTCAAAAGTTTCCCCCCTCTTTTCCCTTTTTTTCTATATTCCTTTGTCTTTGATGGTAGCCTAAAACATGAAATAGAATAAATGTTACTTTAATAATGAAAAAAGCATATATCAATGTCCTTTCAATAAATATTTTAGCTATACAAAGATAAAAACTCTACAGCTGCATATAAATATGTGTTGCGTTTCCAGTTTAATTTGTTAATATAGTACCTTGTGGTGATTTTATATCGGTATTGATATATCTAGTATATAAACGCCTTCTATCCATTAAATGACTTTTTGCGTGTTGCTCGTTGTTTTAATTTTACACTTTTAGTTCATTAGTTTTTGTTTGTTTTTCTGTGTCTCTTTTGGTGATGCTTATGTCGTTTTTTGTTTTATATAAAAAAGAAGATGTGGTATGATTGCCAATGAGACAACTATCCACAAAAGCCCAAAATGACACAGACATCAACAACTATAGGTCACCGTACGGCCGTTAATAATGAGCAAAGCCGATACCGCAGAGTGAGCTATAAAAGGCCCGATAAGACAATGTAAAACAATTCAAACGAGTCAACTAACGGCCTTATTATGCAAAAAAAATAAACGAAAAGCAAATATGTAACACATAAACAAACGACAACCACTCCTGACAGGCTCCTGACTTGGGACAGGCACATACATAAATAATGTGGCGGGGTTAAACATGTTAGCGGGATCCCAACCCTCCCCCTAACCTGGGACAGTGGTATAACAGTACCACATAAGAACGAACTATAAAAATCAGTTAAAAAGGGTTAACTCATCAGATGGACAAAAAAAAGTGGACGTGTCTCGGTACTTATACATCCCGACACAAAAAGACACAATGAACAGATCTGAGAGTACTCGCAGTTATCTGACAGCTAGTTCAAACAACTAATAAAAAAATCATGCAACTAAGACTATGTTTTATGTTTTGTTTTATGTTTTGTTTTGTTTTGTTTTCTGTTTTTGGAAAAGTGGTGGGGTTGGGTTTTCTGTTATTCCTTCAGAGGTGAACAAATATGAAGCTGTGATAAAAAAAAATACATCTTCTTGAACTGCGTCCGAAAATAAAACTTGATCTGGGAAAAAGTCAGTCTGCATATTGATTGGATCAGATTGTTCGATTAAGGACTTAAATCAGAAAACACGTTCTTGAAATTGAATTGAAATGTCATCTAAATGTAAGTTAACAGCAACTCCTTCCTAGCCAAAAAGAACAAATAAACATAGGTGGTCATGAGTATATTCAAAATGAGACATTGCTTATCAAAGAAGACAACCTTACCGTTTTTGGTCGGGAGTTTGTTAGGTTTAATATTTGCACAAAAGATCTGTCAGACTGTATTGAAAGTACAATTTTGGAAGATGTAGAAAATAAAAGAGGGTTTCAAACTGAAATATGAATAGTTCATATTATACTCGTTTGTACTCTTACAAGCACAAACTAGTTGTGCATGCACTTTTATATAACTTCACAAAAACGCACAAAATATTAAAATTCTTTTTCGTAACACATTTATACTAGGTAAAAAAGAAGTAAAGACGGATCCTGTTGTGTCTTACTGTTGTCTAGTGTTTTAGTTATATCGTCTCGATTCTGTAGACGCTGCGTAATCAATGTTTTCATACCTCAAAAAATTGCAGGAAAAGTTCAATATCCATTGTATTTAAAAACTTTCAATGGTTTGTGTAATACCCTGACTATTATTGTTTGATTCATAAATGAAAATGAAATAATTCGGCTACAGTCTATTGCAATTATCTTTTAAAGTGAATATGGATAAGATGTAGTATGAGTGCCATACACGAATGAATCAACGTCACAAAAAGTGACGAATTTTGGTAATGTTTATATTTTCAAAGGGAAGTTTTTGAAAAAAAAATAGATTTGTTTAATTGCAGACACGTACACAAATACGAAATTGTAATGGTGTTTTCATTGGTCTTTTCTAACATTCTCGGTTTTTATCATAAATCAAAACAGTGTATAAACAAGTCAATTATGTGCAAAAAATAACTGTAAAATAAGGCAAGATGATGTAAGACCATAAACAGTAACCACACTTAAAAAGGCACTACATGAAACAAAAACACTGTGGACGAACCACGAGAAACTAGAGAATCTATACCACAAACGATAAGAAATAACACGATATCCAACTAGGCGTACAAAAGAAACATCATTACTAAATACATTGATGTTGGATGTTTAAATGAGACACGTCGTATAGCATTGCGAGTTCACACTCACTAAACAGTCATTTCCGGGAATAAGCTTCGTACTTAGTAGACCAGCCGACGTAGATGGTAAACCATAATCTGAGACGTGGAAAAAATGTCGTTATCTAGTGTAGATCAACCAATTTGTATTGAAGTCCATAAAATTTACGGAGTTTCATTTTTATCTTTACTCCTCATAACTCTATTGTAGACGTTTTTGCGTAAGGAGCACGTTCTTGTATTTAAAGTCAATATAATGTGAACATGCACGATCACAATGTATTGATTAAGATATGTAACCACAGGAAGATGGTGCAGAGGGTATGTTACTGGTGAGGAATGGGAAAATTGATGATAGGGAAATTGAAACCAGTTCGTTTAAAGTAGCATAAATAAATTATAAATTCTGAAATCGGAATGTCTTTAAAAAAATTTTTTTTTTTTTATCATAAACAATGAAAAGAAATGAATCACTATACTTTCCATGCTAAATAATATAGGAATATAATAAGTAGACATTTAAAACCCATAAGTCGAAGAAATAAATAATCAAGCCAAAAATAAAAAGGACCACCAGTACCACGAAGTGAACAACAAAACATGCAACTGCAAATTGAAGATTCAGCAGGTCGAAAGTCAACACCAATCCGGCGATGATATCAGAGTTATCCAGTACTCATGCTGACGAAAGTTAGACAATAAACAATCAAAGAAAGTAAGCTTGTAAAATATTGAAGGACATTAGAAAGCATTATGATAAACAGCTGTATTAAAAACTATCATTTCGATTGTACTTGATAGATTAGAATTCTATAAATCAATAATAATCAGTATGTTCTAGCTTACAAAAATATGCTTTTATGGAGTTTATTCACAAATCTTAATTCCCTTTAAACACTGCCTTCCACAGCCAGTAGTACAGCAATCATACCTAGATTGACAGCCACCAGGATTACACTCAATATTACAATGGATGGGTGTATCCCGTGGTATATGTGGACATTGCAGCCTGCAGCCTGAAAAATAAATGATTTCTTCATATACTCATCATAAAATAACTCCTTAGTATTCCGCAAATAAGTTAACAACATACTGCGATCAATTGTTATTGTTCATATCAAATTATACATTAAGTAAATAATCTTTTGATATTAGGAAAAGCTTTTTCTACACTTAATTATTCTCTTCAAGATGTGATTTGATTTAAAACAATATCATTGCATTTAAATTAGTTGTTAATGACAATGCGATAGAAAACCCATAGGTCTGGTAATTTGCCTTTAAACAACAGAAATGTAAAGACATACAAAATTACCGTACTTGATAGTATTTAAATAAGCTTAAGACAAAAAAAATATACGTACCGTAACCTTGACCAGTTACTTCAGTGTTAAAGATGAAAATCAACAAGACACTGATCAGAATCAGATTGGTAAGTTTGAACATTGTTGTGTCGTTATGTTAACAATGATAACGTGTTCCTATACTAGTTTATTATTATATATAAGTGCATACTAACTAATTAATTAAAAAAAAAAAGAAAACAAATGCGTTTAAGCAAAAATCCGAAATTATTTAACATGACAGCAATGACATTTTATTTTTTTATTTTTTGCATGTACCTTTAGAAATGTACAAATTAACACCTTATTTTGATACTATTATTTATTGTATTCAAGTCGTGCAGTTGTCATATCAGTTTGATGTGTCACTGATTAATATGTTGATATAAAGCCGCTGAGACATGGTTTGGATACAATATATAGACAATGTTAGTAACAAGTTTCAGACGTTTTTTGAATGATTGTTTGACCATGTGAATGTGATTTAAAGTACAAATTTAACAATATTACATCTTTTTGTCAATTGAAATTTTTCAATGATTAGTGTTCGAGTACACTTATTTTTTTAATAGAACAGATATTTTAGTGCAAAAATACAATTTGGTTATGATTATTTTTAGAAATAAAAATTCTGTAAAAAATAAAAATAACTGTTTTAATTGCTTAGTCAAGACTTTCTATTTTGTGTCCTCAATGATTTTTAACCTCATACTTTATTTTGACTTTTTTGCCTCGCGTCACCGATGAGTCTTTTGTGACGAAACGCGTGTCTGGCGTACAAAATTTTAATCCTGGTATCTATGCTCAGCTGGATTATATCTATAACTTAGTGTCCCTTCGTTTTCATAGAGTTTTTGAATTCAAATTCATTGATAATTTTTCAACTAAACATTTTGCTAAATGTTCTATCCAAAATAAACATATTTCTGTTTGGAATCTGGACAAACATTTTCAAATTATTTTTACGAATGTTCCATTTCTATTTCTAATCGACAAAGACATATAGTAATCAGCTGGGTCCGTCTGTCTCACAACATTTTCGCTTTTTTAATTTTATACCACATTTAGTTGGGTAATGAAACTCGACACGAATATTCATTACTACTGAAATTGTAAGAAGGGTGTCCCGTACAAGGAAGACACCGAACTGTTATAATCATGGTCTAAAACGTTGTTTTACTGAGACACTCGTGTGCAAATGTATCTGAATTGTTTTTGTTCTCAAACCCCTTTGAAGTAAGTAAAGAAGGAGATTAGATACTGTATTTAATTTTTATCATATGAATGTAAGTACAGAATGGAATACAATTCAGAGATAGACTATGTATCAATCAAATTTTCAAACGATTTCTTATTCAAAATGTAGTAACATGCACTGGAGTATAGACGGTATACTAGTAATTTGTATAATAATAGATTTAGTACATTACGGTTTGTTAGTGTAACTTTAAGCATTCTTAAAAGCATTCTTACCTCTTTTTCTTTGCTCTTGTCGTCTATACTATCGATTATCAGAGGTTTAATGTTTTGAACTTATTTTTTTTTTATATAAATTATTTACCTTTTGTTATTCCACTCTTCATTGCTCTTGGAGATTAAATAGGAATAACTGAATACTTTTAAAGTAGATATAATGTATACTGCCATCTTAGATTGTACAATGATAGCAGTACACAATCGGTCTAGTTTTTTGCCTTACTCTGCATTTCTAAGTTGTTTTATTTATTTCTTTAATTGATGTGATTGTATTTTGTATTTTTTGTAATTTACCTCTTGTTTCACATGTCAATGTGACGGAGTGTTTTTGAAATAAAAGCATATTGTATTGTATTGTATTATTGCAAATTTTGAACATGATTTACAAATAATGTGTAAGACTGTTTATTCGTATACAGAAAAATACATGATTTCTTGCTATTATCCAAAATGTTTAAACAATTACAACAATATTCGTGTTTTATTTAATCAATTTAGCCATTTAAAGGAAGACAACTCTTGTAGTAAAAATTTTATACTGGAATGATAGTGAAATTTTAATTTTTAACTTGTAGCAAGAAAACAAATTCTGTGATACTATTGCATTTATAAAACCTATCTTCTCATATTTTTTTCAAAATTCTATCTCATATATATATTTTTTTTTTATTCACAAAAATGAGCTTTTTTTAATTTACAATCTATGCATACTTGGGCAATTTTGCACGACTTGTAGCTTGAAAATTAGCGATGTGACTCATATTTTTTTTATTTTTGAAAAAACCATAAGAAATCTTCATTATAGCAAAGTAAACGAAAAATTCTATCTAAAGAAAAAAATTAACAGATGATCAATACAAAAACAACGACAAGACGACCAACATTTAACATAACACAACACAGAAACCAAACCGAACAACACTAACCCAAAAAAGCAAGGGATGAACTATGATACTGCCGCAGAGTCTATGCATGCTTTAGTAGTTATATTTAGTGGCACCTATCGAGTTGCTAATTGACGGAGAAGCTGTACAAAAACGTTTTGAAATTCACAATTAAGTGTTTGCCAACTGATTCAGACTGCATGTAGACTTAAATCTCAATATGAATATTTGAGAGATTCAAATTTCTAAATTTAAATGTTTTGCAAAATGTAGGTTTTTTACGGCTTACAATAACTTTGGGGTTTTTTTTTTCTTTCAACCTTAGCTTTCCTATTTTTTTCTTACCATATCACAGCCTCTAGTATTGTTTGCTGTCATTGTTTCTTGCAAACATTTATTTGACAGACATATGTTTGGACTGAGAAATTGTGAAAACTAAACTGCATCAAATGTACAAGGCATATCAATTGTTTTAATTTAAGAGCTACTGATAAGTCTTATAGCCGAAACGTGCGTATGGCGTACAAAACTATGACCCTAACATCTTGGATGAGCTTTACAACCCTTATGTAAGATATACGTTCTTACAATAATGTGGCGGATTTAAAAATCATTTGTGAAGTCGTAACTTATTATCTCAATTATTTTCAAAACAAATGACGCAAATAAATACCGCACATGAATTAATTTTATTTTTTATTTTTTCCGCAGGCTTCGTTTTGTTGTTATTGTTTTAGTTGATCTATTTATAGCGTTTTACAATTATAGTATTTTTATTTTATTGTGCGTCTTATTTGTGTTGGTGTTTTTTGCATACTGTTTATTACATGTAATGTTTTTTTGTAATTAAGAATTTTTTCTAACTAATCATAAAATACTTAATTCGAAAAAAAATTTTGCTCGTATTTTATTCATTGGAGAAAGGGTTCAACAAGCTATAGAGTAGAAGTAAAGAAAACAAAATAATTTTCAGCTTTCTTGTCCTTTGCTCTTGTTTATGATCTAAATTATGAAATATGTTTTACCGTTAATATATATACATTATAAATAAAACGCATGGTAATTCTTTTAACAGTGAATGTATTATCATGAAATACGCCTTGGAGATGAAATTATAAATGCTAGCGTACATTAAATTTTCAAATTTCCTTAATTTGACTTCATGATTAAAATTAATTCCTGAACAGTTGTCGTGCCCTCCTAATCCGGTATCATTCGGTTATAGTCAAGTAACGTGTACCTAGGAAGCAACCATTAAACTTCAAAGAAGGGGGGGGGGGTGTGTTTTGTCTGATTCGGATTTTTTTTTTTTTTTTTTAGTTTTTTGACGCTATCAATCAAATTGGTTTTTTTCTAAAACTTAACACTATAAGGTATAATGAAATCTGGATTCAGAATATTTTATTGTTGTCATCTGCTTGACCACAATAGATGTTTTCCATCAAATCGGGGATCAGAATATTGTTTTAGGAAAAAACATAGCCCCTCCCCCTTTGAAGTTAAGTGGTAGTTCCCTTAGATAAAGTTGAGATTGTCAGATCTTGGCTACATATGCATACATTCTCCTCAGCCAAATGAACGTTCCTCGTAAGAAACTGTTGAATTAAAGAAGTCCGGTGACCTTATGTTTATACCGAAGTCTACCATTGAAAACACACTTGTACATAATCTATAATGTGAGCTAATAGGCAGACACGACGTTAAAAAAGATCAGGCAACTATTAAGTTTATATACGCAGCTGTCTGTTTTGTTTTCATACAATATATTCCTTATTTTTAGTACTCGATATACAATTTACAGTCTCAAACATAATATCTATGCACAAAACTAGTATGTGACTAGGTCTATATTCAGGACTTATTTTGAAAAATAATTCGATTGATACATATGTATGTGCATATATTTTTCTTTTAAAGATATTTGTGTAGCTATACAATATTTCTACTGATTACAGTTTGAAATAATCTCATGTGATCACCATATACAAAAACGTAAGGCATAAAAAGCATAGATGAAAGGCCAACATATTTCAAATTTCTCGTTTTCCATTTTAGATTAACAGATTGAGAGACCAGATATAAAATATTCATATTTATTTAGATGACAGATTTGGTATGCGTTATGATACTAACACGTGTATATATTTGACGCACAATTTAAAAAAGACCGTGTTGACACAAGTTGACACAAGTTGTTCAGAAGACTTCCTGCACGGTTTGTTTCTCCTGTTAAATCTGTTGTATCTTACGAAAGTGGGTTGATGTTTTGCGTAGAAGTCGCGTGACTAAGTTAACAGGTAAATAGAAACCTGTCAATTCAGCTACACTAATCAAAACTTAAAAACGGGGCAAACTCAGATACTACGTACGACGCAATGTAAAAGTATATAAAACCATATATTTTTGGAATCAGTGACAATAAGCTGTCATTTGACACTGAAACTGACATTAAAAATCAAATTTTCATTTATCTAAAATAACTACTATGAGTAGTCAACTGACATTTTTGCCAATGTTGACTCATTTGTAGATCTAGTCTGAAAAAGTGGTACCCTAAACATAAAAGGTGTAAAACTTGTCATTTATCTAAAATAACTACTATGAGTAGTCAACTTACATCTTTGACAATGTTGACTCATTTGTAGATCTAGTCTGAAAAAGTCTATTTAACTATAACTCAAAATATGGACCATCTTATGATTAGGGGATCTATAATTCAGTTTGACAACTTCAGACATACTAATTGTTGACCTTTTCAAACTATACCAAATCACTACTGTACCTAACAAAAAATGACCGCATACATGTATTTTACCAATATAATTTCATCCCCTTACTTACTATTTTATCCATTAAATATAAAGAAATAAATTTGGATGGAGGATGAAAATAATTTTAGAAGTTATACACTATCCACAAGGGATCTTATATAGTAGAAATACTTTACTAATTTTTATCAAACTTGGCATGAACTAAGATTAGGGAATTGTAAGACAGTCAGTGGGTCCCTCTTCTGAAAAGTTCTGGATCCGCCACTGACAATCATACTTGTATATATATACAGAAGTAGACCTCAACTTTCACATTAATATGATTTTAAAAAACATAGAAAATATCATGCATTTAAAGCTTGTCAAAATCAGAGGCGGAGTTGGAGGGTTCTTCAGGTGGTCAGGCCATTCCTTATTCTTTTATGCTTGGAAAAATACAGGGAATCACTGAAGCATGACTCGAATAACCCATCTTGGGCAGTCAGTGCCCCCATTCTCTTTTCTGAAATTTTTTGGATCTGCCACTGAAAATTATGTAAAACAAACACTACTGTTGACATGTAGATGTGCTCATTGGTTTTTAACCCTAAAAATTAGTTAAAAAGACTCAACTCATCAGATGATCATCATGTATGTTTCAGTAATATCCATACATCATGTACATTGTACTTGAAAACTTTTCAAAATTTTTAGTGAGCTTGCATATGTAAAGTGTATCAAGAAAATTTCATCTTTTCACTGCTTGACTCGCCAGGAAAAAAACACAAATCTGTTGTGAGAATCCTGATAATGGTCATCCTCCTCTAACAATGTATATTGTCACAGGTGTTTTTAAATCTAAAAGTACTAATTATATTGTTTAAGCTTAAACATCCTTTTAAATGATTTGAATATCTGTTTTAAATATCATGGTTTATATAATATTGTATCGAAATTCAGGTCAACAAAGCTCATGCGGGGATTTGAAAGAAAGCAGGTCTTGAAATTTGTTTATATTCCTTAAATCTAAAACTTGCTTTAATTAAAAAAACTATTTATTGACCTCACTTTGAATTTGTTTTATCTGAATTTTTGCAATCAATTGTCTTTCAGAAATGGTCAACCAGTATTTGACACGAGAGGGCCTAGGTACAGTAGGACTAGCTTTCTTACATGTATGTCAGAGGGATGACCCTAGTAAAAAGGTCTGACATTCCATACCTGATAATGAAAGAAAACACCAGAAACTATTTAATGAGGTGATTTTAAATAAACTAAATGGGATTTCATATATGAACATAATAGTCCCTGGTTCATAAATATTGTACAGTATATTTAAAGTACAATAAAATTAAATCACTTAGTGTTTTATTTATACTGTTAATACTTTTAAAATTGGTGATTATTAAAAGAGGACAACTCTTACCTCCAACATTTCTAGACAAAATGTTACTTGAATCAGTGATTTAAGATCACCAATTTCAGTCTTACTGATATATACAATTATGTACAAGTATTTATTTACTTGTATCCACTTGTAAGGTTAAAAAAAATAAGCTAGTTTTCGATTTTACGGTCAGGGAATTTACTTAAATGAGTGATTTTCTAAATCACTGATTCAAGTAACATCATGTTCATGAAGGTTGAAAGTAAGAGTTGTCTTTCTTTAATAATCACCTATTTAAGTAGTGTAAATTTATCACTAGACTAAGTAATTTAATTTTATTGTAGTTTTAAATATAAATACTAATGATCCAGGGACTAATTATGTTGGTAAAATTATCAGCGCCAACATCTGTGTTGTCTAGGTCATGTCAGGTGATGACCTTGTACTGAATCTAGGATAATGACATACAAATCACTTGTTTAAGTATCATACTTCAATTTCCTTCCAAAAACATCACTTCTTTAAGTATCATTACCGTATTTGGCAGTGTATTGTCCGCAATTGTGTATAGTCCGCACCCCTCTTCATCCCCAAATATCTAGGAAAAAGTCTAGTTCGCTTGTATAGTACGCGGCAACTTTATACAAGATCGGGTCCGCGAACAATTACGGAAAATGCCGAAGATCGGCAATATAGTAAGTATTGTTGTTGAAAATCGATAGTCAGTTAAAACCTATGATAAGTTTTTGAATGGGATCTTTAAAGATAATAGTTTTAATCTTTGTTAAAGACCGGCAACGCAGTAATAATTGTTGTTAAAAGATTGATGATTAATATCAAATTATGATCAGTTTGTAAAAGAGAACTTTAAAGATATGTATTAAATCTATCTTAAAAGTCTTCAAAGGATTCTGTTTAATTGCTTAATTAAATCGTCTTTCAGACTATCATTCCTTACTAATTAATTTAAAGTCCAAAACAATGAAAGTGAGAACTGTATTTATATAATAAATGTTAATTAATTCAATCATGTACATTTCACTCTCGGCTTATCACTTTTGAAATCATTGAAAATGGTAACCTGCCCAAGCCAGTAAACTGTTTAAAATTCTAAAAATAAATATTTGGTATGCTATTTAACAAAAGAAAATTAAAAGATCAAACAGTTAAGATCGAAAGTTTGATGTTTGATGTTTAAAAATTGATTAGAACTCATTAAAATGTTATAACTCTTTAATCTTATCATTTCTTTTATTGATTTAAAGAACTGCCTCAGCTGGTTATTGAAATACATTCATCACTTGTCAAAAGTTGACATGGTTGATTGATTGCTTTACACACAACACCGTAAACTTAATCATGTAAGACGATACACCTGCACAATGTGACCTTTCACATGGAAATATAATTTCTTATATAAAATGCCACTTCTTTAAGGTTTACACTTTCAGTATTAATGGTTACGATTTACAATTAAAAAATGTTAGTTCTTGATTTATTTACGGCGATAAGTTAAGAGTTAAACACAAAAAGTTGGAATACGAAAATTTTTGATACTTTAATCACATATTTTCAAAATGGCGCATCGTGATTTACTTGTACTGTACACACGCGAATATGTTGTGTCATGTGTACTACTGTTTGTCTGCTTGTCATTTTTAGCCATGACATTATCAGTTTATTTTCGATTTATGAGTTTGACTGTCCCTCTGGTATATTTCGTCCCTTTTTTTTATCAAAACCAAGCACCTCAACAAATATATTAATATGATCAATTAAAATCAAACACTAGTTTAACATGTTTTATTGTCCTAAAACATTGACAATAGGATCAGACACAAGTTTCAATTTTCAACTAAATATCCATTACATACAAACGATAAATAACTGAACACAATAAAATACATGTGAATAACATCACATACAATATTGATATGGAGACATTTCTGAATGTCGAGTAAACCGTAAATTTATTGTTGAAAGACCAATTAAAAACTATTCACTTCACTGTTTGATCACTTGCACCGGAATCACATGAATTTGTACATTTATCACATTTAATTTCGAATTCAAGGACGCTGAGTCTGAACGGGCGGTTTTACACATTTAAAGTTCCAGACTCCACAGGTGTATTGTCCTCTTTCATCTGTCATATTCATGCAAATAAAACAAAATTTATGTCCACATGGACACTCAATTTGCTTGTAGGCTTTCCTGTGTTAAATCATTAGACCACATTTTGGACAAGCCCGTACAGAAGGACAACTAACCTCGACAACCTGTTTTTCTGGACATTCTCTTAAAATTTTCATTCTTGGATCTTCTCCTGAACAATCAAGGTTTTCACATTCAGCAGTGCCCGACGTTGACCATTTTCGAAGACAGAACCAACAAAATTCAAACCTCCTACCGTGTTTCCTTGAACATATAGGACAGACTACTCGAAAGTCCTTCCGATCCATTCGCTCGCAGTAAGATTGGCATCGAGGACATTCTTGAATTCCAACAGCTTTTCTAAGGAAGTTCAGTGCAATCATCGCTTTAAATTCTTTTCTTTCTTCCTTTGTCAGAACTGCTTACTTATTTACTGTGTAGAATTCCCAGATTCGACCATTTTTTAAGACTTTAAAATGGTTGTTCTGATCATATGAACACAAACAAATGAGTCTTAAATTAAAAATTAAAACAAATCTCAAACCTTTTAAACATTGCAAAATTGTTATAAGCTGATGGTTTGCTACTATTTGCCTAAAGCTATAGATATAGGAAGATGTTGATTAAGTATCCTTGTTATATGGGAATATCAAATATTTTACTTACTAGATAATTATAAAATTATCTAAAAGAAAAAAGACACGAACGCATTGTTCATCAATTTCTGTGAACTCATTATTATTCGTTGCATAACAATTGTTATGGATTTTGGGATTAACAAAAAAACGCAGGAATTTAAATGTCCAACAAATGACAGATCTTCCATATGAACTTTGTAGACTTTGGCAAGACCACGAAATCAAATATCCACGAAATTGCAAGTTTTTCTCACTCCACAAACGTAAATGAATTAAAAGTACTATAATGTTATCAAGTTCGTCAAATATATATATTGAACGATTTAGAGAGTAAATCAGGACTTATTCCAACCATGGGAGTGTAAAATAATGTCGCAATTCTGTCAACTTTCAAAAATAATTGCCTATGGATCTACTTCAGATATACAACCCATTTTTTTTTTTTTTTTTTTTTTTTTAGCTTTATTCGATATGAAACTGAAAATTATATTAATTACCTTTTTGGGTTTCTAAATCGTTTAAATGGAAGACAATTTTTATGTTTTTATGTAAATATGATGTAATCAAAGCACCATCCAAGCAGCACCTTGATACGGAGTATATGTCTGTCAGACGCCGTATCGAGTTTGTTGACTCTTAAGGATTATCTTTTTCACAAATGATAGCGAATTTGTTCCTAGTGTAGTATTGAACTACTATGTCGTCCCCTTTTCCAGAAAGTGACCAACCGAATTAGACTTATAACGTGGTTTGTTCGAATATGAGCAACACCACGGGTGCCACATGTGGTGCATGATCTGCTTAACCTACAATAGCACCTAAAATTACCCCTCCCCAGTTTTTGGTAGTTTTGATTATTCATTAGTGTTCTATGTTAAGTGACGGGAACTATTGTTTATCTGTAAGTCTTTTTAATTTTTTTTTGCCATCTAGTTGTCAGTTTGATTTCGACTCAGGATTTTGAATGTTCTTCTAGTATCTTTCGCCGCCTCTCTTTTATCATTGTTTTGGAAAAACACGATATTTTCTTTTCATTTTCCGATTTGGGATCTGAAATAAGAGGGAAAAGTACCGAAACTCCATATATGCCTATTATTGATACACTTGAAAACAGACCACAGTAAATACACAAAAACGCACTATATACCCTTACTATACAGAAAATTTTTCACAATCAGATCATGACAAAAGTTGGATTAAGATATATATATATATTACTTGCGAGGTTTTGAGTGCAAAAAGATCAAATACCCGACAGCAATTATTTTTTTACAATATTCTGAATTAACCTATAGTGTTTTGTATAAGTGTACAGTGATTATCTGTATAATTCTATAATGATAACGACCTATTATCGACAACCAGTAAAATCGCAATGTATCTACCTTTAGTGCCAACGCAGTATTACACAAAAAACGGCTGTTCAGAGTTACGACCAACTTATTTATACTGCCAGATATTCTCAATTTTCGACATCAAATCCCCAGTTAACGAAGGTATCTCTATTCTACAGCAAAATAAATAAATCTGTCCATTTCAATTAAATTTTCATGGTACAATTTCATAAAAAGATAATTCCACGAAATGATGTTATTGTCTAGGCATGGTAACGAAAGAAGGTGACGCCACAAATATTTTCCATAAACAAAAATTTCAAATGTAAATATCGGGCATTTCAAAGCTTCTTGTACGCCTCAGAACGAATAGAATTACATTGGAAGAAAATATATGTCAGTGAGAAATGCGATTAGAAAAATAATCATTGAATTATATAATATTATTGATATTATCGAAATTGGGTAAAACAAACAGCCAAAACAGTATCGTATGTATAGGGCTTTCATGGTTAACAAAATTACCGAATTTCTTCTATTAGAATCGAAATAATTCGTCATAGATACCAGGATTGATATATTATATTTGCACATGACACGCGTTTCGTCTACGAAAGACTCAGCAGTGACGCTCGAAAAGTTGAAACATTGAACATTGAAATACATCACACTGTATGACATAAAATTAAGAGTGATACATATGTACAGGATCTTTGTTTTGTTTATTTTGACAAATACAACAAAACGTCCATGGAACAAACGGACAGAGGCACACATGTAAGACGGACAGGGATACATAAGTCTACACCTATCCTTTGAAGCTAGAGTTTAATTAACATTGATGTACGTTTCAGGGAAATAGTTTTTAAAGTGCCGACTGACAATTTCAATACATGTCTATAGTTTAAAACTGTATGCTACAGTTCAGTTGTCGTTGGATTATTTATTCCGTCAATTTGCATTGATCCATACTCCATATTTCCATTTATTCATTTGATAAGAAAAACCTTCTTTGTCATCTTTTTTTTTCATATTCAAAGTGACAATAGTTAATGTTGTTAAAGTTTTAAAATTAAGAATTTAAATAATACTAAAATCCCTCAACAAAATGTACTTTTTTTTATTTCTATCAGTTTACATACAATAAAACTGCTATCATGATTATGCAAAATGAAAAAAAAAGTTTGTGTGTGTTCTTTTATTCTTAAAAAAATCACAATATTTGAATGCTTTCTCTTCAAGTATATCCAGTAGTGTCAGTCCTCTCCAGGGACCATTAAATGTTGCAACCTACTTTATGGTTCATAAACAATTCATGGTATTCGGACAAGATAAGACGCGTCAGCCAAATGCACCAACATGATCTGTTTGATTAAAGTATGTGAACAGAGTCGATCATTTCAACACATCCACTATATCAACAAAGGAGTAGGTCCGGTAAGAGCCGATTAAGGCCTCATATTCCAGATTCATCTGACACTTTTTAAACACTTAAATGTCTATTTCAGTTGATTCAATTAGTTTATGTGAAAGACTTTAACTGGTTTAGCCATTAAACACGCTCCGATTCAAGCTTAAATATGAAAAAAACTATCAAATAAGCCAAAAAATGTCGTTTTACAGATGGTCTTTGTCAAAAAGAAAAGTGGCCGCATCCGTGCTCTCAACCTATATATATATGTTATGAATTATCATAAAATACAACTTACATTTCAATATTAAGAATGAAAACAAATGCGGCAACTTTCATTTTGACAAATACCATCTGCTTAAATGCTAAAATTGTGAAGATTTCAGAAATGTAGCAAGATTTGATGATGCTAGTACCCGATATACATGATATATGTGCATTGTATTGTCAAAATAGTCCATATTTATATAGCATAAGCATTCTACTTCCAATAAATAACAAAAAATTAACATTTTAACGATTTTGTAAAACTGCTATATTTTGAGACCAAAAAAGAGTTTTTCTGGACCTACTCCTTTGTAGTCAATCTAGGGTCCTTGCGTACGAACAATTACATGTTTGAATGTCAATTGAATGACTTCATAGCTGAGGTCAGACTGCTGGCTGTCCAATTTTATCAATATAACATCTAGGTTGTAATGTGCCATTGATAACTACCAAAGTTAGTAGTTTAAATTAACTATAAATAGTATCGAATACATGCACAAATGAAACAAAGTGGAGATTCATCGGAGAGCACAAAGTATGTTTAGTTTCACCGATGTTTTAGTTGTTGCATTGTCTATTGCTGTCAATTTTGTCTTTGAAATGGAGACAAACAGAGTCTTTTATAGAAAATCTTTCAGTGAATTTGACTACATTTCCAATACACAATATTCAACCTGGTATCTATGGTGAGTTGATTTAGATATGATCAATGAAAACTTTTAGATCTAGTAAATTAATTCAAGGCAGTAGTGATGGTAGTAGTAAACCGATGTTAAAATCACATAAATCCATTAAAATCAATACTATATACATTGCATGCATTTAAAGAACTATTCTGGATTTTCCTTCACCGGGAACACTGAAACCAATTATTTGAAATCCAAAGTTCTAGAAAAACCCTCCTAATTAGGGAGCTATGTTAACAAAGGGATTAGCATTTTTTAGCCAATTCCATCTTCGGTTAACTTTGACCTAGGAAGTTGAAATCTAAGGTTCTTGGTAATTTTAAAATTTATAAACGACCATTTCAAATCTATGTTAAAACAATATTAAATAGCCACAAAACCGATTGTGTTGGTAGGGTAATCGACTCCGGCTTTTGTAAGTCTTACCTGCAATGCAAATAATACTCAGTAACAATCGAAAATAAGACACAGCGGCTTAATGAATTGGAAGATATATTGTTAAGGCTAGAGAATAGTGAAGTTGATAATAATAACGATTCTAGTTTGAAGCCTTCTGTGTTTGACAATATCGAGATCATGGAATATATCAGATTTTTAATTTTCGGCAGTATCATAATCGTTAAAGCACTGGCATATATGAGATGAATTTACTGACTAAAATGTAAAAATGGGGTATCGTCAGCCTTTTACACACCGTTCTTTGTAATTAAAATTCTTGGTTTGTATAAAAAAAAAATATCAACCTAAACATGTATGTACCTTGTGTCATGTTTATTTTTATGCTTTTAAGGATACAACTAATGATTCAATTCAGATACAATGTAGGTATGGGAGTTTGGTTACATTATAAACATTAAAGGGCCAATATATGAGTAAATAGAAAATAATAAATACATTTTATTTGAGAATATGTTCGAGACTTTAATAAATATTTATGCAAATAAAGCATAACATCAAAGGTATGTCGTTTCTTTTTATCTGTTTTCTTTCATATTTGTGCCTACAACATGGAAAATATTAGCATAATGAATGCAAGCAATATACCTCAATATCAAATCAAATGTATTTTACTTTCAATTAAACGTTTATCTTAAATAAATGTATATTTATATAACAATGTGTAACCAACAGTCACGTTGTCATTCAGTTTAAGTGTTATTTTCAATGTTGTGCAACCAAATGGCCTTAGAAACCCTTAAATTGATTCAAATTAAAAATTTACCACAATCAACAATACAACCAAACTGAAATTGACATTATACACAAACAATAAGTCACAGAATATACAGAAGAATGTAACAAATGGGGGCGATACTTTGGCAAAATAATACATTTCGAAAAGTTAGATTGTAATGGACATAAACCCTTAATTTTTTTTAATAAAACTACTGATATACACTTAATAAATGGAAACAAGTAAAACCTCACATGAATAATTCATCATACGTTTGTGTTACCCAATCCCCCAGGCTCATGCATGTGTCATAAATATTTAATAAATTAAAATGAGGTTAAAGCCAATCTTTGATTTATTGTATGCCAAGGTATGTGCAAGTACACGTGTAACTAGTTTTCAAAAAATATATAGAACATGTACAGTCACCATAAAAGAGCAGTCAAAAATGTCATCTCATCCAATTTAAACAATCTGACAAACAACATGAATGTCAATTATCAATGCAAAATTAAATCTTAAATCACACTTAAATAATGATATATACCAATAAAGTGACTTAAAGCGAATCATTGGGGGAAAATAATGTTTATTCATTTTTTAACCAATGCATGTATATATCATAAACTTATAGTCTTCTGTGCACGATTTTACAATTTTTTACGCATCCATATTGTATAATCGTTAAAATGATTTCTTTCGGTCTGCTATGAAGTGAAAATATGGCAACAAAGAAGCATGGATATTACACACGAGTATAACATGTACAATAATTTCATATAGTTTATTCCAATTAAAGATCCATGCGTATTGCGATCACCGGATCATTTTTACACTGAGTTCACGGCATACGGTAATATATTGACGAATTGTTAAAAATATAACGTGAGGCAAACAATAAAAAAAAGTTAGCGTCTTCTTAATTTGGACAAATTCTAGAATTTTTTGGCGAAAAAGGGATATGTAAATAAGTTTTTGTATAAATACTAGTCATTTAGTCATAACAAACATATGCATCATCTCTTTTTTAATTTGAAAGATTTTGATGACTTTAAAGAGCACACAATTAAATGATATGAACGCTTCAAAATGTTGCATAAGAAATACACTTAAAAAATGAATTAAAAAAACGTCAATACTTACGAAACACCAGAAGATTTTTTTTATTATTTTAAAAGTTGTATTTCATGAGCGATTTTCAATAATATATAATAATATCTTACCACATAATACATTGTACGTTTTTGCAAGCTTTATCCACAAACAAGGCTTCCCTTTATACAGTCTTTCCCACAGCCAATAGAACAGCACATCAGTCCGTATTTACAGCTACCTGGTGTACACAGTTCAGCACAATGGCTAATTGTACCAGGAGGGACAGGCGGACATCTCATTCTACATGGTGATGGTACTGTTCCACCTGCATATAATTTGATATAATTAGTATGTCAATTCTATTTTTTCATTGCTAAATTACTTATCATTCAACTCTAAAGAACTTTATATAACATTAAAAAATTATGTCAGTAAAGTAGATCAACAAATAAGTGTGTTTGCTTCTCATGTTTTCTACTTTACATTAATCATTTACACTCGTCTGAATTTTTTTCGTAAGAAATTACAATTAATTACACAGTAACCCGATATCTGATTTAATCGTTTCGATCAAATTCAATTTTATTTCTTCCTCTAATTCATACAGCTTAATGTGTTTTTTTCATTTCATACTTGTTTATATACAAAATCCATAGACATGCTCTTGTCAGCAAGAATATTATTTGTTTAAGTTTCAATAATTATATTAGATGTATGTTTCATTGTAATACGTTATTCTTATTGGCTATGGCTAACTGCACATCACGTGTAATTCCTAAGAAATCGTATTACACAATAAAACTTATCATTTATGATAACAAGAGGTTCGACAATAAATTGCACAGGTAAAATATAGATAAAAAATGATAAAATTCGTGTTTTCATGATCCTTGCTTAAAAAATAAATTATAAGTATTGAATGCTTCTGTTTGTAACTTCATAGTTGTAAAAGCGTTGACCGTGCGCACATTTGTAGACGAAAACCTACCGCGGTTCATACAAAATGTACTTCTGTCAACGCTTTTACACAACAATGAAGTTCCAAAAAGAAGCATTCAATTCTTAAATATTAACATTGACCTTTTGATATTCGAAACATTCAACACGTTTAAAGGTATTTACATTGAATGTTGGAAAGGACAATATACTCTGAACGGTTACATCACTGTCCAAGGTTAGGGGAACGTTCGGATCACGCTGACATGTTGAACTACGTCACATTCTGTATGTGTGTACCTGTCAGAAGACAGGAGCCTTCTGTTAAGTGGTTGTCGTTTGTTGCTGTGTTCCATATACATTTTTCGTTAGTTTTTTTATACATTAATTAGATGATTTGTTTATCGTTTGAAAATTTTCTATTAGTGAGCTTTTTTAGCTGACTATGAGATTCGGGCTTTGAAGGCCGTACGATAACCTATAACTATCAATTTCTAGGTTGGTTGGTCTCTTGTGGAGAGTTGCATTCATACCACAACTTCTTTTTTACATCTATGAGTAGAAATTCTATATTATTAATTGAACACTAAACTTCTTTAAGGTAGTATCAAAAAGTCTGGTTATAGATATTCATTTTTTACTTTTCCGGTCAATATTTTAAAAGACCACAAAAGTTCAAAAATGAGCTAACTAGATTTAATAGAAATAGACAAAAGAAAATCACTAGTTTTTTTAAATTTTAAAATGCAGATAGTTATATCGCTATTTAAAGTGTCTCGTCGGATAAAACTAATATTACAAGTTATATTAAACATGTCAAAGGTACCAGAATAATAAATAGATACGACAGATGCGTGTTTCGTATACATTATACTCTTATGTCGAATCATTTAACGAAATTGACGGACTTATTGGACGAAGAAAATAACTGTGCTTAACGGCATCTTAAATTGAATAGAAAAAATAAACATACCCGATGCTTCAGTGTTGAAGTCAAATATCAGAACAATACTGAAAATGATCCTGCAAGCTAATGTGAACATTGTTTTGTATATAATTTATCACAACAACTGCAGGATCTTTTATATGAACATACCTTGTAAAATAACCGCTATTCAACAAGCGAGTCATATACAAAAAGGAAAAAAAACATTCCCTTCAAATCCGCGTTCAGTTTTTTTAGTAAACATGTTATTTTCCACATTCAATTAATCTTGCTTTTACAGGTACATGAAAACAAAAACATTGAACAATTTACTGTATTTTCATCAAGACTTACGACATAGTCATTTATACATTTTCGTGTCTATCTCAAATGAATCTCTTATATAACATGTCAACTTTGATTAATATTGGGTTTTATCCTTGTAATGTATCTTTATATTTTGAAATTAAAACATTTTTGTTTTGTCATATTCAAAGTACTTGCTACTTAATGAATGTGTATGGACATGTCAAATTTATCATGAAGTGTTGTTCTGTTGTAACATTACTGTTATAGTTTATATAGATATGTTCCGGGCCATATGAGTATTTGGACGATACGCGTATGGTCATGACAATATGGGTATATACTCATATGGTCCGACCATACGCGTATGGTCCGACCGTACGCGTATGGTCGGGGTAATTAACACTCTGTTACAGTTTACTTTTAATACTTCTAAACACTTCATATGGTATGACCGTTCATTAAAAAGACGCTATCATATAGATAATTTTATTATTATTATATTATAATAAAAAGATTAGGTAAATAAGAATAAGAAGTTTTACAATTAATTAATTTTACCTACTTTTCAAAACTATAATAAACGCTTAGTAGCGATGATCATTACCGCTTTGTTATTACGAGTGAAATGGCAATGTCGACTTAAAAAATAAATTCCATAAATTTCTTAACGAACTGTTACAAAAGAAATCACTGGAAACTAACATAGTTTATTTAAGTTTGCTTGTGAATATGGTGTATTGCAGTCATGTTACAATATTTGATATCTAGACCTTTTTAAAAACACACGGACATCGGTATCATTATACGCAGCTGCAAAAAGGCTAGCCTTTCACTTTCAAACGAAGGGTGTTAATGAAAAAGATCGTGCACAACCAAGACTTGCAAATGCAAAAAAAGCTATGATACCGTGAGAGGAAGTATATGTCACACCAAGCCTACATGCAAGAATGTAACTAGCGATGAAAACTAAATATGGCATCAATATTTAATTTTTACGTCGTTTTGAATTATAAAATTAATAAATTGTCATGTAACCATCATTGTTTTTTTAGATATTTTTTTTTGTATTATTGAAACGTTTATAATGTAATTTGAAAAAAAATACCTATATTGTCCAAATACTCATATGGTCCGGTCCGTTTATAACCAAACGAGTATTATACTCATATGGTCCGACAATACGCGTACGGTCGGACCATACGCGTATGGTCATGACCATATGAGTATACGCATATGGTCATGACCAAACGCGTATGGTCCAAATACTCATATGGTCCGGAACATATATATTTATGCTTTCCTCCTTCAACCCAAACAAACAACGAGAGGTTTACCTTTCACTTGAATGAATCGGCGAGTATCTCATGTATTTAACATTTATTGGACCATTTGGGCAATGCATAAATGAAAAGAGAAACTAGAAGTTGAATTGCAATATTTTTACTTATTCAGAGTAAAAATGTTTCTCATACAAAAAAAAAACAATATATAACATATACATATACATTTTCCAACAAGATAATAACAGAGACATATAATGTATTATATGTCTCTGATAATAATGAATGCAAAACATAAAACGATAATAAAATTATACAGAATACAATAGCTTGGCCTAGGATGGGGTCAACTAAGCCATATAAAGATATAAAATGATAAATGTAACACATGCTGCATAAGCATACAAAAATGAAGATGGTAGCCAACAAACTTAATAAACTGGCGTTATTACCGAAATACATTTGTAATCGACCAAAAATATATATGAACATCTAACATGTCTAACCAATATCTTAAATAAAAAGCTAAAGGTGTTGAAAAGGGGAAGGAGGGTGGGAAAGTTTATAAAATCTCAAAATAAAAATCTTGTTTACAAAACTATCGATCTGTAGATAAGCAAGAAAGTGTTATAAGATACATAGTGAAGAAACTAACCAATGGGCATCCGGTCAAATAAGCGTAATGCAGGGGTTCCCCAAAGGAGGAATGAAAATAATCAAAAAGAAATGAATTTAATGGTTTTCGTCGTTTGCATAAAATAAGTTATTAAAATAACTTGCCTTTATGCTTTCCTCCTTCAACCCAAACAAACAACAAGAGGTTTACCTTTCACTTGAATGAATCGGCGAGTATCTCATGTATTTAACATTTATTGGACCATTTGGGCAATGCATAAATGAAAAGAGAAACAAGAAGTTGAATTGCAATATTTTTACTTATTCAGAGTAAAAATGTTTCTCATACAAAAAAAACCAATATATAACATATACATATACATTTTCCAACAAGATAATAACAGAGACATATAATGTATTATATGTCTCTGATAATAATGAATGCAAAACATAAAACGATAATAAAATAATACAGAATACAATAGCTTGGCCTAGGAAGTGGTCAACTAAGCCACCAGGAAAGATGCAATAAAATAAATCTTTTCTACCCCACAAAGGCCAAGCACTTGGAAAAATTCAGAACTGTTTGTCATATTTGATGTTTAACAAGTTATTTATGCCTTCACAAGATGTTCAATTTCTCATATTAGCTATATTAGTTCAAGCTCAATCTATGTTTGTAACTAACAGTTAAAATACTGAATGTGATTAAGAATATTTGAAAAACCTATAAATAAGTTGTAATACAGTACCAGCCCAAGCAAGTTCTGCAAAATAACAATGAGACAATGTCCTTGTCAACAATCTTTTCAGTGATTATATATATATTACAATATCAAAATTCAATAAAAGACTGTTTACACCTAAACAAAACAACTAAATGAGCAAGACTTATAAGCAAATGTCTGAATGAGAGATTAAATCAAGTATTCATTTTGTAATAATGACTTAACGGCCTAAGCAGTTAAGTTTAGTTAAACTAGTATGATATCCTACTGCTATGACACATTCATATTTTGTGCATAAAAATAATTTTTATGAAAGGCTTACTTTATGTAGAACTTTTGAAAACAAAAACAAAAAGATTCTAAAACTAACTACCGGCCCATGCAGGTAATTACATTAGAAATGTCAAAACATTGTCTATTGGAATCTCTTTTAAAGCATTTTATCATTGCAGCATTACTGTAACTCAGACCAGCATCTCTCAGCTGTACAAATTTTTAAAGCTATATTCCTTATATTTTGATCTATTGTCCATATGAAACATTTATGATCAAATATATGTTTCTATGTGTTATGTATATCTGATAATGAAATTCTACTAACCAAAAATATGGTTTATAAGAAAAGGTTCATTTTAAAAAAATGTATGCAAACATCAAATTCTGTTGACCAAATACAGGGTTTATATTGAATGCATAACTGAGCATCAACTTTATTTGACCAAATACATGTTCTAAGAAAATTAAAGTCTATCAATAAATATATGGTATTTTATTGTAGTTCATCTATATTAACTAAATACATGGTCTAAAAGCAACATCTATTGAACAAAATCAACAAATATATGGTTTACATCAAATGTATATCTACAATGTATATTATTACTATATATCTAAAAATCATATTACATATCAATATAAATATAAATACTATTTAACAAATACATTGTCGACCTAAATTGTACACTCTTTAAATAAAAATATGGTTTACATAAAATGTATAGATATCTGAAATTCATTTTCTATTAAACTAAACATGATTCACATAAAAAGGTCATGCTTGTATCTAAACATTATAATATATGGAACAAATGCAATGTCTATCTAAAATGTATATATCTAAAAATCATATTCTAATGAACAAATACCAGGTATAAGTAAACTGGTAATGTTTGATTTTAAAAACATATTCTATACACAAATGTTAGGTCTACATAAACTTAATATACATTTAATCATATTATATTGAACAAAAAATACATACACAGAATTTATATAACTTAAAATTATATTCTATTGACCAAAATAAGGTCTAGAAGTTATATATATTGACCAAATTAAGGGTCTGTTAATAACATCTATTGACCAAATACATGGTCTTAAAGTAATATACATGATATATATTGACCAAAATCATGGTTTGTTACCAACAACTTTTGACCAAATACATGGTCTGTAAATAATATATAAACCAAATACATGATCTGTTATCAACATCTATTAATCAAATACATGATCTCTGTAACACATACTAAAAGACCAAATACATGGTCTGTTACAAATATCTTATGACCAAAACCATGGTCGTATGTGACATATAATGACCTAAATCATGGTTTGTTACATCATTCAAATGAACAAAAGCATGGTTTATACATAACATATAATGACACAAACAGTATAATGACCAAATACATTGTCTGTTACTAAAATTTATTGACCAAAACCATGTTCTACGTAACACATAATGATCAAAACCATGGTCTGTTACTATAATATATAATATAAAACGACCAAAACCATGGTCTAAACTAAACAATTAATGACCAAAACCATGGTCTGTTACTAATATCTATTGACCAAATACATGGTCTAAAAGTAATGTCTATTGACCAAATACATGGTCTAAAAGTAATATGTATTGACCAAAACCATGGTCTACGTAACATATAATGACCAAATACATGGTCTGTTACGAGTATTATACTCATATGGTCCGACAATACGCGTACGGTCGGACCATACGCGTATGGTCCAAATACTCATATGGTCAGGAACATATATATATATATATTAGATGCAGGATAAAGCGATATTTGAGTAAAAAACTTTTTCAATTCACATAATTGTCATGCTTTCCAAGTAATTTGTTTAATAGCTAATCAATGTAACGATCAACTTAACTTCGGCAACAAACGCGAAAGTTAATAAGCTTGTGATCAACAACAACTGCATCACATATTGTTTGTCGATAAAATGTTACAGATGTGAAATGAGTAGAAAAAACTGCATACTATCATTAGTTTTGTATAAAAGCATGCAGCAGTTGAATTATTTCAATAGCATTAATCCTTCAAGAACCTCGTTTATTTTTATACTAAAAAGCTGCTTATAATAACCTACATGTAACACAAAACACAAAGCAATACATTATTGGTGAAGTTTATATCAAACAATTGTCATTTAAACTTAAATACAAAACCTATATATGAACCCAAATAGCTAAAAAAAATATCAAATTAGACTTTTTACCGAATTTGTACCAACATAATCAACTCGACGGGTGTCATATGAAGAGTAAGATATCCTTACCCTTCCGAAGCACCTGGAATCACCCCTAATTTTGGTTGGGTTCGTGTTGTTCTTTTTTCTATGTTGAGTTTTGTGTATAATTGTTTGTCTGTTTTTCTTTTACTGTTTAGCCATGGCTTTGTAGTTAATGTTATGAGCTTAAATGTCCCTGTGGTATCTTCCTCCTTCTTATATTAGTTCATATCAAAATCATTTTTGTTTATAATTTTACCTTTTATTTCAAATAACCAAAACCAAATACTTATTCATGAAAAAACCGCTTTAATATTAAAAATATAAGGCCGAACGAACAATGGTCGAGCTGACCTCGCCTTAACGTGTTATGT
This sequence comes from Mytilus edulis, assembly GCA_019925275.1. Taxonomy (NCBI): domain Eukaryota; kingdom Metazoa; phylum Mollusca; class Bivalvia; order Mytilida; family Mytilidae; genus Mytilus; species Mytilus edulis. The sequence goes on along the minus strand of CM034360.1, from coordinate 62,964,915 downwards.
GAGCAAACCTACTATAGGTCAGCCTTCTAACAATACGTACAATTGTAAAGTAAGCAAGCTATAATTGAAAAATAAAAATATTTAAAGACAATTTAGGGGACGGGTGCTCTCTAGCTTCCTATCCCTTAAACTGGAATAATTATTTAATAACTTACTTATAGCATTTGAACATGTACTTTAACTCGTAAGATAGCTTAACTATGAAGAATAAGAAAATAAAACGAGTAACAAAGTAAAAAAAAATGAAATATGAATTTAAGATTACTCGCAGTTAATACATAACTGGGATGCAATGTGTAGTCACATTCGTTATATGTTAAGGTAAATTTTAGATAATAGAAATCCGATGAACATGATTAAGGTTAAGGCAATTTACAATAATGTTGAATTAAAAAAATACTCTTGAAGAATGAGTGAATTTTAGGAATCACGTAGATAACATGGATCATATCTTGATTTAAACGCTTTATACATGTAATCCATCGCAAAGAAAGAGACGATATCCCGTCAGCAATAGTATTTATAATTATACATTGTTATACAGCTATAGCCACACTTAAATCTTAATAGCAGAGAAATAAGCATATATATGTCTCTGTGTATATTAAATATGTATCTCTGAAAATGTGCATATTTTGTACACGCAAATTTTGAATATTTTTTGTATATACATCATAATTTAATAATAATAAAATCAGCTCTTGTGTGGTTCATAAGTTTTGGTATATACTTAGACGATTCAAATGCCTAATAGACATGATAGAGTTGATGTTTTCTGAACATAAAACTTTAAAGTGATTACAAAAATTAGATAAATAAAACAGTGCAATTGGTATTATCAAGCTAATAGTCTTAGTTAAAACAGTTTTCCTTATTGTATAAAACATATAATAAATGAAGAGAATGAATACAAGACTTCTTTAAAGATTTGTAATAGTTTTGTTATATTTCATTATTCTCTAGAAGTTGTTTGTGATGTTATCATGGTTATGCGGTACACGTACATTATGACTGTGAATTTTATTTGGAAAGGTTGAACACCAAGTAAGAAGTTAAAACTAATAGAAATAGATATACATTTGTGGAATCATTTATTTGAAGATAACAAGTATCCTGAAATAAGCCATCGCAATTCGATGAATTTTTATATAAAGTGTAAAATATTGTACGTTCCTGACCAACCATAGTACAAGTAACCGGTATACACATGCATTTTTGTTAATTTGCATTTGTATTATGAGATCTCCTGAAATGTACAAATGTTCTACATTATCCTGCTTTATTCTCAGCGAACCGTTCATAATGACAATGTTAGCAGTACTATTTACTTTGGGGTCAGCTCCTCGTTCTGTAAGTCGATTCATATATAAAAACAATAAAACCCAAAGAGAACCATTCGAAGTTTGAAAAAAACATAAAGTGCTAGGGTTAAATTGAAGAAAAACACAAGCGAATTTGTTTTAATCTGGTTTCTAAAAGCTCATACAATTAGATTTTATATTTTCCCACCATATACATATATTGTTTATATATACCAACGTACTTCCAAACCAGCTAAAGCAGAGGAACTGATGCCAAACATACATTCAACTTATACCCGACATGCATTCAACTAATACACACATATGTTCAACTGATACCATGAAACATTCAATTAAAATCTGACATACTTCAACTGATATACCACATAGATTCAGACAGCAATGACAAATGAACGAGATATTGTAAAAGGTGAAAACAATTTAGAAATATGAAAACACTCAAATTAACTGAACATGTGGATGGACTCACAAAATAAAAACCCCTCCATGCCTTCACAAATTTTATTATTTCCCTGCAGCAAAATATATCTTAGGGTTGACTTTTATTTAGGTTTCATTTGATCATATAGCGCCTACCGTTTCTATGTGTTTATACATCCATATCTTTTAAATCATCGGGTTTGTTTACATGAACGTTCAAAATGAAGGTAAAACAAGAAAAGCCATTCGGATAATCAAAATTCATAAAGTGCTTTTTAATTCCATAATATATAGGACATGGTGATATCTCTTTATGCACATCTTCATGCAGTGCACACGAACGGTGTAAATAAAGACTGTAAAGTGTCATCAATGTCCGTCCATCCGTTTAGGAGATGTTTGCGTTCAGCACCTTTTAGTAACTTCATTCACAAATTTATCATGTTCTATAAGTTTTAAATTTGCTTTAAACTGGATTTCAGTAATTGCATGAGTTCTCTTGAATTTGGTATTGTCTTTTTGTTTGTTGTTTTCTACACTTCATGGAGATCTGATAAATCAAGCCCTTTTCATCAAGATTTTTACAGTATATTGTGCTGTTGACACCACTGTCGTAGATTAAGGACCGTCCACACACATCAGTTTGTATACTCACCACTTTCTGTGCGTGCATTTCTTACTATAAAACTAGGAGACGTGGTATGATTTCAAATGAGACAATTGTTCACCAGAGACCAATATGATGTAGATGTTAGCAACTAAAGGTCAACGTACGATCTTCAACAATGAGCAAAATCCATACCGTATAGTAAGCTTTGAATACACCGACATAGCAAAATATTAAACAATTTTTACGAGAAAACACACAATTTGTCAGCTCAGTGATTTGTAACTATCCGTCATATTTTTCATTTTTATCTTGTTTGTTAAATGATTAGAGCATATCTCAGGCCGTATGCTTTCTTGTATCAACTGATTGTTTATTTCGTCATGTCGGGCCGTTTGCATTTTTGCAATATGATATCGGCTTTTCTATTTGTTGAAGGCTGCATGTGAACTCATCCTCGTCAGTTACTATCGTTGGATAGCTGTTTGATTGTCAAAAACGAGTATTGGGACGACCAACGAACATGTAGAAAATAATTGACAATGTAATCAGAATGAAAATAAATCTTCACGCGTAGAAACCACATGAGAATTAGCATGTAAAGCAACAGAGAAAAATGAATACTATTATTCAATAAACAAATACGTATGACGGGTTTTGTCTCGAATTCACTTTATTTTAATGGTGCATTGATAAAAGTTTAGTTACTTTGGTTTGGTCTGTATCTTAGATACTATTATTAACAATGCATTTGCTATATGGAATGATTGCAAGATGAAAATTCTTCTCATACCAGGTTCATTTGACCATGACCTCACTATCATGGCTCAGTGGTCAATGGTTAGTTTTGATGACAAAGTCATTTTCTAAGAAACAATATACAAAATGGTAAACTATACTTGGTGTATTGAATGATTATAATATGTACATGTCCGTCTTGTAGGTTCCATCTTACATTGACCATAATAACCTCAATTTTAGGGTTCATTGGTCAATGTGACGTCTTTCGTGTGTCAATCTGTTTCACGATGACTATAAGCAAAAAGTAAAATCACAAAAATACTGAACTCCGAGAAAATCCAAAAAGGAAAGTTGTTAATCTAATGGCAAAATCAAATGATAAAACACATCAAACGAATGGACAACAACTGTCATATTCCTTGATTGAGTTTTGCCTGTTTGTATGGTTATAATACTGATGAACCTTCATTCTTTGATATACTTATGCAGAACATTTTATCCTTCAAAAACACAAGTGTTTTATTATGTGGTGACTGGAATGTTGTTTTAGATAAATTTATGGATACATATAATATCAAACATAATAGAAATCCTAACTCCCGTAAAAAAATTGATGAAATCATTGATATATTTGAACTACTTGACCCTTGGCGTACATGCTATCCAGAAGATAGGAAATATACTTGGCGTCAGTCCTCACCTATAAAACAAAGTCGTTTAGATTATTTTTTAATTTCAGAAGACCTTTTTTCACTAATGAAAAATACTAAAATTATACCAGGTTATAGAACTGACCACTCAGCAATTATTTTCACCTTCTCAGCTTGTTTAGAGAAACGGGGCAAAGGTTACTGGAAATTTAACTCTCAGTTACTCAGAGATGCAGATTATATACAAAAGGTTAAATCATGCATTAAGGATACTATTTTGGAATACTATCTGTCAGGTGATATGGAAGATCTTCTTTCTGTTGATTTGTCATGTAATGATCAAACATTTTTTGAAATATTGAAAATGAAGATTAGATCTTTGTCTATAAATTACAGCATAAATAAATCAAAGGAGGAAAACAAATTTCACCCTGAAACTTGAAAATAATATTTTACATTTAGAAACTATTATGAACCATTCTCCAAATGATGAGGTTCAAAAATCTTTACTTGATAAAAAGCTTGAACTAGAAAATTGTCGACAAAAGAAGGTTGAAGGTTTGCTGCTTAGATCCCGCTCTAACTGGCATGAGAATGGTGAAAAATGTTCAAATTATTTTTGTAAATTAGAAAAGAAAAATTTTATAAAGAAAACAATAACAGAACTAATAGATGATAAAGGTCAACATATATCAGAGCAATCAAAAATTCTAACGGAACAACAAAATTTTTATAGAAATTTATACTCAAGCAAAAAATTAGATTGTGATGATTCATCATTTTTAATCATAACATTAAGCTCACAGAAGAACAAAGAGATTTTTGTGAGGGAAATTTAACTTTTAAAGAGTGTGCTGATTCGTTAAAATTTATGACAAATGGTAAAAGTCCAGGTTCTGATGGGTACACAGTAGACTTTTATAAAAAATTTTGGAAAGATATTGGTCCTTTCATCTTTCGGTCTCTACATTTGGATATGAGGTTGGAAAATTTTCCGATTTTCAGTATCAAAGTGTAATTACATGCATTCCTAAGGAGGGGAAAGACAGACAGTATATAAGTAACTGGCGCCCTATTAGTCTTTTGAATACTGATATGAAAATAGCTTCTGCTGTTATAGCTAATAGACTTAAACCAGTTTTACCATTTGTCATAAGTGATACACAAAAAGGTTTCATCAAAGATAGATTTATGGGTGAAAACACACGCCTTTTATATGATTTAATGCACTATCTTGAGGAAAATAATAAGACAGGTCTTTTATTACTTGTTGATTTTGAAAAGGCCTTTGATTCCTTAGAATGGTTATTTTTAAAAAATTCTTTAAAAAGCTTTAATTTTGGGCCTTCAGTTTGTAAATGGCTTGAAACTTTATATTCAGGGGCATCAAGTTGTGTTATAAATAATGGACATACTTCTAATTTTTTTCAATTGGAAAGAGGCTGCAGACAAGGGGATCCTCTATCACCCTATTTATTTATTATTGGTGTTGAATTACTATCTTTAAAATTAAAAGATAATCCTGAAATAAGGGGAATAACTGTAGATAATAATGAATCACTTTTAAGCCAGTATGCAGATGACACATTTCTTATGTTAGATGGAAAGGAAATATCGTTGAGGGAAACACTTTCATGTTTTGAATCTTTTTATAAAATTTCAGGTTTAAAAATAAATGCTTCAAAGACAAAAGCACTATGGGTTGGAAACAAAAAGTATTCAGATATGATTCTTTGTCCCGATTTAAAACTTCATTGGTCACATTCAAATTTTAAACTTTTGGGGATTGAATTTTCATTAGATTTAAACTGTATCACAGAAATTAATTTTGCCAAGAAGATTAAAGAAGTCTCTGCAATCCTGAAAAGCTGGCAACATCGTAAACTAACATTATTAGGGAAAATTACAGTAGTTAAATCTCTTGCTCTTTCAAAATTGGTACACTTAATGACTGCATTGCGAAACCTATCACAATCCAGGTTAACAGAGCTCACTTCACTATTTTATCATTTTATTTGGAATGGAAAACCAGACAGAATTAAGCGTAACACACTTATTGGTGATGTTTCACAAGGTGGACTTAATATGGTACATCTTCATTCCTTTAATATCTATTTAAAAATTAGTTGGATAAAAAGACTGATGTCAAACCCACTTGGTGGCTGGCAGCAGTTGTTACTGGCAGACCTCACAAAGTATGGGGGTGAAAGGGTTTTACATCTACAGAAAGAAAAGCTAATTGAGATTTCTAAAAGATGTAAAAATCCCTTCTGGAAGGATGTTTTACTATGCTTTTCTATAGCAACACCTATTACTGAGAATTCTGTCAGTGACATTTTATCATTAGATATTTTGAACTTTTCTCCTTTGGATGATTTCCCATATTATATTCAATGGAAACAAGGAGGTGTGCAGTCAGTAAGTGACCTAATTAATAAAGAAAATATGAATTTTTATAAATTTGAACAATTTCAAGAAAGAGTAAAAATCAACAATTTTATCAAATATCATGGTCTGATTTCAAGAATCCCTCAGACTATGAAAAAATGCCTTAAAGAGAACTGTTTAAAGCAAGATTTGGATAAGCCTGATAATGGTGATATTTTTTTAAAGAGAATTATAGGTAATGTGAAAGCAAAATTTGTATATAAAAATTTAGTAAATAAAGTTATAGAACTACCAACAGTCAAATTTTTGAAATGGGAAGAATATTTCAGGATAACCAAAAAATCTTGTAGAGATGTTTATTTAAGAACCTTTCAATACAAATTTCTGCATAGAATCATAGCAACTAATACCTTTTTATACAAAATTAAATTAAAAGACACCAAGATGTGTACTTTTTGTAAACTTGGTGAAGAAACCATTGAACACCTTTTTTTTTAATGCCCAATAACTTTTCAATTGTGGCAATCTTTTTCAAATGCAGTAAATCTTTTTTTTGTAAACTTTGTTCTTAACAAAGAGAATGTGTTTCTTGGTTGCAAACATGAAAGTTTATTACTGAATCTGTTAGTCATAATTACAAAGAATTATATATACAAATGTAAATTAAATGAAACAAAACCAAATATGGTTGGGTTAAAGAATAGAATAAAGAAATACCAATTTCTTGAACATTATATTGCAGAGAAAAATAACAGAGTCCAAGTGTGTGAAAAATTTTGGTCTCCTTTACATGTAATATTCAACTAATTATTGTTACATATAAAATGAGAAATTCTATTTTTATTTTTATATATATTATGAGCAAAAATTTATCCTTGAGCTTTTGATTTTATTTTTGATTTTTTTTTTTTTTTTTGTCTTTAAAATATATACATATTTTTTTTAAATGTAAGTCAAGATACACATTGTAGCATAACAAATGAGTGAAGAGTATTTGTAATGTATGAGAGAAAGTCAGAGAGCGATAAAATATTACCAAATAAAACTTATATGTAACCTTAAATATTATAATTGTAAAAATCAATTTGTCAGTGATAAAAATTGTTTACTGAATTATTTTCTATAATATGTAACCCCTTGATACCCTTGTCAGGTGGTAGTGTAGGGGTACATGTATGTTAAATCCTGACTATTGAAAAAAAAAAAAAAAAAAACTGTCATATTCCTGACTCGGTACAGGCATTTTCAAATGTAGAAAATGGAGGATTGACAGGTTTTATAGCGCAACACCTCTCACTAATACGACAGTCGCATCAATTTCCTCAACATGGTGTCTGCAATTATGTGTATTCTTGAATTATAAGGTGTACACGTCCATAGTTTATCTGACCTTAACCCAATTTTTAATAGATAATTGATAATGTTAATTTCATCATATGTGTTAAAGAAAATATCTCCAAAGATAGTAATATGACCTTTCTCTTTCAACATACAATTCTATTTTGAAAACTGAACAAGTAATTTTGATCTAAAAGGTCGAAGTAATTGATCGATTATTAAATTAAATATAGAGATAATTGCGTGTAAAGTTCAATTATATTTACCTTAAGAAAATCTAACCAACGCTATTTCTGGAAACAGCGCTAAAAACAAATCTACCGGAATTGACGCACTGTGGGCCACTTCTTTGACTTATCTAAACGTTGATTAATAATGAACTTATCCTGATCGTTGATTTAAAGCAATTCCAATGAATTTCGCTTCCTCTTCAAAGCTCATTGTTTATTATGATCAATTTGTCAAAAGGAAAAAGTATGTGTCAGAAGAGAAGTGATTTAATTTTGTGTTTCAAAAGGAAAAAAAAAGGGAATGGGGTTAAACTATATTCTAGCTATTAATATTTTTTATAGAGACGAGGATAAATAATGTACGTGAAAAATTGCTTAAAATCTTGACAATATATGACGGTAGGGCTTTTTTCCATGTTATAAAATTGCAAGATAACACCGGGTATTCACAATACCTATCTAATAATATTAATAATCTAACTATAATTTTCATCAATTTATAAACAACAGATGGCATTTCTGCATTGCCAAGTTGTTAATTACCTGAGTGTAGGGACAATAGTCACTGTTTACCCTGGTTTCAAATTACGGACTGTTATAAAGGATTAATATTTCCTTGTTTGGTTATTTGATTGTCATTTCTTTAATTTTCAAATGTCAATTTTTCTAAACCTTCAAGACGGTATGTTAAAATTTTGTTATCTAAGAAAACAAATTTTTGTTGTGATCAGAACATTTTGGACACAAGTTATTTGGAAATGCACACCCCTTTTTCTAAAGATTTTATTTCAGTGGTGTTTGTTGTAATTTTAAATGCATCTAGATGTTTTAACTCATTTACTAAATTTGTTGCTTTTATATTTCTACAATATAGGTTTTATATCTTATTTTCAAATAACACAAATTATAGGCCTGTGATTTAGGACACAGACATAGATTACATTGAATACAATGCTGTTTATATAGTAAACGGACAGAAAGTAACAAATTTGATAGGAAAAAAGTCAAACACACTTATTGTTTACTATTGTTTGAATACATATATGAGAAAAATTTCTTGAGATATTGTTTTTTTTTTTTTTTTTTTTTTTTTTTTTTTGCATATATTCATTTCACAGTTTATAAAATTGTTCATAAACCTTGAGTAATGAAAAGTTTGTCAAATTGTATGCATGCAAAAGATATATTTATTTGCACCATGAAACCATTTTAATGCCAAGCCACTTTGATAAATTGTTATCTTAACAATTATTTTCTCATTATCCATTTTTTTCAGAATAAATTTTGTTTACAAAGTTGCCATATATATAAAGTTCTAGAAAACATACAAAAAAGATTTTTGAAAATAAATGTTATCTTAATTAAAAAAAATTAAAAAAACTGAATTGTGAATTTTTGTACTGTGACTTTCTGTCCTAAATTCATCATAATGTGGGAAAATACTGGGACATGATATAACATTAGAATATCACAATATTTTTACATTATGTCTAAGGACTATGGGAAACTCGATGTTAATCATATATACTTATACTGATTAATTACAAGTCTATCCAGTATTGCATTTTAAAGAAAAAGCTTGATCAATACATATTCAAATTTCTAAACAAGTGAAGCAGATTACTGTGACTGAAAGTATCAAATTCTTCACATCATCTGGAGAATAAACTTATACAATTTGAAATGCTGCTATAAATAAAGTCCGTCGGTAAGTCAGTAAGAACATCTATAGTTGTGTAGCCCAGAAAAAACACATAGTTTAATCTAACAACTATTCAACAAGTTAAGTCCTCTGTCACCTTTTGGAAGCACGTGTGAGGAGTGTACTTAATTAAATGCACGTGGTTTAAAGCCGTTTCTCCGCCTTGAACTTCATATGCAAAGTTCTACTTCTGCTTTTACCATTACGCGGTCACCATCAATATACTAATTAATAACTATTTCCACTTTTTGATGCACATGCAAGTAGTTTTAAAAAAAGGTTAATTTGTGCTTATGGAAGTTTTTGCAATACTTTTCTAGTTTTAAAAATTGATAAAAATATTTATGCGATCATCAAGCCTCGATAAATATATATCAATATTCTTAATGTAGATTTGGTTGGTAGTTGTCACTGGTATATATCAAATCTGTTATTTTACTTTGCGAGCTGATCTGTTTCATACGAGTATTTTATCAAGGTGACCCACTGTGCATCATTTCCGTTTGGTATAATACGAGGGCATTAGTGGCTTGTTTTACTAAATCGTTCAGGTGTGCAAATGACAAACAGACAGTATTTTGCAAATATCTTGATAATTACAAGATAAAATTGGATTGTTTTTTTGCGATTTTCAACGATTATTTGGCACTTTAAAATTATTCAAACATGATTTGTGCGTTGAATGCAATTAAAACCCAATACCCTAACTTTTACTAGCTTGAATCAAACTTTAAACTTAAAACTATTTAGATTCCAAAAAAGTTATTTTGTCTACTGTTGTATCCTATATAAAGCAATCCACGGAGTTGCTAAAATAAGGTGTGGACCTTATTTTTGATACTTATACATATATATATATATATTATTAATATTAACTTGACTTGTTTAAAACTTTATTCATGTAGGGTATGTTTCTTGTGTATATGTCTCTTAAGTTTGCATTTTAATCCATGTGGGTTTTACTTTTTGCAAATAAAGTTATGTATATATTATATTTGATATCGTGTGTTGGCCGAATGTCACGCACTTTGCACATGACAAAACCCTGAAATGTCTATGGGTTGTCTGTGGCTGAGTAAAATATGTTCCCCTTTCAAAATGACCGAACATTTATTTAACATAAATGTATGTGATATGGCTTGCATTCACTCAAAATTATGTTAATTCCAATTCTGTATTTACTATCAGCTAAATGTTAGGTAAGCATCAAAGCAAAAAAATGCCCTCTTCTTCATTGTCTCGTCTTGATATTGGTGGTAGTATAGTGGTGACATCTATAAAAAACAAAAAATAATAATAAAACTATAGAGTATATTCACATCCATTTAGAAATATCAGGTTCTTACGCTATCGTTCGGAATGTTGGTCCTCACTGGTCTTTAATTTTGTACTTTTTTGCCTTTTAACTTGTTTTATTCGAGTAAACCGGTAAGTCCTTTGTAGGCAAAATGCGTTTTTGGCATACACAATCATAAACCTCGATTTTTTTTACGCTCATAAAAAGCTTACTCGAATAATTACGATTAGTGATCGAAGTGCTTGAAATAAAGCGACTGACTTATTCGGGTTAATGAAAAGCAGTATCTTTATTTGTAGATTTTATATTTCAGACTATATTCCTTTCAAATGTGGACCAAATAATGAAAGTTGTCAGAATCTAATGCATTCTGGGTAATATTTTCAAAAACTCTAAAACGTTAAAATTGGCTTACATTGTCCTTAACAATCGAAATTCAGCCAATGATGTGACGCTATTTTCATTTTTGAGTACGAACGAAACGGGGAGTTTTTAAAAAAACCAACATGCATGCACATAATATATTGTTCATTTAATTTAACCATGGTTATCAATGAACATTTGTTATGTGCAAAAAACGGTAATTACTAGTATTGAATAATTAGACATTTTCTGAAGTCATCTAATTTAACAACTGGCATCTTATGTATGTATTTTTTTTATTATTTATTATGTGTAAAAATACGGTAATAATTTGAATAATTAGACAGATTTTAAAGTCATATAATTTAACAAATGGTATCTAATGTACGTTTAACTCAATGAAAATACACAAAACTAATAAAAAGTCAGATCATCATATTTTCATATTTGATACTCTGACTTTTCAAGGAATACTGGAAAAAATACGCGTCGGCGTCCCTAATTATAACAGAACAATTAGTGTGCCATGAAATGAGTTAAACTATAATTCATATCATCTCTGGGAATCAGGTTAACTTAGTATGAAATTTTCCGTCTTATGTTGCAGACGTGAACAGTTTGTCTTAATCGTGCGATATGTTAACATCGAAAACAATGTTGTGAAATTGTAATACGAAAGGAATGTGAATATTGTGAATATTGGATAAAATCTAAGTTATAAGCAAACATTCCAGTTAGTTATATATGTTTTGGATGACAGGACATACAAGCGCGAGAATATCGTATCAATTGTGAGATCGATGTATACTCCGTTACACCATAGATGTTTACACATACGAATATCAATCAGAATACAGTTGCCCCCTTTTAAAAATAAAAGAGAAATCTTTTTAAATTATTATATTCAAAAATATGTAAATTTTAATACACTTATTTTTACTGATAAACTCGTGATTATACTAAATCCATCAAATCAACACCAAATGATGTAACAGCAGTTGTTTCTTTCATTAAAGAGTCATTAGAACTGAGGAAAGAAGACCAATAACTGTTTTTATCATATTCATTATAATTTTGTCGAGTTTTCATTATGTTTGTTTTGTCTATGTATTTGCCATAAGCAAAATTGTTTTTTCTTTGTTTTGCAAATAAAGAGATATTTATGATAAATAAAAAGCATGTTGTTTAAATAACTAGCAATTTTTTATCCATAAATATTTGTATTCAATGTATGCCATAGGATCTTGAAATGCATATGTATACATGTACGTAGTATTTATGTGTCCCGAAACCGTAAATTCGTGCATCTTATCTTAATGTAATCAGTTTTAGATGATCATAGTAAACATGTAAATTGACAAGACGCTTTTGAAAAGCAATTATAGTTTTTTATTTTAATTTACTTTGGCAAAATTTCGAATTGACAATTAAAATATATAAGCTGCTGTTTGGTGTGACCAAGTATCGTATGCCGCCCTAAAGTGAATATAAAGGTACGTGAAGGTTTACATTCGGTAGACCATAATACATGTAGTTATTGCGAATTGATATGTATCTGCTTGACCTTGTAATTATATTCATTTTATTTTGATCCATATTTTCAAACAAGTACGCGTACCGTGATTTTAAATTGACTTGTGTCCTTAATATTTATGAAGATTATGTGTATCAATGTACAAGACATTCCATGCACTTATATTACTGTATCCCATTATATTATTATGAGAATCAAAAACATTATATGATATCATAAAATGTAAATTACTATTATGCAATCCAAATATTTTGGAAATGCATAATACAATGCATGGAATATAAAAATGGAACACATCGTGATAACGAACCTATTGAATATATATTTGGATTTTTCTGTAAGGTGTACTGTTTTCAGAGTGTTTTTTTTTTTTTTTAAGCCATCATTAGTAGTCATTTTATTTTCGACATATGGGTTTTTATGTCCTCTGGGTATCCTTTGCCTATTATATAGTTATGAATTCTTTATAAAGTAAAAGAAATGACGGATAAATGGTTTATTTTTACAGAATTGTTTCAAAACATTGCCAGTGTTTATTTCATGAGACAAAAACAATAGGGGGTAACCTTTTTCTGGAACAGTTCAAAGTCAACTTCAGTGGGAACAAACAGTGCAAGTCTTTCAATGAGATTATTAGTTGGTTTTCCAATAAGCTATAGATGTCTTAAATGAAAATAAAAATATGCTAATCTAGCAATGTGCACAACAATTGTAGCTTTGTTGATGACCCAATGATTGTTGATAAAGTTTTAGAAAAATTGGGAAATTAAACTGAGAATAGAAAAGAAAAGAATTTCAAGAGTTTTTTTTATACTTACTGCAAGTACATTGGTATCTGATCTTATAATTAGTACATGTCAATGGGTAATTATCTGCATTGTTACAGACTACTCCATCTATTGGTGTGCATTTCATATTTTCTCCTATTGAGTAGTGGAAAGCCCCAATATCTGTACTCCAACATTCAACCTTGTAAATTGTTCCTCCACTGCAGAATCCTGAAGCTTTCTGATATTCAAGACCAGATTTCTCCTTGTCACCAAAAGCATATGTTGTTCGATTTCTTTCGTCTACCCATGGCGACCATGATCTATCAACACATGGGGCTGTAGAAATTTTAGTAAAAATATTAAGTGCTAACTGTTCATTAAGTATTTATCCTAAATTGGATCACCTGGCCTAAATTTTGCAGATTTTGGTTATTATGTATACAGAAATTGAGAAATTTTAAGCAGTAAAAATTATCAAAACAATAAGATCTACAGATGAGCCAAAATGGATGAATTTTTAATTGACCCTGTGTAAGAGTTATTGCCTCGAAAGACTCATTTTCTTATTTATGCAGAAATAATATTGGATGGAGAGAAATTGCTAAAACAAAAGTGGTCAGCAAAATAAAATCTACAAAGAGTCGACGTGCAAACATTGATTAATTAAACCATTATTAGCAGTAATTGCCTCTAAAAGACTGAATGTGTTCATTTTTTGTGTTTTTGTTGTTGCAGAAACTATCATAGAGAGAATTTGTGAAAACCAGTAAAAATAACCTCCAAAAAAGTCATAAATTATCAATTGACTGAGAACCGCTGACAGGAGTTATTACCCATGAAAGATGGTTATCAACAAATTTTGGCAGGAATCGTCATAGAAAGAGAAAAAAATTAACCAGCAGATATGTTTAATTACTACAATATCTACTAATCAGTAATAAAGGCTGAAACTGTTAACAGAATCTGAATAAAAGTTAATTCCTTTGAATGATGTTTTTTTTTTTTTAAATTTCTTCAAAGGAACTTTATAAAAAGCAAAAAACTGATTACATTAAAGGAAAATAAAATACTTCGCTGAGCACAGCCTAATACCACAGTGGTCAAACCCTGAACAGTTGGGGCAAGTTTTGACACAATATTTAAGCTTGATACTGTCTGAATTTGGATTGTGATCAAACTTTTGACATAATATAGGTTTCTGACACAAAATAAATGTTGTCAGAGATCTTAAACATCTATTGGGCAACACTGTGTAATAGAAAAATTCTTCTTGAAATTAAAAAAGCTAGTTTTTAGCACCTTTTTTGTCCCTAATTCCCGCATGTTTGGGACAATTACCCCATACTCAATCCCCGCCTTCCCTTTGTGATATTTTTAAATGTTAGCCAATTTGATAGTATTATGGAAACTACTTCCTGGTATTTTAGGTTTTTGTGGTGGTAATGTTGTAAAAAACAAAAACAAAAAACATGTTTTCATTCATTGTCAACTTATCAAAATATCTATTATTATACAGCGAAATATCTGAACAGAATAGAAATGCACATTTCTGGGATATGCATACCTGCCAACCTCTGAAACTTTCAAAGAGGGAGATTTTTCGAGAACGTCATGTTTGAGTGATATATATGACCTGTTTATTTATTCATATACAAAACACATATGAGTTCATAGATATACTTTAAATATGATTATATTCTATACAATTAATTGTTTCTTTCTTTCTCTTTTCATCATCTTTGACATTTGCTTCCCATCATTAGCGGCAAAGTGAATTGATTTAAGCAAGAGATTTCAAATGTAACCTATCTTTAATGAATCAGTTATCTAATAATATGTGCAATAGTTTGAGGCTATTGGTTAAATAAGAAAAAAGTGTTGATGATAATTTATTAAATTTCTTGAGATATAGCATACCTGTCCACCTCTGAAATGAAATTCAGGTCATAACTCCCCGTAAAATCTTTTTCAGTTGAATTTTAGTATTAAGTGAGAACAAAACAAATGGTTGAAGATAGTTTACGGACCTTTATCCCTCCAACAGATATGTGTAAAGAGGTTCAAATTGTTTAAACATGACTTTAAAAGGATAATTGATATTTGTATGTTTAGCTTGAGTGACTTCATACAACCTTTCAATAAAAAGTGGCAAAATTATGTTTTGATAGCTGTAAATCATCAAAGTTGGGGCAAATTATAAAAAATCTTTTCATAGAAAAAATTGGAGTTTCATAGGAAAACTTAGCGTTTTAGACATTGGAAGTCTCATTGCACTAAAATGTAGTGAAAACAGGTGATTTGATGAAATCCTGTGTCAGTCTGACGAGCTGGTTACTTCACAGATTGCCAGTTGACAGGTATGGTATTGTTTATAAAAATGTTTGCTTTTACCAAAAGATTAAAAGATACAATGGTTTAATATTATATATGTAGGACTTTGTGATATATTTGTAACCCAGTATCAATAAAATTAACAAAACATTTGATTGAGTGATTCTGTTTTTAATATTATAGAAAAGTATACAACATTGCTATACAGACTGTAACAGAGTTACATTGCACCTTAAAACATTCATTATTATAAATAAAAAAGACTAATAATCTGCATACATTATAAACAACATTGTTATTTTTTGTTCTACAACCTAGTTGCAATTTCAAAAATATTTCCTAAAGCTTTAATTTCATGTCTTTGTTTTGCAAGCATGGCTCAAAATGGGACTTTGAAATTGGTGTTGTGTTGGGTGGAAATCTTTTTAAAATCTAAAATACATAATTGTGTTTTAAAAACTAATAAAATTTATAAAAAGAAACTATTTTTTTTCTCTATTTTTAAGGTAGTGTTCAACCTAATATTTATAATCAAAGGATTGTTTAAATACTACTCACTACATTCACTGGTCTGTTTCAAGCAGCCTAGTCTGACCTTGTAGTCAGCACACCCATTTGGGTCAAACTGGTTCATATTGTCGCATTGTAATCCACTCCAAAGGTCACAGGAAATTATTTGTCCTAGGTCATCGGCTGTGGAACCTGTAGCTGTTCGACATTCAATCTCCATAGGATTAATGCAAATATGTGAGTGTTTCTTTACTTCAGCAATAGGTTCTGAATCACCACTGGCATCTGGTGTGTGCAAATTCACCCAGTTATCCCACTGTGTACATCTTTTAACTATAATAAATACAATGATTTGATTTATAATGTAAAATCAAAACAAGTAATCAAAGCTGTTTCTTTCTTTAAAACTTGAATGTGTATTTTTCTAAGGGTGGATGTCCAAATACAATCCCCACCTGGAAGGTTCGACAAAGTAATTGATGGTTAACAATACGGATATGAAAATAAACATTTCAAAATTTCACTTTGGATACCGTATTTCGGTTATAAACAAGCTTCTGTCGAAATTTTGAAACATTCCATGGAGTTATTAATGTCTTACTAAACTTCACCACAGACAGAACCTAAATGTTGATGGTGCTGACACTGACAACACAATCTATGATCAATATGTCTTGCTTTTGAGACATAAAAGTTGCAGACTTGACAAAAATGATTCTGAACCAATAACAAATATTTTAAAAAGGAACCTGACATGCCCCATGTCAAGTCCATGATTTGTTTATGGAAAACCCAGCCATGATTCATAAAAAAAAACCATCAACAACATTTGCACAAAAATACTGAACTCAGAGGAAAATCAAATCGGAAAGTCCCTAATCACATGGCAAAATCAAATTACAAAACACATCAAAAACGAACTGTCAAATTCCTGACTTGGTACTTGCATTTTCAAATGTAGAAAATGGTGGATTAAACCTGGTTTTACCTTGCGGTACAATTTCAGAGAGATCCATACACTTAAACACGAGTTACCATTAAAACACATTTAAATGCATCATAAAAATATTAAAATAGAAAATGACATGCATAATCTTGTTTAAAATTAATATAACTTCATCAGCCTTTAATAGTAACTTCTAAAAATAAATTGACAGCTAAGAAAATAATTATAACAATGTTTTTTGAATAAATCCACATTACAACATTATTTTTTTTAAGAGTGGTAAATTATTCCATGCCTTGGTTGCAGAATAATGAAAAGATTTATGAAAAATTGTACTTGGTCTTGGAACAAATTGATCATTATTAGAGACAGATCGTAAGTTGTGGTGTTGCACATCATTAATATTTAGCATAGCTAAGTAATCAGGTGTTAGTTCATTTACAATTTTAAACATTTGAATTTATTGTTGGTAATTTATTATCTATGTAAAAAATGGCAATTTTAAAGATGAAAACATAAAATAAGAAGAACCGAAATATTGCATTAGAGTATAATTCTTGCTACTCTTTTTTTTTTTTTTTAAAGTTTTATGATTCTATCTGAATCTTTTTGTAATAAATTTCCCTAAACTGAACTACAATAGTCTATATAGGGTAGAATATACTCATTATAAAGTATTGTGTGACCTTAATAAGGTCAAAAGCCTTATTGAAATCTAAAAACACAGTTCCATGGAAGTATTATATTATATAATACTTCCATGACAGTACCAACTGGTTCTCCATTATCTAAATATTTTAACCATTCATCAAAAAGTTTAGTCAGCGCTGTTTGACATAAATGACCTGGCATAATCAATTTTAACAATATAACAATTTTTATATATTATTTTAATAACTGTGTCATGTGTGTAAGTATAGCAGTTACTCTTGCAAGTTTTAATTTTTGTGGAAAATGATTTGACGTTATACTTTTGATTATTAGAAAAGTGGTGGCAATATCATCCCTGCACTTAGCTTAAAAAATTTGGGACCAATTCCATCTAAACCTGCAGATTAATTACTATCAAGGTGTTTTAGTTGTTGTCTCTTTAACAGAAATGAGTTTGAATTTAAAATTTTCAATTTCCTTTAATTTTTTACAAGTAAATTTTGTAGCATAGAAAAATCCATATCTGAAGTATCATTTCCAATAAGTTTTTCAGCTACAGAAGAAAAATAAACATTTAGTGTATTAACAATATCTGAGGTGAGGCCCCTCATGGGGGGGTCCTAGTAATCACATAATCACCATTTTTTTGCCAATATAATCACATAATCATTAAATATTTGCTTATCTTTAGTAATCAAATAATCATAAACTAAAAATACAGTCCTAGGTAATCAAATAATCATGAAATATTTGGCTTAATAATCAAATAATCATTAAAAAAACGGCCAAGTAATCACATAATCAAAAACCCCATTAGGGCCCTCTGAGGTCAACAAATATAAATGGAAACCCCAAAACTAATTCAGACCAACAAAACAGATAGGTAATGATAGCTTTATATCATAAACATTCTCATCAAAATATGATTAGGGTTTAGAAGGAGAGGAAGGTACACATGTGCACTATTGTGTACAGATATGACCCCCAAATTAAACCAAAAAAATCATTCAGATCAAGAAATTAAATTAATATGAAGTGAAACTTAAATCATTTTATTAAATGAAAGTGAAAGTTTGAATAAATTCTCTCAAGAGGTTTAGGATCATTTGTAGATACAAACAGACTCCCCTATCACTATGTAAAACCAGCTTTAACAAGCATTCTCAGTGAGTATTGCATGGGAATACATAGTCCACCACCTAGTTAAAAATTCATTGTATTGGAACCAAATTCTAACTTGATTTATAACTTGTCATCGTGTAAACTATATAACAAATATCAAGTCAAGAAGACAATTTTGTAAGACCATTACTCTGCATAAAATAATCAAACCAGAACAAAATTTGTACTACATCTGTATCTTGTCATTATACAACTATATACCAATATTTAAATCAATATCTTCAAGCATGACGAAAACAAGAATGTGTCCCCAGTACACGGATGCCCCACTTGCACTATCATTTTCTATGATAAGTGGACCATGAAATTTGGGTCAAAACTCTCATTTTGCATTAACATTAGAAAGATCATATCATAAGGAACATGTGTACTAAGTTTCAAGTTGATCAAAAACTACCTTGACCAAAAACTTTAATCTGAAGCTGGACGAACGGACGTACGGTACAACAGACAGACGGACGAATGGACGTACAGACCAGAAAACATAATGCCCTGTACTATTGTAGGTGGGGCATAAAAAGTGCATAAAACTGATTATTTGAGTTAATTTTTTAGTCTAAGGATAAATTCACACAAACTCATCAGACTATGACAAAATTCAAAATTAACCTGCAGCTTGTCATGATTAAATAATAAACAGCTGCGTCATGAGGGCTTGATACGCCTGCTGGCTTGTGTGTGAATTTTTATGCAATAATTATAAATAGTTTCTGACATACGGCCAGACATGTGAACCCCCACCCCAACCCTTTTTGTTTTACAAAAAACTCAATTACTGTAAAATAAATTTAGAATCATCACCAAAAAGTATACAGATCTTTAATTTAATATAACTAAGAAGTGTGTAAACTGAATTTTCTCTTTGAACTGAATTTTAATATGCGTATTGTTATGCGTTTACTTTTCTACATTGGCTAGAGGTATAGGGGGAGGTTTGAGATCTCATAAACATGTTTAACCCTGCCGCAATTTTACGCTTGTCCCAAGTCAGGAGCCTTTGGCCTTTGTTAGTCTTGTATGCTTTTTAACTTTAATTTCTTGTGTATAATTCGAAGTATAGTATGACGTTCATTATCGCTGTACTAGTATACATATTTTTTAAGGGGCCAGCTGAAGGACGCCTACGGGTGCGGGAGTTTCTCGCTACATTGAAGACCCATTGGTGGCCTTAAGTTGTAGTCTGCTCTATGGTCGGGTTGTTGTCGCTTTGACACATTCCCCATTTCCTTTCTTAATTTTAAAGTTTAAAGCAATAATCATAAATTGTTTTTTACAAAAAACTCAATATTTCTAAAATAAAATTTTGAATCAAAACCAAAAAGTATACAGATCTTTAGATTAATATAACTAAGAAGTGTGTAGAGTTTTAAGCAATAATCATAAATCGTTTTTGTGATATGGCACGACATGTGAAAACCCCTCCCCCTTCTTTTTTTTACAAAATTCTTAATAACTCAAAAAATCAAATAATCATCTTCAAAATGTGTGAAAAAACAACCCCCTGTTCTAGTTACAGAGTCTCATAACTCAAAAAGTTCTAATCTTATTTTCAACAAAAAGTATACAGATTGTTTGACCATCATAAGATTTTTAGAAACAACTATGTTCAGTTTCATGAAATTTGGATAAGTCATTCTAAATTTATGATGCAACATTTTTACAGGCGTATGAAAGTACACCAAATATCCAATCAAAATCTTCAAGCATCAAGAAACAAAAGTGTGGAATACTGATTAGCCAGACAGATGGATGGACAGACAGACAAAGTACAAATCTTAAGACCCCTTTGACCTTTTTTTGTCAAGTGAAAATTTAAGACAAAGGTCTTTAATCAAAGCATCTTCATTTAGATATAAAATGTAATACTGACCGTCAATGGTTGTTGGTGGTTTGGATGGTATCTTCATTGTTATCGTTGGTACAGGGTTTGGTGATGTTGTTGAAGGAATTGTTGCTAAAATGTTAAAACAAAATATTTGAAAACCAATTTAAAACTGATTGTAAAAAATTAACACATGATCATGTAAATGTATTTATCAAAAACAAAATAAGCATGCCAGCAAATCATATGGTCAATCCAAAAAAATCCTGCTGCTAGCTACCTCTTACTACAAGTTCTTACAAATTTATCACCTTTCAAAGTAAAATTAACTGCTTAGCTTAGCACAATTGGATACGACCGCAGAGGTACATCCCTGAACATTTCGGGCAAAAATTTAACAAAATATTCAAGCTTGGTACAGGTCTGAATTTTTATTGTAATTAAATATTTGACACATTATAGTTTTCTGACACAGAATAAAATATAGTAAAAAAACTTGAAATTCATTATATTATTTGAGTTTATATTCAATTGAAGATTTGTGTGTAGCAATACATTGTAAATCTGTTTTCAGACTATATACTAAGAATAAGCAAAATAAAATTGTGACCCCAATTTTTCTTCAGAAAATTGACAATTTCTTTAATATTGGGGGGGGGGGGAACAAATTGCCACCCTCCCTCCTCTTTTTCCAAAAAAAATAATATTTGAAGAAATGTCTTTTTAATTTCTTAAATCTTGTGGAAACCCTCCTACCCCAATGAACCTTTCCCCCCCCACCCCATTCAAAAAAATTAAAGAAAAAAACTTTAAAAAAAAAAATTAAAGAAGTTTTCTTTTTGTAAAATGTGAGACATCAATACATGTAAACAAAAGTTACTAAAAACCAGTACCTATACTCTCTCTAAAGAACCAGTACCAATACCAATACGCTTTCCAATGTACCAGTACTAGAGTACCGATACACTTTCTAACGTACCAGTACCAATACACTTTCTAACGTACCAGTACCAATACACTTTCTAACGTACCAGTACAAATACACTTTCTTACGTACCAGTCGCAATACACTTTCTAAAGTACCAGTACCAATACACTTTATTTACTTACCAGTACTAATTCACTTTCTAACATAACAGTACCAATACACTTTCTAAATACCAGTACCAATACACTTTCTAAATACCAGTACCAATACACTTTCTAACGTACCAGTACCAATACACTTTCCAATGTACCAGTACCGGAGTACCGATACACTTTCTAACGTACCAGTACCAATACACTTTCTAACCTACCAGTACCAATACACTTTCTTACGTACCAGTCGCAATACACTTTCTAAAGTATCAGTACCAATACACTTTCTATCTTACCAGTACCAATACACTTTCTAACATACCAGTACCAATACACTTTTTAAAGTACCAGTTGCAATACACTTTCTAACATAACAGTACCAATACACTTTCTAACGTACCAGTACCACTACACTTTCTAACGTACCAGTACCAATACACTTTCTAACGTACCAGTACCAATACACTTTCTAACGTACCAGTACCAATACACTTTCTAACATACCAGTACCAATACACTTTCTAACGTACCAGTACCAATACACTTTCTAACATACCAGTACCAATACACTTTCTAACGTACCAGTCGCAATACACTTTCTAACATACCAGTACCAATACACTTTCTAACGTACCAGTACCAATACACTTTCTAAAGTACCAGTACCAATAGACTTTCTAACGTACCAGTACCAATGCACTTTCTAACGTATCAGTACCAATACACTTTCTAACGTACCGGTACCAATATACTTTCTAACTTACCAGTCGCAATACACTTTCTAACATGCCAGTACCAATACACTTTATAACGTACCAGTATCAATACACTTTCTAACGTACCAGTACCAATACACTTTCTAACATACCAGTACCAATAGACTTTCTAACGTACCAGTACCAATACACTTTCTAACGTAGCAGTACCAATACACTTTCTAACGTACCAGTACCAATACACTTTCTAACGTACCAGTACCAATACATTTTCTAACATATCAGTACCAATACACTTTTTAACGTACCAGTACCGATACACTTTCTAACGTACCAGTACCAATACACTTTTTAACATACCAGTACCAATACACTTTCTAACGTACCAGTACCAATACACTTTTTACTTTTCAGTACCAATACACTTTCTAACGTACCAGTACCAATACACTTTTTACTTACCAGTACCAATACACTCTTTAATGTACCAGTTCCAATACACTTTTTTACTTACCAGTACCAATACACTTTCTTACGTACCAGTACCAATACACTTTCTAACATAAACAGTACCAATACACTTTCTAACTAACCAGTACCAGAGTACCAATACACTTTCTAACGTACCAGTACCAATACAATTTCTAACATACTAGTACCAATACACTTTCTAACATACCAGTACCAATACACTTTCTCACATACCAGTACCAATACACTTTCTAACGTACCAGTACCAATACACTTCCTAGCATACCAGTACCAATACACTTTCTAACTTACCAGTACCAAAGTACCAATACACTTTCTAGCATACTAGCACCAATACATTTTCTAACGTACCAGTACCAATACACTTTCTAACGTACCAGTACCAATACACTTTCTAACATACCAGTACCGATACACTTTTTAACGTACCAGTACCAATACACTTTCTAACGTACCAGTACCAATACACTTTCTAACATACCAGTACCGATACACTTTTTAACGTACCAGTACCAATTACACTTTCTAACGTACCAGTACCAATACACTTTCTAACGTACCAGTACCAATACACTTACTAACATACCAGTACCAATACACTTTCTAACGTACCAGTACCAATACACTTTCTTACATACCAGTACCAATACACTTTCTAACGTACCAATACACTTTTAAACATACCAGAACCAATCCACTTTCTAACGTACAAGTACCAATACAGTTTCTAACATACCAGTACCAATACATTTTCTAACGTACCAGTACCAATACACTTTCTAACGTACCAGTACCAATACACTTTCTAACATACCAGTACCGATACACTTTCTAACGTACCAGTACCAATACATTTTCTAACGTACCAGTACCAATACACTTTCTAACGTACCAGTACCAATACACTTACTAACATACCAGTACCAATACACTTTCTAACTTACCAGTACAAGAGTACCAATACACTTTCTAGTATAACAGTACCAATACACTTTCTAATGTACCTGTACCAATACACTTTCTAACGTACCAGTACCAATACACTTTCTTACATACCAGTACCAATACACTTTCTAACGTACCAGTACCAATACACTTTTTAACATACCAGAACCAATCCACTTTCTAACAAACAAGTACCAATACAGTTTCTAACGTACCAGTACCGATACACTTTCTAACGTACCAGTACCAATACACTTTCTGACGTACCAGTACCAATACACTTTCTAACATATTAGTACCAATACACTTTCTTACGTACCAGTACCAATACACTTTCTAACATAAACAGTACCAATTCACTTTCTAACAGAAACAGTACCAATACACTTTCTAACTTACCAGTACTAGAGTACCAATACACTTTCTAACGTACCAGTACCAATACAATTTCTAACATACCAGTACCAATACACTTTCTAACGTACCAGTACCAATACACTTTCTAACATACCAGTACCAATACACTTTCTAACATACTAGTACCAATACACTTTCTAACATACCAGTAGCAATACACTTTCTAACATACCAGTACCAATACATTTTCTAACGTACCAGTACCAATACACTTCCTAACATACCAGTACCAATACACTTTCTAACTTACCAGTACCAATGTACCAACACACTTTCTAACATACTAGTACCAATACACTTTCTAACGTACCAGTACCAGTACACTTTCTAACGTACCAGTACCAGTACACTTTCTAACGTACCAGTACCAATACACTTTCTAACATACTAGTACCAATACACTTTCTAACATACCAGTACCAATACACTTTCTAACGTACCAGTACCAATACACTTTCTAACATACCAGTACCAATACACTTTCTAACATTAGAAAGTGTATTGGTACTGGTATGTTAGAAAGTGTATTGGTACTAGCACCAGTACCGATACACTTTCTAACGTACCAGTACCAATACACTTTCTAACGTACCAGTAACAATACACTTTCTAACGTACCAGTACCAATACAATTTCTAACATACCAGTACCAATACACTTTCTAACGTACCAGTACCAATACACTTTCTAACATACCAGTACCAATACACTTTCTAACATACTAGTACCAATACACTTTCTAACATACCAGTACCAATACACTTTCTAACATACCAGTACCAATACATTTTCTAACGTACCAGTACCAATACACTTCCTAACATACCAGTACCAATACACTTTCTAACTCACCAGTACCAATGTACCAATACACTTTCTAACATACTAGTACCAATACACTTTTTAACGCACCAGTACCAATACACTTTCTAACGTACCAGTACCAATACACTTTCTGACTTACCAGTACCAATACACTTTCTGACTTACCAGTACCAATACACTTTCTAACGTACCAGTACCAATACAATTTATAACATACTAGTACCAATACACTTTCTAACGTATCAGTACCAATACACTTTCTAACATACCAGTACCAATACACTTTCTAACATACTAGTACCAATACACTTTCTAACATACCAGTACCAATTCTAACATACCAGTACCAATACACTTGCTAACATACCATTACCAATACACTTTCTAACGTACCAGTACCAATACACTTTCTAACGTACCAGTACCAATAAACTTTCTAACTTACCAGTACCAATACACTTTCTAACGTACCAGTATCAATACATTTTCTAACTTACCAGTACCAATACACTTTCTAACATACCAGTATCAATACACTTTCTAACGTACCAGAGTACCAATACACTTTCTAACATACTAGTACCAATACACTTTCTAACATACTAGTACCAATACACTTACTAACATACCAGTACCAATACACTTTCTAACGTACCAGTACCAATGCACTTTCTAACTTACCAGTACCAGAGTACCAATACACTTTCTAACATAACAGTACCAATACACTTTCTAATGTACCTGTACAATACACTTTCTAACGTACCAGTACCAATACACTTTTTTACATACCAGTACCAATACACTTTCTAACGTACCAGTACCAATACACTTTTTAACATACCAGAACCAATCCACTTTCTAACGTACAAGTACCAATACACTTTTTAACATACCAGAACCAATCCACTTTCTAACGTACAAGTACCAATACAGTTTCTAACATACCAGTACCAATACACTTTCTGACGTACCAGTACCTATACACTTTTTAACATAACAGTACCAATACACTTTCTAACGTACAAGTACCAATACAGTTTCTAACATACCAGTACCAATACACTTTCTGACGTACCAGTACCTATACACTTTTTAACATACCAGTACCAATACACTTTCTAACGTATCAGTACCAATACACTTTCTAACATACCAGTACCAATACACTTTCTTACGTACCAGTACCAATACACTTTCTAACATAAACAGTACCAATTCACTTTCTAACATAAACAGTACCAATACACTTTCTAACTTATCAGTACCAGAGTACCAATACACTTTCTAACGTACCAGTACCAATACAATTTCTAACATACCAGTACCAATACACTTTCTAACGTACCAGTACCAATACACTTTCTAACATACCAGTACCAATACACTTTCTAACATACTTGTACCAATACACTTTCTAACATACCAGTACCAATACACTTTCTAACATACCAGTACCAATACATTTTCTAACGTACCAGTAGCAATACACTTCCTAACATACCAGTACCAATACACTTTCTAACGTACCAGTACCAGAGTACCAATACACTTTCTAACGTACCAGTACCAATACAATTTCTAACATACCAGTACCAATACACTTTCTAACGTACCCGTAGCAATACACTTCCTAACATACCAGAACCAATCCACTTTCTAACGTACAAGTACCAATACACTTTTTAACATACCAGAACCAATCCACTTTCTAACGTACAAGTACCAATACAGTTTCTAACATACCAGTACCAATACACTTTCTGACGTACCAGTACCTATACACTTTTTAACATACCAGTACCAATACACTTTCTAACGTACAAGTACCAATACAGTTTCTAACATACCAGTACCAATACACTTTCTGACGTACCAGTACCTATACACTTTTTAACATACCAGTACCAATACACTTTCTAACGTATCAGTACCAATACACTTTCTAACATACCAGTACCAATACACTTTCTTACGTACCAGTACCAATACACTTTCTAACATAAACAGTACCAATTCACTTTCTAACATAAACAGTACCAATACACTTTCTAACTTATCAGTACCAGAGTACCAATACACTTTCTAACGTACCAGTACCAATACAATTTCTAACATACGGTACCAATACACTTTCTAACGTACCAGTATCAATACATTTTCTAACATACCAGTACCAATACACTTTTTAACATACCAGTACCAATACACTTTCTAACGTACCAGTACCAATACATTTTCTAACATACCAGTACCATTACACTTTCTAACATACCAGTACCAATACACTTTCTAACGTACCAGAGTACCAATACACTTTCTAACATACTAGTACCAATACACTTTCTAACATACCAGTACCAATACACTTTCAAACATACTAGTACCAATACACTTTCTAACATACCAGTACCAATACACTTTCTAACGTACCAGTACCAATACACTTTCTAACTTACCAGTACCAGAGTACCAATACACTTTCTAACATACCAGTACAATACACTTTCTAACATACCAGAACCAGAGTACCAATACACTTTCTAACGTACCAGTACCAATACACTTTCTAACTTACAAGTATCAGAGTACCAATTCACTTTCTAACATACCAGTACCAATACACTTTCTAACATACCAGTACCCATACACTTTCTAACATACCAGTACCATTACACTTTCTAACATATCAGTACCAATACACTTTCTAACTTACCAGTACCAGAGTACCAATACACTTTCTAACATAATAGTACCAATACACTTTCTAATGTACCTCTACCAATACACTTTCTAACGTACCAGTACCAATACACTTTCTTACATACCAGTACCAATACACTTTCTAACGTACCAGTATCAATACACTTTCTAACATACCAGAACCAATACACTTTCTAACGTAC
Source organism: Mytilus edulis (assembly GCA_019925275.1). Taxonomy (NCBI): domain Eukaryota; kingdom Metazoa; phylum Mollusca; class Bivalvia; order Mytilida; family Mytilidae; genus Mytilus; species Mytilus edulis. The sequence continues at coordinate 62,936,730 of CM034360.1, read as the reverse complement.
CAGTACCAATACACTTTCTAACGTACCAGTACCAATACACTTTCTAACGTACCAGTACCAATACACTTTCTAACGTATCAGTACCAATACACTTTCTAACATACCAGTACCAACATACTTTCTAACGTACCAGTACCGATACACTTTCTATCGTACCAGTATCAATACACTTTTTAACATACCAGTACCAATACACTTTCTAACTTACCAGTACAAGAGTACCAATACACTTTCTAACGTACCAGTACCAATACACTTTCTAACATACCAGTACCAATACACTTTTTAACATACCAGTACCAATACACTTTCTAACTTACCAGTACTAGAGTACCAATACACTTTCTAACATACCAGTACCAATACACTTTCTAACATACCAGTACCAGAGTACCAATACACTTTCTAACGTACCAGTACCAATACACTTTCTAACTTACCAGTATCAGAGTTCCAATTCACTTTCTAACATACCAGTACCAATACACTTTCTAACATACCAGTACCCATACACTTTCTAACATACCAGTACCAATACACTTTCTAACTTACCAGTACCAATACACTTTCTAACATACCAGTACCCATACACTTTCTAACATACCAGTACCTTTACACTTTCTAACATATCAGTACCAATACACTTTCTAACTTACCAGTACCAGAGTACCAATACACTTTCTAACATAATAGTACCAATACACTTTCTAATGTACCTCTACCAATACACTTTCTAACGTACCAGTACCAATACACTTTCTTACATACCAGTACCAATACACTTTCTAACGTACCAGTATCAATACACTTTCTAACATACCAGAACCAATACACTTTCTAACGTACCAGTACCAATACACTTTCTAACGTACCAGTACCAATACACTTTCTAACGAACCAGTACCAATACACTTTCTAACGTATCAGTACCAATACACTTTCTAACATACCAGTACCAACATACTTTCTAACGTACCAGTACCGATACACTTTCTATCGTACCAGTATCAATACACTTTTTAACATACCAGTACCAATACACTTTCTAACTTACCAGTACAAGAGTACCAATACACTTTCTAACGTACCAGTACCAATACACTTTCTAACATACCAGTACCAATACACTTTTTAACATACCAGTACCAATACACTTTCTAACTTACCAGTACTAGAGTACCAATACACTTTCTAACATACCAGTACCAATACACTTTCTAACATACCAATACCAGAGTACCAATACACTTTCTAACGTACCAGTACCAATACACTTTCTAACTTACCAGTATCAGAGTTCCAATTCACTTTCTAACATACCAGTACCAATACACTTTCTAACATACCAGTACCCATACACTTTCTAACATACCAGTGCCATTACACTTTCTAACATACCAGTACCAATACACTTTCTAACATACCAGTACCAATACACTTTCTAACATACCAGTACCAATACACTTTCTAACTTACCAGTACCAATACACTTTCTTACATACCAGTACCAATACACTTTCTAACTTACCAGTACCAATACACTTTCTAACGTACCAGTCCCAATACACTTTTTTACTTACCAGTACCAATACAATTTATAACATACCTGTACCAATACACTGTCTAACGTACCAGTACCAATACACTTTCTAACATACCAGTACCAGAGTACCAATACACTTTCTAACATACCAGTACCAATACACTTTCTAACGTACCAGTACCAGTACACTTTCTAACATACCAGTATCAATACACTTTCTAACTTACCAGTACCAGAGTACCAATACACTTTCTAACATACAGTACCAATACACTTTCTAACTTACCAGTACCAATACACTTTCTTACATACCAGTACCAATACACTTTCTAACTTACCAGTACCAATACACTTTCTAACATACCAGTATTCAGTACATTCTGATTCCAGTGATATCTAGTTATATACAAGTATCTTTATTTATCAGTCCACCACTAAGGGTCACTTACGCATGGTCCCTCAAAATGACGTCATAGAAAAAAACTGTTGATACCCTTTAGTATTTTGTAAGTGCGACATTTTGTTGTAAACTTCATATGTAGTAACATTCATACATTTAAAAATATTATTGTATTAGTTTAACGCAATTGAATGGGACGTCATATATCTTATATGAATTAACTCGTTTAAACTTAAATTGGAGAAAAACATTTTTCTTAGGCTTTTTACTAGTCTGAAATTATGACCAGGATTCAAGTCGTAACAGTTCACAAAGTGTCAGTCTGTTGTCTGCTCTGGCTGGAGTGTTGTCTTTTTACATATTCCCTATTTCCTATTTCCATTCTTAATTTCATGCAATTATACATGACGTCCTACCCGGACATTTTATTGTGAATCCGGAGCAATCAGTCATTACTCTCAATATCTTAAGTTGAGAAGAAGAAAGCGGACAAACACCTTTCAAGTTTTACGTTTAGTCCAGCCTGCATCAAACATATACTTCCCGCACTCCAGGTGAGCGCGCTATTACCAACTGGGCGATACCCTCATAGCAAATATAAAGTAATATATAGTACTCTGCTAATAGAAAATACTTTGAATAATTGTCATGAGTTTGAACGTTTACAGTGTTCTTATTTTTCTTCACATAACAATGCATAGGAGATTTCAAAAAGATGCAACTAGCTTTACGGTATATCTTAATGTTTGTTTTTATGTATTATATTGATAATTGGTTTAATTTGGCAAATATAAGAAATACTACCTAATTCGGAAATTAAAGAATATAGCTGTTACACCCCCTTTTTTTCTTACAGTTCAGTTTTAGAATATTAGACGAAATGATAGAACAATTTTAAACCTTTATACAACATTTGTCGTAGCTTTTATACTATATCTTATTGTTGAATCAACTGATTTAACATTCAATAAATTGCGATTGACACGTAGTGATTCATATTTGTTTTCGATCCTTTGGGGTGTTCAGATCTCTATATTATAGATATTTAATATATTTATTTATAATATTCTGTATTATTTTTTGTCTTACAAACTTCGTGTTTTTAATAGAATGATGTGCAAAGAAGTCAACGAATAAATTTGGATAAATAGAAATAGAATAATATATTTCTTTGATTTAAATAGGTTATTAACAAACAAACATAAAAGTCTATTATAAATGCCTTCATGCATAAGTCATCATCCACATTTCATTCTTAAATCTTTATTGCAAAAACATTATATTGACAGGTTGCAATCCTATTAGTAGATACGTTGTGTAGGCATTAACATTATGAGTTCATTCTGTAATGTGCATCAAACGTAAATTATGTCATCTGCTACTTACCAATTAATCATACTGCTGAACTAAATAATATTGTATAAATATCGCATTGAAATAGGTTAACCTTCACATTTTTTCTTCTTCTGCTGTTTAATTATGTATAAATTAATTTTGTGGTTCTCGAAAACCAATATGTTATCTTAATTTTTTAAGATTTTTTTCTGCAGATATATAGAAGTCAAATAGACAATAACTTAATTTTAATATATGTAGAGGAACAGCAATCATAGTGCTGTTTTGAATACTCAGGTGTATCTATCATCAAATATTGACCGACGTCGTAATAAATATTTATTGGTGATACATCAAAATGATTATCTTATTTCTACCTGCCTATGTTTGTAGGTTGTGTTTTTCTTTTATAAATTTCTGTCTTGATGTCTCGATTTTTAATCTAAGATATAATTTTTATTTACATGTAAGACAACAAAAAAGATATTTCATTTACAGAGAAAAAAATAATTTCACAGGATTTGAAAAGAAACATTTCGAATTTAATTGTGACAGGAAAAATACGTTGTATGTGTAATTGAATTGATGTACCCACCTTACCCAATATACACACCCACATAAGTAGAATTGAAACGAGATTTACTTTTAGTCGAGTAGCAAGTATCGACTTATAAAAGGTGAGTATCGAGTTATAAAAAGTGAGTATCGATTGGTAAAAAGTGAGTATCGAGTTGTAAAAGGTGAGTATCAAGTTGTAAACGGTGAGTATTGAGTTGTAAAAATTGAGTATCGAGTAGCAAAAAGTGAGTATCGAGTAGCAAAAGGTGTGTAACGATTTATAAAAAGTGAGTATCGAGTTGTAAAAGGTGAGTATCAAGTTATAAAAGGTGAGTATCGAGTTGTAAAAGGTGAGTATCAAGTTATAAAAGGTGAGTATCGAGTTGTAAAAATTGAGTATCGAGTGGCAAAAAGTGAGTATCGAGTAGCAAAAAGTATGTAACGAGTTGTAAAAGGTGAGTTTCAAGTTATAAAAGGTGAGTATCGAGTTGTAAAAGGTGAGTATCAAGTTATAAAAGGTGAGTATCGAGTTGTAAAAAGTGAGTATCGAGTAGCAAAAAGTGTGTAACGAGTTATAAAAAGTGAGTATCGAGTTATAAAAAGTGAGTATCGAGTAGCAATAGTGAGTATCAAGTAGCAAAAAGTGTGTATCGAGTTTTATAAAAAGTGAGTATTGAGTAGCAAAAAGTGAGCATCGAGCAGCAAAAAGTGAGTATCGAGTAGCAAAAGGTGTGTAACGATTTATAAAAAGTGAGTATCGAGTTGTAAAAGGTGAGTATCAAGTTATAAAAGGTGAGTATCGAGTTGTAAAAGGTGAGTATCAAGTTGTAAACGGTGAGTATTGAGTTGTAAAAATTGAGTATCGAGTAGCAAAAAGTGAGTATCGAGTAGCAAAAGGTGTGTAACGATTTATAAAAAGTGAGTATCGAGTTGTAAAAGGTGAGTATCAAGTTATAAAAGGTGAGTATCGAGTTGTAAAAGGTGAGTATCAAGTTATAAAAGGTGAGTATCGAGTTGTAAAAATTGAGTATCGAGTAGCAAAAAGTGAGTATCGAGTAGCAAAAAGTATGTAACGAGTTGTAAAAGGTGAGTTTCAAGTTATAAAAGGTGAGTATCGAGTTGTAAAAGGTGAGTATCAATTTATAAAAGGTGAGTATCGAGTTGTAAAAGGTGAGTATCAAGTTATAAAAGGTGAGTATCGAGTTGTAAAAAGTGAGTATCGAGTTATAAAAAGTGAGTATCGAGTAGCAAAAAGTGAGAATCGAGTAGCAAAAAGTGTGTAACGAGTTATAAAAAGTGAGTATCGAGTTATAAAAAGTGAGTATCGAGTAGCAATAGTGAGTATCAAGTAGCAAAAAGTGTGTATCGAGTTTTATAAAAAGTGAGTATTGAGTAGCAAAAAGTGAGCATCGAGTTTTCTTTTTATTGCTAATTCTTAAGGTTTTAAATAACTTCTTGAAATATCAATAAATTTGATACATTTCTATTCTATAAAAATGCATTGCAAAGGATAGTCGTTTTACTTTATTTATTTTTTATTAATATTTGCTTTAATTAAAGGGGCACTAGCTGTCAAATTCGTGGTCACCGCATTGACTCAAATTCTCATATTTGATTTATAATAATGTAAAACATTTATCCAAACTATCAAAAGTCTAAAATAAACAGTTTACAGAGCATGGGGTAGATAATGTGTAGGTTAGTTTCGTGTGTATTTTAATCCAGACGCCATCTAATTAACTATCGATTTGACCTCAGATGACCATATAAGCGATGTAAACATGAATAAAGATATGAATAGATTAAACCAACACGTGCAATTGGATTTTTTTTATGTCTGTTTGAGTTTATTGTATAGATTAAAAATATATGTTTCTTATTGTTTTTAACCGTATAAGAATGATTTTATATGGATCGAATCAGTAATCAAATGATTTACCGTAGTTTTACTTTCATTGCTGACATTCTTTTTCTTTAAATAACTAGTACACATACAATGCATGTGTTGTCAATCGCTAGCAAGGGGTTAAATTGAAGTTCACATGAATACGGATTTATGGGGTCGACTAATTCACTTGCAAGTGAATGAGTAATTATCAATGTTTCTTCGCTTAATTTGACAAAATTGAACCTTTTTTGGCTGCTAAAAGCGAATTATTATTTCACTATTTCACTTTCATTACTGATTGAACAAAAAAAATCTTACTTTAGTTTTTTATATATCTTGTAGCTAGTGCCACTTTAACTTTATTACATTTATACTTTTTGTTGTCCGTTATGGAAAAACTAATGTATAAGTTAATTGTGCATTAATCATTTAATATTTTGGAAGAATTTGATCATTTAACATTGGCACATGTTTTACCGTTGTTGTGAAATCAATTCTTTAATGATATCTCAAATCTCGATTTGAGAGTTTTGGGGTACCATTTATGTTTTAATTGTGTCATATAACCTGTTTATTTGTTCTGGTCCCGTTTTCATTAGAGTTTTACTTGGTTTTTCTTATGCCGAGTGGTAACACCACTGTCCTATATTAAAGGCAGGATACGGATTCTGCACATATGTTTAACCTCCCTATATATATATATATATATACTTAACTTACCTTTCCCTAGTAAGGAGCCTGTAATGTAAGTGGTCACTTGTTAGGGACGACATCAAAAGTTCAATGAAGGATGAAAAAAAACTTAATTTATATAGTTTTTTCACAGACCCCCCCCTACCACCCCCTCTCTTACTTTAATTTGGGACAAAAATGATTAACCAATAAGGATATATATAAAATCGATGTCAATTAAACAAAACTTGCAGCAATTTTGACCTCACCCCAAACTATTTGAATTAAGTTTTTTATCCTTCATTGATTTTTTTAAGTCGTCCCTTACTGTAATTCATATTTGTTTCAATGTTGATTATTTCTTATATAAATCTGAATTGTTTTAAACATGTAGTTTTGGAGGCCTTTGGAACTTACTTTGCGACATAAGCCAATGCTCCATGTTTACGAATTCATATACTAAAAATTTTAATGTGAAAAATTAACATTCTATCCTTGTATCTATTTTACAGATCCTTGTAAAAAAATGTTATTTTTTTACATAGGTTTTCACTATCATTATACCCCACGTAACACGAAGTTGCGGAGGTTATAATATTTTACCGTCCATCTATCCGTCAGTCCGTCAGTCCGTCAGTTCGTCAGTCCGGTTTCTAGTGATCTCAACACCTCTAAACCACACACAACAGAATTTCATGAAACCTTTTCAGATAAAAAGGACATACTATGTAGTCGTGCATAACGAAAGGAAATTACTATTCAATTATTTTTCTAGGAGTTATGCCCCTTTGAATTTATTTTCTTCAATGTACTACTGCAACAGTTTGTCATCGCAACGCCTCTAAAACCATACAACAGAATTTCATAAAACCTTTTTAGATAATAAGGACATACTATGTAGATGTGCATTTCGACAGGAAATTATGATTAATTTTTTTTTCTCATTTATTTTTTTTCTTACTTTTTCTCCAATGACAATGTGGGGACGTGGGGTATGTGAGCGCGCTCACTAAGATTCTTTAATTTTCATTTTTTCATTGAGCATTTTGTAATGATTGGAAAATTCAACCTTACATACTATTTTGATAAATATATCTTCGTTGATTGTTTAATGTAGACACATGATCATCTAGGAATAAGGTACTTGGCTATGACACAACGAGATAGGTGTAAGCAATCTTAGCTATCCATAGGGGTCTTGCACAGTCTTACTGCATTTATAAGAATGATATGTTTTTGTAGTTTATTACTTTAACATTAGTTCTTACAAAATGGCAAACAAAAAGTATTACAGATACAAAGTAATAGCAAATACATGAAGTAAAATTACTATCCTTTGCAATGCATACATATAAAATGGAAATGTATCTTTTTTATCGAAATATTTCAAGAAGTTTTAAAATTGATGCAAAGTTACAGCAAATATTAGTTAATAACTGAAGTATCTTTGCAATGGATTACAATGTATTCCTATAAAATAGAAAATAGAAAAGTATCTTTTGCTAATTTTAATAACTCGCTACTCACTTTTTGTTACTCAATACTCACTTTTTATAACTCGATACTCGCTTTTTGTTACTCGATACTCACTTTTTATAACTCGATACTCACTTTTTATAACTCGATACTCGCTTTTTGTTACTCGATACTCACTTTTTTAACACGATACTCGCATTTTATCATTCGATACTCAACTTTTATCATTCAATACTCGCTTTTTGTTACTTGATCCTAACTTTTTATAACTCGATACTTGATACTCGACAAAAAGAAATCCTCAATTGGAACGGTCTGCAAGAGAAACTGAATCAGAAACAATAACAATTCCATTTAATGAGTTATCATGCTGATCGTAGTTGTGGATCTGATCATTAATTAAATTTCGTCAAATCAAGACATATAACCATGCGAAAGTAATGTGTTTATATAGTCATTTATAATTTTAAAAGTCCTCTGACGAATGTGTACTATTTGTTTTATAACATTTCTCCCTGATAAAACTAATGTATTGTAAACGAGGTCAACTGACACACTTATTTTCTACATTTATTTTCAACAAGACGATTTATTCATTGTTTAAGGAACGATAACACATTTAACAAAAAAATGGCGTATAAGACGACACGAGTTATCTTTCTTGTACAAAATATTGTTCCAGATAAAAGTCTTTAAAGGCGTAAGCATTTATAATGATGACGTAAGGAAGGCAACGATTTTCGGATGAATATAATCAATAGATGATGATAAAAATAGCATTTTAAGATTAATAAATTACGGAACTTGTAAGCAGTGCCCAAAAAATTGTTTTTCGGACACGTAAATTTTATTTTTTCATGCATAATTATGAAATTCAATAATATTCAAAGTTATGGACACGCATACTATTACTATTACTGGAAATATTATTTAATCTCATAATATTATGGATTTTCATGAATCAGTCGAATTTAGCCAATTCCATAATATTATGGAGTTCGCTAAGTGCTCCGACTGTATAATATTACCTGCTGTTTTGCAAAGTCCACAAAACCGTTGACAATTGTCGTCTCTAAAGAGCCTGTATAATGGGTTTGTGCAGAGATCTGCATCAAACTCATTACAGTTAGATATTTTGTCGGCGCATGATGGTGGTGGTGTACTGACTGAAATATATATTAAGTCCTTATTATAAACATTTGGATACATTGCATCAATAGTTTACCATATCTTTATTTGTTGTTAGATCACTTGATCCTTTAACAACATGTATTTTTGTTTGTATCTTAAGATTTAATTTCTTGAGAAATAAAAGAACATTTGACTTAAGACAGACGATATGAAACTTGCGCACATTATACGCATTATCTGGATTTGTAGATTTTATATTTCAGACTTGATTCCTTTCAAATGTGGACCAAATGATGAAAATCGTCAGAATCTAATGCGACATTGGTAATAATTTCTAAAGCTATAAAACGTTGAAATTGGCTGACATTGTCCAAATTTAACTCATGAAGTAGCGTTAATATCATCATGGAAATAGTGAACACTGCAATTACCCATAGGCCTTTAGGTTGTCAAACGGCGAATTGTTAAAAGTACATGCATGCACATAATTATATTGATCCTTTAATTTCACAATTAGGAATGAACATTTATCATGTGCTAAAATACAGTGAAAATTTGAATAATTAGACATTTTCTGAAGTCATCTTATTTAACAAAATTAATGGAATCTAATGTGTTAATAACTCGATGAAAATACACAAAACTAATAAAAAGTAAGATCATCATATTTTAATATTTGATATTCTGACTTTTCGAGAAATACTTGAGGAAGTACGCGGCGGCATCACTAATTATAACAGAACAATTAGTGTACCCTAAAATGAGTAAAGCTATAATTATTATAATATTACCTGCTATTTTGCAAAGTCCACAAAACAGTTGACAATTGTCTTCTTTAAAGAGCCTGTATAATGGGTTCGTGCAGAGATCTGCATCATACTCATAACAGTTAGATATTTTGTCGACGCATGATGATGTTGGTGTACTGACTGCAATATATATCAAGTCCTTATTATAATACATTTGGATATATTGCATAAATAATTATCCTTTTCTCTATTTTTCGTTGTATTACTTGATTCTTTAACAACATTTTTTTTATCTTAAGATTCTATTTCTTGAAAAAGTAATAGAAGATTTGACTTAAGACAAACGAAAAGAAACTGACGATAAAAATCAACACAGTATAAGCTATTATCTATAGAAAACCAGTCAATAGATGCGAAAAACACCGGCACAGTCAAAATAGACGATAATAAATAAACAAACCAGAAAAAAATCACATTCGTTGTTACTGAAGGCAAGATCAAAGTATATACTACTTTTTTCAATCATGCCGTGTTATACCCTTATATCAACATCTTAAGAAGAAAATCTTTTAAATTTTCAAAATAAAATCGACACAATTTCGACACAGAAAAAATTGTGAGAAGATAGGTTACAATATGTTTGAAAAAAATAAAAAGAATAAATAGTGTCACCCAACTCGTTTTTTTGTTACAAGTAAAAATAAAACATTTCCCCATAAGTCCAGTATAAATTTGTTACTAAAAGAGTTACCTCCCCTTAAATGTCTAAGTTGAAAAAATGACTTCTTAAACACAAATGTTTGGTATTTGTTTAAATATTTTGGATAATGCAATACAAATCAGCATTTTCTTCATATAAATAAACTATCTTGTCAAAAAAATTGCACATATGTTAACACATTTGCAGATTTGGGCAAATAACTAGACTGATTGTGCACTGCAATAATACAATCCAAGATGGCGATATACCATGCATCTATCTTCAACACTAAAATTTACGACAAAAGGGACGTTTTTTGTCAGTAAATAAAAATCAGACTTAATATTATTTTATATAAATATGCACATTCATGCCTCTACAATCTGTCGATACCTGTATCGTGGCATTTTATAAGTTCATGTTCTTTTGACTGTTCATGTTCTTTTGACTGTTCATGTTCTTTTGACTGTTCATGACGTCTTTATAAGAAGTCATTGGATGCTGGATGTGTGCTGATTGATATTTTAGTCTTAGATGCATTATTTTTTTAATAACTTGTTATTGGCTTTTAACTACATTAGATGTCAGTAACTGCGAGTAATCTCAGATCTGAACCTATTTTCTTTTGTTGTAGTGATGTATAAGTACCCGTCCAATTCCACTCAAGTCAGGATCAGGTATAGTCTTGACATGAAATGACTGACCCTCTATTTGACTAAAAACACTGTAGCCATTAATGCTTGAAATTGCTGTAGATTTATTTTCTAACAATTTCAGACCTAAATTATACCAGTGATAAATATAAACATTTTAAAAATATATAGAAAAGGAGTTCCATAACCTATTAATATTTTATTAAAAACTTATTCTGTTCCTTAACTGATATTCCTCTAATTTATAGTATCAATTTTAACATGTTTAAATTCTGGATTGTTTAAATTTCACCCGACTGCATACTTAAAAGAATGGCCATGTTTGTATTACTTATATTAACTTACCGGTAAGATTGTTATCTGTAACATAGCTAGGCGTTGATGTGCCAGGTGTCAATCCTAAAAAAAAAAGTACCAAAAGCCGTTGATACAATCGAGTAATTATGTAACTGTGACATTGTCTTCAAAGTAGTGACAAACATAGATAAATAGAATATCATTGAATACACCACATTGATACACACAAATAATAACCAACTGCTTTTCTCAAACTGAAATAACTTAGATTTACAACTGTTAGATACATTGATACTTTAGAATCTTTATTGAAGGTGGAGCACAAATGATGTGTCAACTAATTTTTTTTGGTATGTAATTTGTATGCACGAGTGACATTTCTTTTTACTGTCTTTCAATACGAAAAGGCTATTTAATATATGCGTGTATTGTATCCTTTACACATTATTTTATATTTACGCTTAGTTATTTGATTTAAATTTTAGTTTGATTATTGGTTAAGAAAGTTCGCTTGTCATGTTTTGGGATTTTTGTCAGATTTTAGGAATCGTCTGGTTTTATCCATTTGAATGCCTAAAAAAATTGCCCATTGACCCAAATTTTTCTTTTTATAAATCTTTTACATGTATAATGATAAGTCATCTGTAAAAGTCTTTTAAAATTTTAATTATTATTTAATAGTTTTTGAGAGAATATTTTCCCGCCAAAATTTCAATGGCTTATATCTCGAAAACAAGCACATTGACCTTTATATATGTTTTTGCTCTTTTGATTCCTTTAATATTCCCCTATCAATATAAGCTAGTGTTTTGAAAAGTTTTTTTTTTAAACTGAGAAGCGAACTCCCTTAATTTAAGACATTCATATATGTTTTTTTTTAGATTTACTTGATTGAAACGTTTTAAATTGTAATATAAAAACATAAAGAACATTTTTTTAAAATACTATTAAGTAACTTTCAAGTAATAAGCTCACCGACCATGCAAGACACTCATGGGTAATCAAGGTCGCTATAAACTTCCCTAACAAACAAATCATTGGTTTTAATGAGGCAACTTACTGTGAGAGTACCGAAAGTGCATTTTTTCCATCTTACAAAAGCCGCATTATTGTTAAAAGCTTTATATAATGTCTTCTGTATTTTTATAATTTCAGGTAACTAATTCAGATGTACAACACACGTGTTATTTGAGATCTCAAATCATTCTGATGTAGTTGCATTACTTGATTACCTAAAGCCAAATACATGTATGCTGCGACACCTCTAACACAAACATACAACAGATGAACATACACACACACACACAAACAAAACACCATAACAACCACAGAGCCCAGCAACATTAAACTTATATCAAATGCTTTAGTGCAAAATTATGATCGGAACCTATATAAAGCATTTGAATTTTTATGAAAGACTATATGTATTAACCACATTATATTATCTCCCTATTATGATAATATTGTTGGGAAAATTAGCCAGAGTTATCTTTCATTAATCACAAAGAGGGCTAGTAGTATAAAAATGAAGCAGTCGTGTCTGGGATCTTTTATCTCTAGTTCTGGAGGATACGTAAATGGAACCCAATCAGAAAATAATTTGAATTGTTAATGAAAAAACATCATTAATATACTAGCATCTGGGTGTGAAATTAAATGATCTGGCTTCTTTGATCTTCTTATTGTTTTACAAGTGTCTGAAGTTACTACGACTCGCGTTTTGTGTAATATATTTAATCCTGGAATATATGCGGAGTTTATTTCCTTCTTTTTATTTCCAGGAATAGCACTGCCCTCGACCTATGTTGTCTTGTCATCGTTGTAACATTTAACGGTTTTGGTGTTAAACGTATATGACGTCGTTTTGCATTTTCAACAGACACGGATATTGATGACAACAATATGAATAACACTTACGATCGTCGCATAAATGTGCATTGCACGGAATTGTATTCCTTGGAGCTGAATTACAACACTGTGCACAGAGAACTGACGTCCTCCTTGACCGACTTATATCGTCCCTTTTCCCTACGGAATTTCCTAACAAATCACAAACCTTAAATAAAAAAATTACTTTTATTAAATGTATGTCAATCCCATCAGCATGTCTACTGTTTTCTTTCTTTTCTTTATGTCCTGACTCGGGATCAACTCAATGATCTCGTTGTATCGTGTTTGTCTCGAGTATAGTAGGTCATTGTTTCCCTGTCCGGGTCATACCAAAGATTTACACACAAAGCATGTTGCACAAAAGTACAAGCGACGAATGTCTGAATCAGAATCCCGATCATGTATATATACGTGTTTGTTTGTTTAAGCATTATAGATTTGCAAAACACTGAAATAACTTTGAACAACTCATAGTACGTCAATTTTCTTCATAATTTGGTTCGACAAGGAACCCATTTTACATGTAACAGTTGTCAAAAAGATAAATCCAGAATTTCAGCTAAAGGATGCAAAAGTTACGACAATAACAAAACCAGGGAGTAAACAAAAAAAAAGGACATTTACATCAACAGTTATAAATAATAAATAAGAAACAACACGAACTCCACTAAAAACCGGGAGTGAAATCAGGTGCTCTGGAAGGGTAGGCATTTCCTGCACCGTATACGGCACCCGTTCGTGTTATTTCTTTGTTCAGTTCGGTAATGATGGAAGGTTATTATGACGGAGGAAGAATATCAGATATGTCTTTTGTCATAATGGCCAATCAGCTCATGATGGCGACCGTAAAATTTCTTGAGTGATGACCTTAATTTGATTGATTCATAGTCCTGTCTTATCAACTTTTGAGAAAGCAGTATAATTTCTCGTTCAACAAAATTAGCGTACTTTAAGCTAGCTCTAGAATAAAGTATCAATTGAGACACATATACTCCATATGCTGGTGCCGCTGGGATGTTGCTACACAGAAATGGAAAGTTGACTTTAGGAAAATTAAAATCATCGCGTTTGTCATAAATTTTGGTATTCAACCTACCATCAGTAGTCATTTCGAGAAAAAGGTCTAATTATGAAGCAGATTTATATAATTATCTGTGTCGGTAGTATCTTTAATTTCAAGTTCACTTGGATATATTAAATGTAAGTGATCACTGAATCTATTATTATTAAGAGACAGTACATCATCAATATACCGAAATGTGAAATTAAAAGACTGCGCTAATTTCTTTTCTCCTTTCTGTACAAGCCCTTGGATAAATTCTGTTTCATAGGAATACAAAAACAAATCTGCAAGTAAAGGAGCGCAATTGGTACCCATTGGGATTCCTTTCTGTGAAGACCAAACCTCCAAATTCAACAAATATGTTGTCAATTAAAAAGTCCAGCATGGCAGTGATATCCTCTTCGGTGTACTTTTTCCTTGACTCTGTGTGATTTTTCACAAAGTAAGCTGAATTTCTGCCCAAAGCTAGATATGTAAAACGTCTAGTGTCCTATTTGTTAAAGAAACATAAGCTAACGAGTTCTTTCAGCCGAGCTTTAAGTTTAGTATGTGGAATAGTGGTATAAAGAGTTGAAAAATCAAATGTTTTAATGTTGGTACAATGTTTTTATGATTGAGATTGTAAATTCACCAATAACTCTTTTGATTTTTTTAGTATCCACATCTGATTAACACCACTTCTTGGATATGCCGTTTCGGAATATTTCCGAAGTCCTTCTTTGACTGCAGTGAGTATGACAGTAAGATCTTTAGAAAGGGGTTTAGTGGAACATTTAGAAGAACCTGCAGTATACCTTTCCTTATAAAGATTCTTGTGAAGCTTAGGAATCCAATATAAGGATGGAAGATCCTGATCTTCATCCTTTGGATTAACACCAAAGGATATTAGATCCGATTTGTGGTTTTTCGTAATCTCCTGCTTCGTAAGCGTACTTACTGTATATGTAGGATTTCCAAGGGCGTTATTTGTCCCGAGTTCCTTATTCAGGCAGTCAATGTAGTGTTTCTTGCAAACAAAAACAATATTGTTTGAGGCTATGTCAGCTGGAACATGTGGAACGACAACATATTTGTCATGGGGGCAAGACAACTCCTCTATGACCTGAGCGTCTGTAAAGATGGAAGGAGCTTTATGTATCATTGACCCTTTAAGCTTACTCAATCTTATTTGAATTAATGACCTCACTGATATAGACTTATTTTCAAAATTTGTTTGCTATTGACAATTTACATTTTTTGCTGGTCGAATTTCACTTTGCCTTTTGTACACAATCTCCTTCAATTTTTTGTTTGTTTGTTGCAGAATGATCATTTTCATAATCGTCCTGCATTCTTTCTCCCGATTATGAAATGGTTTACTACTAACCGAAAACGAATTCGAAAAATGATGGTAAAGTCATTTTGTGCTTACCGCCTTTGCCCTGCAGCCGGCCGAGTAAACCACCGAAGAATCTAGCAATGTGGTTTTGTCTAAGAAGCATTCCTGAAATAAAAACCAGAATAAGTGGTTGGTTCATTTTTTTCAATCAATGAGATGCATTAACAAAAACTGTGTATGTCCTTCAACTACTAAAGTCCAATATAAATCGTCTTGAACTTTTGACATAATCAAAGACGATCGTGATATGGAGGGTATTTTTTATTGTTTTGTTTGCTTGGTTTGTGTAGTTATGGGTTACGTCTTCCTTTTTTGGTTTGATAAAAAGTAAAATACAGTATCTACATTTTTTTATTTTTAAATACCAGATAGTAAAAGACAAAGTGCTTTCCTAAGATTAAAATTGTATCATTTGTCGAAATCAACTTCCTACTCCTTGCTAAACAGTTATTTCCGATATTTGAAATAAACATATGTGTTGAATGCAAATATCTACCTCCAGACCATCCGGACATTTTACTTGCTTCTTCAGACACATGGATTTGTCAGATTCGCTATAACAAGATGAACATGACAGACCTAAAATATCTTAATTATATTTCCACATTGTTAAATCATTCTGGTATTCAAGAATTAATTTCACGTTGAAATGACGTTTAATTATAGCAGTATCATTTGAAAAACTAACATCCGTATAAAGATCTCAGATATGCTTATTTTTTTTTTCTGTTCAAAAAAAGTTTTGTATTATTTCCTCCTCCTCCTGTTTGTCAATCACATCATTATCTGAGGCCGCGATAGCATAACTGATATTTGTATGAACCCGATTAAAACAAAGTTAAAATAAGATAACACTTCAAACGAGTAAAACTGTAATGACTTATATCTGCGCTCAATTGTACCGAATTTTACAATGGTCTCAATTGGTATGAAACTTACTTGATAATACTCGACTGTATCTGAACCATAGTAACAGTCTGAACTTGTAACCGAACTGTACCTAACCTAAATACGTGTCGAACAATATTCGACTAAGTCTGAACCATGCTCGATCTAGTGTGAACCATACTCCACCAAATCTTAACTAATCTATTCCGATTTCTGTATCTATTTATTATATTTCATCAATTTATAAACTATATTTTGAACTCTCTGACCAGGTGTGCTCTTTTAATGAGTGGGTCCTCAGTAGGAGGTATTATTAAATAGTTTACATGAACATTTTTCAAATTTGAAGAAAAAATCTTTAATTTTTGTATCCCATTTAGATATACCATACTATTTCAGAGATTTGGGTGGCTATTGTAACGTCCAAAAAAACAGTTATATAGCTATTTTATGTAACTATGAAACCTGTCAGCCAAGCCAATGATTGCAATATAATGAAACCAATATGTTATGCAATTATACAACAATAAAAATGAGATCATATATCATCATACCCAATGAAATCTTCCATATGATGGAGGTAACAGTAACAAAAAGAACTGAAATGATGAATACATAAATATATGTAAATTAAGTTGACTTTATTTTCCTCGTCATAAAACAATGTTACAAAGAATAATAAAAGATTAGAATAATTTAAACGAAAAAATATGTTGACAGATCATCAGCTGTTGTCTGCTTTATGGTCGGGTTGTTGTTGCTTTGACACAATTCCCATTTCCTTTTCCAATTTTAATATTTTGTAACCTTTCAACTGTCGTCAAATTCTTAAATCTCTCTATCTTTGTACACTTTATTTTTACCTTTTACACTTTTAATATTTATACATTCAAGTATTATCTTATATAAACAAAACAATATTTCCGGGAAGCAACAAAGATCCTGATTTACATATGACTTATGTGTTTTATTTATTCGAATGATGAAAACGATCGCATACATGTACAAAAACTAGTGTCCTTCCAGTTGGAAGATCGTACATGACATTTCATCTACGTCATTTGCTTTGTTGTGGATCACTCTAGCTGATTGTTAATCATACTAAATTAACATTTTTATATATAGATATGTTGATATTCACTCAACTTTTTCTCCCTCTCCTGTTTAAAGGGGGAAGACTTTTGTTCCTTGTTGAATAGTAACCAATTTCAGCAATACTACATCTTCCTGTTGACATGCGGAAATTAATTCGAGACACAATATGAATAATAAATGTTTTCCCTGGGACATAGATGATGCATTTCATATTACGTTATTAAGGGACATCACTTAATAACGGTACAGTGACAACATCACGTACGTTTGAGCGTATAGTCGGATAAGGGACATGTGAAGTCCGTACAGTAGAATATATATCATACTTACATATATATGAATGTACCATTATGTAATACCTAAAACAATTTGAAAATCTGTATGTGATATTTTCTCCAAAAAAGTATCGATTGAAGGCAATTCATTAATTTTTGGAAATAAGAGCAGTGGTCTTAGCTCCTTTTATTCATTACTTTTTCTATGACAAGCGGGCAACGGCGGTATTGAAGAGTGAAGTGACTAAGATATTGATTCATTTAATGCACTCTTTCTACAAAATTACCAAAGTTAACTCAATCGAAGATCAAAGAAAAATACTACTCAATTTTAATTGTTCTATAATTTTCCGATTCAATCTACATATACGTGCAAGAGATGTAACTATTGGGACAATTTATCTCTATTATTTCTCATCTCTTATGCACTTTTTGTTTCATTTTAGGACCCAATTATTCCGGTTTTTCTTGTAAAGGTTTCTAAATTGATTGTTCTCTATCCTTTTGAATTGTTTTCCTTGATTCTGTACTTTTCGCCAATTATTTTATTATTATAAAACCCGTCAAGACCATCGTGTTTACGTATGAAAACTAAGAAAATAGTACGTACCACAACAACAGATGTCTCGATTTGGGATGGAGTGTACTTAATGTCTATACAAAGATTTAAGAATTGGTTTGAATGGTTTTAGAATGTAAAAACTCAAGTATATATTTTTAACTTTTCTGCTATTTTTCTATTCTTTATAATTTTTGCCCATTATTTTCTGTTTACTAGTTATGGCAATTCAATGTCCCTTGTTCTCTCGGTACTCTTGGTGTATATTTGATTGACTCTTTTTAAGTAAATAAGTATAACTTTATTCGGACTAAGAATTAAGGGTCACAAACATAGTACATGTAGTATAGATATCTATGTTGTTGTCCTTCAGCTGTGTTTTGGTACAGTGTGTCATTTTTTCATTTTATTGACGTGTAGCCCATATTTTATTTTATCGGGATTCTTACTTCTTAAAAATATCAGGTGTTGCTAGTATAGTCATCAAAATTTATAATTAATAAAGTAAAATTTGAAAAATGTTTACCTTCAGATGGTAAGCCTTATCAGGATGGTATGCCTTATCAGGAATGACATAAACTAGACTACAGAGTTGAAATGATCAAATTGTGATAATAATTCAGTCAGACACTGATAGCTTTCAGAAAAAGACTGCCAATATTTTCTTTATCTTTATTTATTTTCCATATCTAAAATGCAAATGAAGTAATCAACAAATAAAAGGAATCAGCGTTACAATTTCGGCCAGCTATTGCCTAGTAGTGACTCTGCAGCTTTTGCTAATCTAACAGAAGATGATTATTTGTGTACACCATTTTGAAGCATAATTATTGCCGGGCAAAAAAAATACATTATTTTTTGTCATCGGGATAGCAAATTTTTTTAAGGGCATTATCTCCCCCTTTGGCGCGTTTTCTTCCCTAGAGGAATCTGGTCTTTTTCGATCATATGGCAATAAGACTAAATAATTAGCATATTGCCCTTTTAATATACCTAGGTAATTTTTGATACATATAATGAATCACTTTTGATATTTATTAGATTGTTTCAGGACAGTAAAGAGCATTAACAAGGTTGTGGAAGTAGCCTAACATCATATATCAGCACAAACTGACATTCAGAAAATAACAATAGTTCATACCAAGGAAACCTCTGAGCAATGCATTTCATTTTAAATGCAATGACTCTTTAAAAGAATACTATTTAATAAAAACATACAAGAAATTAAAGAAAAGTGACTTACATAATGTAATATCACTCAGTCACCATCGTAACCAATATAATTACACAGAGAAAGTCAATATGAAGTGGATTGAAAGACATTACGAAACAAGAGTAGAAGATATTTCAAAACATTTAAACAATATTTTCAATAAAATCAGTTGTCATATCGGCAATTATACCACATCTCCTTCTTTGTATACTGATATATCCATCTTAAATGTGAAATAAATAAATCATTTATTAACAAATTCTGAAGCTATAAATCTGAAACCGTGCAAGTTGCACCAAAGCCTCAAAAAGTTTGCTAACTTTCAATTTAATTTATATTGAAAAACCACAAATTTCATTTTTGCATGGAAGTTTGAGTAGACATCCAAATAGCTATTGGGATTGTGCTGCTGGTTTGCTGTCTCATTAAAGTTTATCCCAATGCTCATATTTAAAATACATAATAAAGAAAATAAGATTTATTTCAATTTCAAGCTAAATGTTTATTAAAATGATGACTCTCATTCTTTTTTCACTGTAGTTGTTTCTTCTACTTCTACATCTGAAAAAAACACAAAATACCAAAAATAAAATAAAATTGTTGTAATTAGTGTGTGCTGTTCGGTTGTTTCTATATTTAAATATCTAAAGGTTACTGGTAGTTTAAAATCAAGACAACATATATAAAATGGATTCAAAAAAAATGTTATGAGCTGTTTTCATAGATTCTGTGACTCTTCGATAATTGCTATCTTGCAATTTGTCTAGTCTGTTTTGTAAAACCTTAAATATTGATCAGTTTTTTCCAGTCAAATGAACTAGTAAATTGTTTGAGCATAATTCAACAACATACATGAATACATCTACTTAGTAATTGTTAAGGCCATGTTAAGTTATTTATTTAATTATCACTATCAAATTGTTTTTAATTTTGAATATATGATCATGTTGTTTGGTTGCTGTCTCGACAACATATGACTACATGTAATTTCAATGTTTTCTCTATAACATATTTTTTCATGATATGTCTGTATAATTAACCACCTACCTGATACATTTCCCAACCTAATCAAGATCTCCCAAGTTAGACATCGACATATCTATCATGTCAGTAGATCATAGTCAACTAGGCAAGAATAATTCTCAATTTTACTTCAAAATAAATAAAATACTCAATTGAAATAATTCATATGTATCAAATGACTTTTAAAAATGTAAATGAGTTTTTTTTATGTGCATGATTGTGTTTGTTCTCATAAACAGGTCACAAAAAGGACGGGCAATAACCCATATAAAAATTTTAAAAAATCAATGATGGGTTAAATGATATAATACAGCAGTAATGAAGCAACTAAACAATACAAATCTAACAAGAATGTGTAAATAAGTACATGGATGCCTCACTCACACGATCATATTCTACATGCATGTTCAGTGAACCCAAAATTGGGGTCAAACATCTAATTTGGCATTAAAATCATAGGGAACACGTGAACTATATTTCAAATTGATTGGACTTCAATTTCATCAAAAACTACCTTGACCAAAAACTTTAACCTGAAAAGGGACAGACGGACAATCTAACAAACGGACGAACTGACCAGAAAACATAATACCCTCTACCATTGTCTACTGTCGTAAGTGGGGCATACAAATTCTTGGTTTTCTTTTTTATTCAAAAATATTGTACGTGTAAAGCACATAAAACATTATGTAGTTTTGACACAATTAATCAGATTATCTTTGTTTTTATTTTATAACACTACAATGTACCTTATTGTAATGGAAATGGAAAAATAAAGAAAACAAATCTGAGCATCGAAGCACACACTTAGCCTTTCAGTTTGAGTACGATCTTAATTGACTTAGCTAGCTTGTCAGTTTTACTATCTTCGATCTTGGTTCTCTACAAGCATTATTTTCTCACTCAACCAATAAAAACCGACTACTACGAAATAGTACATAATTCTGAAAGTGGCATTGAACACCAATTAACCATAGACATAAATGACACATGCGAAAGAATAATTGAAAATTGGACACCTTTAAATGTTGTTTTTTTTGCACTCGGGGACTTGCTTTTAATATAGTAAATATTTGATACATGTATTCGAAGACCCATTGATATTTCAAGACCCTTTGGTGGCCTTTGGCTGTTGTCTGCTCTATGGTCGGGTTTTTGTCGCTTTGACACATTCCCCATTTCCTTTCATAATTTTATTGACACAAATATTTATATAAAGCATAGTATTACTTACAAATAATTAATAATCAAATAGCATCATCATATTTTCTTAATTCTCATGCGTTTTTTTACAGCGGCTAGTATTTAATCTAGACAGAAATTATAATAATTTTATCTCAAGATTTACAGCATAATTATATGTAATAAAAACGTTTTTGTGGTCTCTTTATAAAAGTGCACATGTTTTTAAAATATATTCTTTAATCTTAGTAATTCATCTAATGTTTAGTAGGACACACAATACTTGTTTATATTATCAAAAAGGAAAACACTTCATGAAAACGAATTTATTAAACAAATAGAGCTGTTTTATATCTGAGTCTGATGATACTGTTTTCTTGAAGCAAAAACAAAAATGCCTTCAAAATTTTTTTTATATTTTTTGTTCAATTGGTAGTTCTAACTGAATTTTATTGCAAACAAATTGAAAGTGACACATTTAACTGCAGTATGTTGTAGTGTGAGGTCCAACAATCACTGCCTCAACTCTTTGGTGGTTCTCGTAAACATAGCACACATCCCCGAGTCTAAAGACAGTAAAGTGAAAGTTAAAAGAGAAATAGACTATAGTTTCTCGTGATATAAAATAGACAGTATGTCTCCGTTTCAATCAGATATTACATAGAGTATGCTGTTTTAATTTGGCGTAGATGTTTCTTTATTACTTTTAACAATTCAAAGTGATAAATATCAAACATACACGGCTTCTTTGGTGCCGGGCTGCCATACTTTTTGCGATGATTGTTTACATTTTGGGCAACACAAATGCCTTTCATTTTCACGGAATTACACAAATCGTCAAATGAGGAAACGTTACAAATCACAACGTGACGTTGTAGACTAATTCCATAAAAAGCATCAACATCTATAGTTTGTCTGGTTCGCGCTGTGCATTAACAAGCCAGATCAAGCTAAATTTTTGGGATAATTTTAACGAAGTTCTCAAGTATGTTCTCTGAGAAGCTCCAATTTATTTACGTATTGTATGACGGCAGATCGTTAAATTACGACGTTACTTTAGAGGACAGAGTGCCCACCTAATGGTCATATATTTATATCAATAAGTTCAAGACATATCAATCGGTATTTCTTCAATACAGAACTGCGGTGAAATTGTTTGAACTAGTATATGTGGCATGGACGGAGTAGGAGTGTTCTCAAACTCAAGTATAACAAGAAAAATCCGAATACTTTTACTATATTTTTGTGAATAGGAAAATGTTTACGTTTTAATGCATGTTCAGTGGTTATCGTCTGTTTATGTGGTTCCTTGTTTTTCGTTTTTAGATAGATTATACCGTTAGTTTTCAAGTTTGAATGGTTTTAGACTAGCAATGTTTTAGGGTCGTTATAGCTTGCTGTTCGGTGTGACAAAAAACTCCGTGTTGAAGGCCGTACCTTGACCTATAATGGTTTACATTAATGAATTGTTACCTGAATGGAGAGTTATCTCGTTGGCACTCATACCACATCTACCTATATATATGGAATGGTAGCGAGTAATTAATCGTTTTTGATAGAGACAAGGCTGTGAGTAAGTGTTTATTTATTGTAAATTAACTGATATTACCTGATATGCGATTTAAAAATTTGATGTAGGACTATTCTCACTCTCAGGAGTTGAGATGTACAGTTTAGACACCAATAACTAAGAAGTTTTTAATGCACATTTTATATCAAAAAATATTCAAAAAGCAAATGTGTTCTTTGCTCATTGTTGAAGACCGTACGGTGACCTATAGTTGTTAATGTCTGTGTCATTTTGGTCTTTTGTGGATAGTTGTCTCATTGGCAATCATACCACATCTTCTTTTTTATATTTACAAATGAGCTAGAACTTTCTTTATCCCTGATATATAGCAGGTGATCAAAAGAGCTTAAGTCACTCATCGGGGACATTTAAACTAAGACTCCTTTTTGTGGCATGCTAATTTAATTTTCAAGATAAAAGCTAAAACTAATATATTAAGTGCAGAACAAAATTGTCTGCCCGATAATATTTTCGAAATCTGTTCTGGTTGTAAGATAATATGCACAAATATTTACCTGTGTTTATTGTCGTATCGTTTTATTAAACCTTTTTACGTTACCGATTAATCAGTTGATCTTTCGACCAACTTACAGCCTGAGGTTAACTGGTATGAAAGTTAATGTCCATAGAAGATGTACCTTAAAATTATTGAGGTATGGTCACTTTTGGCTGTAGGGAATATAAGAATTCCCGACAGAGTCTGGTCAAAATGGGGACATAAGATCTAACACCTTGAGTACACGATAGAGAAAGTGTCCCGTTTCTTCGCCCGTTAATATACATTGCAGCAAGGCCTACTTTTTTGTCTGTATTAAATATAACCTCATTTTCTAGTAGCATTCTAAATGTTCTCTGGCAAACATACCACTACTTCATGACCTGACCATTTGATTAATTGTTGATCTGTTCTCATTTGTAATATTCACAACATAATTTTCACTGTACGTTATGCAAACGTTCTTCGCTCGTTGATACACAGTGCAGCAACTCTCAGTAAGTAGTCTGTTGCAAGGCCTAATTTTTTGTCAGTATTAAATATAACTCATTTTGTAGTAGCATTATAAATGTTCTCCACAAACATACACTACTTCAGGACCTGACCATTTGATTAATTGATAATTTTGTTCATTTGTAATATGCATAACATAATTTTCACTGTAGTTACGCAAACATAAAATAATTATTCAATAAAAGATATGTACTCTATAGGTGTCAAATGATGGTTGGTGGACTTTTACATTATTCAAAAACTGTAATCTAAACATCCATAGAAAAAAGTGAAAACACAACAATACCGAACTCCGAGGAAAATTCAAAAAGGAAAGTCCTTAATCATATGACAAAGTCAAAAGCTTATTCAATTTAGTGTAAACAGGAGGTATTGTGTGAATCATTCTGTAAAATAATATTAGATAAGTTTGAATTGTTACAAAATATTTAACAAGGGAGATAAGTTGTGTTTAACAAAGATTCACATGGGAGATAACTCTATAAATATCAGTAGTTTCACCAATTAAACGGAAACTAAAAACTTTCGATAAAAGTATTTTTTTCTCAACAAATTGCGTAAAGCCAAAAGAAATGAAATTTTATGATGAAATTTTGTCCCAGAAATGCATACGCTTTGCAAGCACATGATTGTGCATATACACACCTACATTGACCCATACATATTTCATATCAGTGCTTAGAACATTTATCATATTCACAAATTATTGAACATTTATTGGACTGGCACTTGAAACTATAAGTTAAAACAGAAGATCCCTCTTTATGAACTATACCAGCTTTATTAATCGACAAAAGTCCTATCATGCAGACGAATTCTATACGTTTTGTTATCATGAAGGCCAACTTGGACACACAATAATATGTTGCCTTATTTGTCTAATTTTATGCATAACAATGTAACTGTAAGGCTAAAAAACATTTGGCTTTTTGTTCACCATGCGTATCAATTTCAAATGAATCGATTGCGTTATAAATCAATTTAAGATATACTTATTACATTGAATGGAAACATAATCCGAAGATATCAACTTATTGAGAAAAAAGTCAAAGCTTATATAGGTTTTAAAACAAATGAATATGAGTAATTTTCAAATTTAAAGTTATTCCTTTCTGTTTTCTTCTTTTATCTATTTTCTTACTGTCTTTGGTTGCACACTAAACATTAAATAAAATAGTTGTTACTTTTAATTAAAAAAACATCAATATATCAATGACCTTTCAACAAGTATTTTAGCTATACAACTGCATGCACTTATTTGCTGGTTGATCTCTCCGAGTTGCAATTGTTGGTAATGTACCTTTTGGTTATTTTATATCGATATTGATATATCAATTACATATACGCCTTCCTTCCATTAAATGACGTTGATATTTTACTTTTTTATTCCGTTAGTTTTATTTATTTGTTTTCTTTTTTTTGGTGGGGATAGGGGTAAGTGTTTTGCTATTCATTAAGTTTGAACAGGTATGAAGCTGTGTAATAGAAATGCCTTTCTTCAAATGGGTGACAATCAGTCTGACTATTGATTGGATGGTTAAGTTCAATTAGGGACCTACATTTAAATCAGAAAGCACGTTTTGTGAAATGGAAATGTCCGCTGTTTGTAATTAAACAGCAATTACGTTCTAGTCAAAAAGAACAAATTAACATAGATGGCCATGAATATCTTCAAAATGAGACATTGCTTGTCAAAGAAGACAACCCTGTGGTATTTGGTCGGAATGTTGATATGTTGAGTATTTGCACTAAAAAAAAATTATACTGCACTAAAAAATTGGAAGATATAGAAAACAAAAGAGGTTTTTAAACTGAAAAAGTAATACTTTAGATTATACTCGTTCGTACTCTCACAAGCATAAAAGTTTTTTTTACATTTGTTGACAAACTAGTTGTGCATGCACTTTTAAATAAATTCACTCAAACCGAGAAAATACTAAAATTTGTATACGTGATACATATTCATACTAGTTAAATAGAGGTAAAGACGAATCATGTTGTGTTTTACTGTTGTCTCTTTAGTGTTTACGTGCCATCGTCTTGATTTTGTAGATAGTGAGTAATTAATGTTTCCATCATAGAAGTGTAGGAAAAGTTCAATATCCATTGTTTTAACTGCATTGGTTTGTAAAATACACTGACGATTATTGTTTGATTCATAAATGAAAATTAAATAATTCGGCTACAGTCTATTGGATTTGACTTTTATATTGAATATGAATAAGATGTAGTATGAGTGCCATACACGAAATGATTCAACGCCACAAAAAGTGATGTATTTTTATAACGTTTATGTTTTCATAGGACATTTCTAAACATATAATAAAACGATTTAATTCAGACACGTACATAAATACGAAATTTGGATTGACTCTGTAATGTTGTTATTTAATGTATTTTCTAAAACATGACCAGGTGATCAAAATTGGAAGTGTAAATGTAATGGTGTTTTCATTTGTATTTTTTCACCATGTCGTTTTTTTTTATCATAAATCAAAACAGTCTATAAACAAATCAATTATGTGGTAAAATAACAGTAATATACGGCAAGATGGTGTACGACTAAACAGTAATCACACCTAAAAACGAACAACATGACACTTAAACACTGTATACGAACCTCGAGACTCTGAAAATGTATCCCACAAACGATGAGACATAACACGATATCCAACTAGGCATACAAATGAAACATCATTACTAAAATACCGAGACACATCGCATAGCATTACGAATTACATTCGGCTAAACGGTCATTTTCTGAAACAGGATCGGTACTTATGAGACCAAACGACGTATATATAAATGAAAAACCATAATTTAAGACGTGGTAAAAAAATCTAGTTTAGATCAACCAATTTGTGATGAAGTCTGTAAAGTTACGGAGTGTCACTTTTAAACGTTTCTCCTCATAACTCTATTGGAGAAGTTTTAGCAAAACGAGAATTCCCCTGTATTCAAAGTCAATTAAATGTGAACATGCACGAGCACATCGTATTTATTGAGATATGTAACCACAGAACGATGGTGCAGAGGGTACATTACAACTTTTACTTTATTTGGTCTTTTAACTTTTTTAGATTCGAACGTCACTGATGAGTCTTTGAAGACAAAACGCTCGTGAAGGTTAATATAAATCCTGGTATTTATGATGAGTTTGTTTTAATGGTGAGAAATAGGAAAATTGATAATAGGGAAGAAGAACCAAGCTTGTTTGAAGTAGCATGAATAAATTTGAAATTCTAAAAATAAAGATATTTTGTAATCATAAACAATGAAAAGGAATGAATCATTTATCTTTCAATTCATAAACATGTTTAACCCCGCCCATTTTTGCGCCTGTCCCCAAGTCAGGGGCCTCTGGCCTTTGTTAGTCTTGTATTATTTTAATTTTTAGTTTCTTGTTACAATTTGGAGTTTAGTGTGGCGTTCATTATAACTGAACTAGTATATATATTTGTTTAGAAGCCAGTTGAAGGACGCCTCCGGGTGCGGGATTTCTCGCTGCATTGAAGACTGTTGGTGACCTTCTGCTGTTGTCTGCTCTAAAGGTCGGGTTGTTGTCTCTTTGACAAATTCCCCATTTCCATTCTCAATTTTATCAATAAAACAGGAATATAATAAGTAGACATGCTTTGTGTATGTATATGACTGTCCCAAGTCAGTATCCTGTACTTCAGTGGTTGTCGTTTGTTTTTGTGTTACATATTTGTTTTTCGTTCATCTATTCAAATAAATGAGGCCGTTAGTTTTCTCGTTTGAATTGTTTTACATTGTCATTTCGGTGCCTTTTATAGCTGACATTTTTATGCGGTATTGGCTTTGCTAATTGTTGAAGGCCGCAAGGTGACCTATAGCTGTTAATTTCTCTGTCATTTTGGTCTCTTGTGGAGAGTTGTCTCATTGGCAATCATACCACATCTTCTTTTTTATATGTGAAACCCCTAAGTCGAAGCAATAAATAATACAGCAAACAAAAAAAGACCAACAGAACAATCAAATGAACAACAACATAAAAACGCCAATGCTATCAAATTCATTCAGTACTCATGCTGACGAAAGACAGACAATAAACCATCAAAGGAAGTACACTTGTAAAATATTGACGGACATTAGAATTCATTATGATAAACAGCTGGATTGTATTTTATAGATAATTCATCTATAAATCAATAATAATTAGGAACTTCTAGCTTACCACAACAATATTTTTTTACACAGTTTATTCACAAATCCGAGTTCCCTTCAAACACTGCCTTCCACAGCCAATAGTACAGCAAACATATCCAGATTGACAGCCACCAGTATCACAATCAATATTACAATGTGTGGGTGTATTGGGAGGTATATTAGGACATTGTAGCCTGCATCCTGAAAATTAAAGGTTTTCTTCATATACTCATAATTAAAAAGCTCCTTAGTATTCTGCAAATAATCGGACATACGAAATCACCGTACTTGACCGTATTTAGATTAGCATAAGACAGAAAAGTCATACGTACCGTAACCTTGGCCAGTTACTCCAGAGTAAAAGATAAATATCATCAAAACACCGATAAAAATCAGATTGGTAAGTTTTAACATTGTTGTGTCGTAATGTTAACAATTATAACGTGTTTTTATACTAGTTTATATACATATCATTTATATATAAGTGCATGACAACTAATTAATTTCAATAAGGAGTAAACAGCGAAAATCCGTAATAAGTTAACATGACAGTGATGACATTTCACTTGTCTTTTTTGCATGTTCCTCTAGATATGTACAAATTAACACTTGTACCTTTTTTTTTATTATACCATTTATTGTATTAAGGTCGTACCGTTGTCATAACAGTTGTTTATGTCACTGATTGATTAAATCTGTTGAGACATGGTTTGGATACAATATTTAGACATCCAAGATTTTTTTTTTAATGATTGTTTGACCATGTGACTTGCTATCTTGATAGATCAGCTATTACCAAAAGTTCAGTGCAAAAGTACAATTCGTTATTTTAGTGCCCAATGCTATTCAACCTTTTTTTTTTATTTTTAATTTGTTTGCGAATAGTCCTTGATGAGTCTTTTGTAGACAAAATGTGGTTCTGGCTTACAAAATTTAAAATCTGGTTTCTATGCTGAGTTTAATTCTGAGCTTCATTTGTAGCTTCTGGCTTACAAATTTAAATCTGTTTTTTAAGCTAACTTATATCAAAATTTTATTGTACTTGTGTACTCATGTATTTTTTTTAATTTCATAAAATATATTTCTGAAGTTTGTTGTCTCACTTATATTAACATATTGCGGTTAGGAATCTGTAAAATCCTTTCTAAATTGTTTTTTTTTTTTTCATGGATGTTCCATTTCTTTATAAAATCTATGCATTAGAGCCAAATTGACAAAAACATATAGTAGTCAGCTGGTCAATCCGCCTTACAACATTTTCGCTCTTTGAATTTTACATATCATTTAGAGGATAATGAATCTCGGCATACACATACATTACTACTACAAATGTAAACGGTGTGTCCCGTACTAGGAAGACACCGAACAGTTATAATCATTGTCTAAAAACGTTACATTTGTATGAACATCAAGCTTATCTAGTGTTTAATAAGGTGTTTATATGACAGACCTTTCTTGATATTCCTAATTATTGGAAGTTTTTATATAGACAGAAATAGTATACCTAAAACGACAAAGTTGTTTTCATTTACCTGTATATATTATGAAAACCGTTTTTTTAAAGCATTATTTTCTAAGGGTTATATATTTAGCGGTGGTGCTTTTCAATGGCTTTGTTTGACTTGTTTGTTTCCTTTGTGGCCTTGAATGTTTGTCCCTAATATTTTATTAACTATGTAGTATTTACATTGAGGTATCGCAGATCAAGTTTATACGTTCGTAGTGTGTTAATTTCCGTTTTTTGATTGAGTTAAGCCTTCCAATTGATATGTATCGTGTGTTTTTCTATGGAGTTATGTTATACTATTGTTTCGGGAAAGGGAGAAGGTTTGGTACCATTAAAACGTCTAATCCCGATACCTGTTCTAATTCAGAAATCTGATGTACAGTAGTTGTCGTTCGTTTATGTAATTTGTACGTGTTTCTCCTTTCTCCTTTTTTATATAGACTTGATCGTTGGTTTACCCGTTTGAATGGTTTTACACTAGTAATTGAGGGGCCCTTTATAGCTTGTTGTTCTGTGTGAGCCACGGCTCCGTGTTGAAGGCCGTAGATTGACCTATAATGGTTTACTTTTAAGAATTGTTATTTGAATGGAAAGTTGTCTCATTGGCACTCACACCACATCTTCCTATATATATTTAACTCAGTTACTAAGGTGCAAATGTACTTCGATTATTTATCGATTTCAAACCCCATTTTTATTTGGTAATGAATTATTGCATTATAACGCACAGCCACTTAAATGTTACGCACAAAATTAAAAACCCGTTAGGTTAAAGCCATGGTCAAAATTTTACTAATCCTAATGTTCATTTTTAGATAAAGTTTCATGTCTCTAGAATAAAAAAAAAAGCCGTCAATATTCAATATGATTGAATTGCCTGTATCATACAAGAAAGGCAATCAAACCGAAAACTTCACGGTAACAAAGTAATTCAGTTTAGTCAGTCCTGTTTATATATACACAAATAACTTTCAGCCCACAAGTTTTAAGAAATAGTATAGAGTCATTAAGCCTGTATAAACAATATGAGTTATCGTGTAGAAGTTTTCTCAAAGAAAAATGTACGTCAAGTAATTTGTTGGATTTAGAAATGATTTGTGAAGTTGTAATTTATTATCTTAAGGAAGTATTCTTCTGAAGTTTCAGTCTGGTTGAAATCTCGTTCTGGAATTATTTGTATTTACAATGAACAGATTTTGAGTAATCCAGTTTTCAAATTTTACAACCAATCAAGTCAGTCTTTTAGCCAAAATTTTGCGAAAATGGGTGAGGTGTACAAAACATGATTTTAAAAGAATCATGTACATCCAATGTCATTTTTGCCTTTTCAAATTTCTTAGAAATGTATTTTTTCAATCATTTAAAACAAAAAAGTTGAAATCATATGCATTTTGTTCTTAAAATTGAGAAAAATCACAAGTTTACAAAACTGACAGCATGTTTAATTTGACACAAAAAAAAATCAAAAGATGAAATAACTTTCTCATATTAACACCTATATATAAGTTTTTAAGTTAAATTTATTTAGGTTGGTCCACTTTATCTTTATTGAAAGTATGAAAAAAAGTTTAATTGTGGAACTGTGATTTTTTTTATCTTTGGTACTTTGTAGTCTTAAGTGCTCGATTTTTTTGTCGGTGGTTTTTTTGTTAAACTATTTATAGCGTGTTCCATACGTATTATTAGAGTACATATTATTGTCGTATGTTTAATGATATGGTTCTCACGTTTTTATTTATTTTTTTTTTGGCATCTGTTGTTCTAGAATGGTAAAACAGAGGATCCGTATCAAAACTCATTCTTGAATTGCAATTAAAACAAAACTTGACGATAATGTTTGGTCATATTTTATTCGTTGTCCCTTGAGGACAGTTTGATAATACAAAAAAAAAATACAGACAACAAACGCACTTTCATCTTGTCTGTCCTTTGCCCTCATATCTAATCTAAAATGTGAAACATGTTTTACTGTAAATATACATATACTTTTGAAAGAAACCCATTGTCATTAAGAAAATTAAAAGTAATGCAATAACATGAATAAGTCAAAAAAGGAGATAATTCATAAGTCTGTCTTAAACACACATTAGCCATATTTGACAACACTTTTTGTATTACTTAATTGTCGTTGTGTATCGAGTTGTGTATCGAGTGCCATGTTTCTTTTAAAACAAAAGAGAGGTAAAAGATACCAGAGGGACATTAAAAATCGAAACGACATGGCAAAACATTGTTTTCAAATAAACCTGATGAGCAGAATTAACAAAAAATGAAATTACAAAAAGAGTAAGATTAAGTGCAGCACCTGTTAACAGATTTAAGTATGGACAATATTCAATGATGATTTGTAATAATTTTAAAACAACGTTTCCATTTGTTGTTTCTGCTTTTGACTTTTGAACTCTCAAAACGTTTTCAAAAAAGAAAAAGGACAAGTTGTTTTGTCTCTTATATAGACATTTATTTGATGTAGTCAGCACTGTGTAATGTATATTACCAATGTTATTTCAATTGATCGGGCGAAGCTTACGTTTTAATTTGCATAATAACAGTTTATTTGAAGATGTGCGTGATACGGATGATGACTGGTATAATTATAACTGATTTCAAATTACTTGTCAGTGTCACCAAACGTATATACAAGTTAACTGAGTGTATGATATAGGACGAATAACTGGACTCGTCATTCATGAGTTTATCTCGAAACACCTGTCTATAGATGGACTGGTCTTAAATAAAGCGAACCGGTTAAACCCCCCCCCCCCCCCCCCCCCCCCCCCAGTCAGGTGAACAAATCAAGTAATAACAATGTCTTTTAATATCTTACTAATTATATTGGTGATTGCAAGTTTTATCTACATGTCCGAATTCCTTTTCTGCACTCTTTGCCACAACCAATAGAGCAGCAAAGATATCCTCGATCACAGCTATGAGGTTTGCATAAGATACCACAATGACTTAATCCATACGGCACAGGTGGACATTTAAGTCTGCATGCTTTTAAATTAAAAAAATAATATGTATAAGCACATAATCATACTAATAGCAAAAACAAGTTAATGATAAATAAAACAACCACACTTTGTATATTTATATTACTCAAAAGCAGTTGTTCGTACCTGACAATATTTTCAGTTCATGCAATTGAGAAATGAAACAGAATTAAATGTTTGTCTCAAATGTTTTTAAAAATAATTGAAAGTAACAATAAGAATTCGGGCGCTAATAGCGTTTGTCTGGTTTTGATTTCATCAGGAACACCAGAACCTGAAAGCCATGAAGTTATGAATACATACATTCAATGAGTTCCCACTCAAACAAAATGGCCTATCATTTCAACTAAATTCAATATTTAAAAAAAAGTGAAAAGTCTATAATGTATTATACATGTAACCAACTTAAAATCTAAAAATTTTCAATCATGTTAAACTTATCAGATAATGAAAACAATCCTCACAAAAGTTATGGCCTAATAAACAATTTTAATTTTTTGTGCATTGACTGTAAAAACGTTAGGAGCATTATGCTGACATGTAACATATAAATAATGATGCTGTAGGCACTTTGAAATATTCCAGGTTTGTTTGAGAGAGTTGGAAGCTTGATTTCCAAACATTATTTTAATTTAACATTGTGATATAATGACTAAGAATCGTTGGGATAAAATAAAAGTAATTGTTGAAAGCGAGTACTTATTGTGAATGCTGTATTTTACATATGATTTTATTCTTATGTCTTCGTCAATGAAAGCATCGTGACAACAAAGCAATCTCCAAACAACCATAATTTAGATACCAACCTACGATAGGTTAGCATTATATTTGATTATGAAACGTATGTTGTACTTTTTCCAACATATTTGTAATTAAAGTTCTTCTTAACCACATTCTTGGCGACCAAAAGTATAACGGTGATTAATTTTTTTCATTAATCAATCGAAGATACAAATTACATAATATCCAAATGAGCAAGACTGGTTGCTATCAAAAACTAAATTTGTTCTGAACGGTAGGAAAAGTTTCATAGTCTTGAAAGGCAAATTAACATAGACAATTAGTCTGGTATTTTTAGAGTTAAGTCGCTTGTGAAATGTGACACGTAGGCCAAGTTCAAAACGTTGAGCGTAAAACTTTAGTTGTTTCAATTTTAGTCACTCTTTCTCATCATTCCGTTTGTGAAATATTTGTGTGAGATGGTGTTTGATTGATTTTGAACTTTATTGGAAAGGTTTTCAATTTGCACAAGCACTATTGCAACTAACCGAAAACTATTTTGGGCGTAAGGTTTGTTTGGTGTTTTTGCGAAGTTCCTAGTTTTAAAGAAAGCACAAAAAAAATAAAACTGTTCTATTGTTTTCGTTTTAAATATGATTCAAAAACTTGCATTGAGTTTTCTATAGTTCTTCTGGATTAAAAAAAAAAGAATTACAGAATATTCGTTGCTGTAATTATTGAGATTTTTTTTCCTCTAATGAAATTTTCTTGAACAGATAATAGATCCTAGTAAGTTGATCAATATTATGAGGTCGTGTGCATAATATTTTGACAATTTGTTTTGCTTCTAAATATGAATAAAACTGAGGGAAAAATCCAAACACTTGACATCCATATTTTTAAATAATTAGAAAACAGAGAGAAATGAAGGCAGTTTTATGCAATTTTCTTAACGTATTCAAAGAAAAAATATGGTATGGTTTTAAAATAGTAAAGAATAGTTAAAAAAGGGACAATCGAACTTATACAAAATATATATTATTATTTGATATTAGCGAAATTAAATGTATATGAAAGCAAAATTTCTTTATTTTAATTGTTTGTTTAAAAAATAGTTTGGAACAGAAAATATGTACTACCAATTCGTAAGCCAGATACTTCAGTATTGACGAGGAATATCAGAAAATACTGAAAAGAATTTTACAAGTAATCCTGAACATTCTGTATCGTTATGTTAACAAAAATACCAATATTCTTATATGATCGTTTATTTAATATAACATTAAAACCTAAATCCTATGAAATAGTGGAATCATAGAAAATATGCTTTTGCGGAAAATCCGCTTAAGCTGCTGGCCGGGTTGATATCATTTATTTTATTTTTTAATAAATTAAAGATTTATAGAGCGTACATTGTATGTCTAAGCTACTGGCACCACCTGAGAACAAATCAATTACGTTTCTCGTTTAATCCCATTAAAATATACTTTAATACATTTCGGAGCACTACTTATCATATTGCATAATATTTTGCACTACCGACATTAAATAAAATATTTAAGCATCTTAACGATTTTTGGTCATTAAGCAGTATTTAACGTTTGTGTTCTTTGTAATGACGTTTAAAGCATGCAAGTCACTTTTAAAGCAACATTTTCTCTATTTACGTTGGTATCAAATGTATAATGTTTTTGTACTGGGCGATAAAATATAAAAATGCATTTGCAATTATTGGTTGGACAATATTGAAACTAGATGATCTATTGTTCAGAAGGGAAACAAACATTTAACAAAATTAAACATAACAAATTCATGAAATGCATATTCAATATGTCAGGAATGACCAACGTCGGAAACTCGGACGTCTCACTATGTATTGGAAATAAATTAGTTTCTTAGACAATATTTAAGTAATGTCTCTATTGTATTGTATATAGTAAACATTTTCATCTTCCGCATTTTGTTATAAATAGTGTGATAAGATTTCTTACTCATTGGTGAAACTCTGGCCCCAGAAACTAGGTACCAGTATTTACTAGCCTATGAGTTCGGCCCGTTTTTAAGTTTCACTTACTGTTGCTCAATAGATAGTTAACCTTCCTCATAATGCGGAATTTGTTTTTAAGAAGAAGTTATTTCAATTGGATTTTCCTTTAATTTTTCAGGAGACCAGTTATGATTTAGCTTTTAATTTTATGTCTGTTTGCAAACAAATAAATCAATTTTCAGTTGTAAATACGGCCTGAATTGATCGGATTTTCCCTCCGTCACAAATAATTTCTGTTATCTATCTTTAAAATCTTTGAATTTATGGATGAATGTTAACATGATTATACAACACTAATAGAAGTTGGGTCTTACATTCAGATGAAACCTCTTTACTGAAAGCCATGATCTAAAGGTTATTTCAGCTCCGCAACTCTTGTTCAGTATGTAAAAACATAATCTAATACCATAGTCTATCTCCTGTTGAAACGTTATTTTTTACTTCACATAAATAAAATAAGTATACAGATTGGTCTACATACCAGATTTGACAGAACATAATAAACGGGAAAATTCTGATAAAAAATCTCTTGATTCTTATTTAAATAAATGTATGAATGTGGTAGATAAGAGAATATCACATTTTGAAAATAACTTAGAAGTAAATAATAGAGTACATAATACACCTATTTCCAGAATAAAAAATAAACTTCAAGTACTTTCAAAGCGGTTTGTGTTTGTACCGGCCGACAAAGCAGCCAACAATGTGGTGGTGGTATGTCGTAAATACTACACGGACGTTCTTAAGAATGAAATTTTAAATTCATCTACATTCAAGTCCATCCGCTCCCCAGAGAGTCGTATAGTAAACAAGCATATCACAACCACATCAAAGCTTAAGGTTTTGATTCTGTTAATAGTTTTGATTTTTCTACTCTTTACACTACACTTCCACACTATCTAATTAAACCAAAGTTTTCCTATTTGATTAAATGGTCGTTTGGTAAAGCTGAATGTAGATATATTTGCTGCAACTCATTTAAAGCCTTCTTCTCTAATGAGAAAGGTAAATATGCTAAATATACTTACTGGAGGTGTGATGAGATGATTGAAGCTGTTAATTTTCTTCTTGATAATATTAATGTACGTTTCGGCAACAAAGTTTATCGACAGGTTGTATGTATCCCCATGGGCAATAATTCTGCCCCTTTGATAGCAGACTTGTTTTTGTATTGTTACGAATCACAGTGCATGACTAAACTCAGTAAAGACCCGTCGAAATTGCATTTAATTGATAAATTCAACAACACTTACCGTTATCTTGATGATATTTTTTCTCAATATAATGCTGAAATTTACCCCAAGGAACTTACTTTAAATAAATCAAATTTATTCGGTAATAACTGTCCTTTCCGGGATTTAGATATTTCGGTTTTAAACGGGAAACTCCACACTAAACTTTACGACAACAGAGACGATTTTTCGTTCCCTATTGTTAAATTTCCATTTTTAGATGGTGATGTTCCTTCGGCACCATCTAACGGTGTTTATATTTCACAACTTGTTCGCTATGCCCGTGTCTGTTGTGACGTTTTTGATTTGAACGCAACCTATGTATAACTGGTGAATTATTAAACCAGGGATATCGTTACCATAAATTACTTAAAACCTTTACTAAATTTTTCCATAGATATAAAGATTTGGTTTTGAAGTTTGGTTGTACATGTAGAAAACTTATTATGCCCGGAAATTTAGAAATGATCCATGTAAACTTGTCGCTCCTTTAAATAAACATATTCTAAAAGGTTACCTATTCAACACTGTAATAAGATCATTGAATATTGTTTTTATTGGTATAAATTTTGATTTTGTTATCAGTAAATTAAAAACTAACTAAATATTACTAGTATGTAATATGCATATACATATTCATGGATCTAGAATCTGTCGATACCTGTAACTTGGCATTGCACAAGGTCATGTTTTTCTCTGGCTGTTTATGACGTCTTTACACTAAATTCATTGGATGTTGGATGTGTACGGATTGATAGTTTAGTCTTAGATGCATGATTTTTTTTTAGTTGTCAATGGCTTTGAACTAGCTGTCAGTTAACTGCGAGTACTCTCAGATCTGTTCATTGTGTCTTTTTGTGTCGGGATGTATAAGTACCGGGCCACGTTCACTTGTATGTTTGTCCATCTGATGAGTTAAGCCTTTTTCAACTGATTTTTATAGTTCGTTGTGATGTTGTACTGTTATACCACTGTCCCAGGTTAGGGGGAGGGTTGGGATCCCGCTAACATGTTTAACCCCGCCACATTATTTATGTATGTGCCTGTCCCAAGTCAGGAGCCTGTAATTCAGTGGTTGTCGTTTGTTTATGTGTTACATATTTGATTTTCTTTAATTTTTTACATAAATAAGGCCGTTAGTTTTCTCGTTTAAATTGTTTTACATTGTCTTATCGGGGCCTTTTGTAGCTGACTATGCGGAATGGACTTTGCTCATTGTTGAAGGCCGTACGGTGACCTATATAGTTGTTAATGTCTGTGTCAATTTGGTCTTTTGTGGATAGTTGTCTCATTGGCAATCATCCCACATCTTCTTTTTTATATAAATATTCATTTTTTATCCAGAGACGATCACGATAATTCAACAACGACTCCCATACCGAATAGTCAGCCTTTTTATTCAGTACGTACTTGAACAAAAGAACTATTACAATTTTGATTCTTCATAATTTTTCTATAATTAAATCACTAATGTGTTTTATATTCAACAGGAATAGCTTTAGGTGAAATACTACCAAATAATTGTACGTCACATCCGGTTGTATTGGTCGAACAAAAATATTCCCTAAAATTTGACAATTGTAGGTACATTGTAATCAATCCTAGATTTTAGTAAAATATGTTTTGGTCATAAACATATATCTTGGGTATTTCAAAGCACCATTATGTTTTTATTTGGGGTTTCTATAGACTATTTTGGAAGCTTGAGGTTACATGGTTACTAAAGCTTGTACACAGGATAAATAAGGGGGGAATTTGATTGGTTGACTTCCGGTGATGGTTTATTTCTTATATGCAATAACATGTCATGTTAATTTTTTTTCTATAGTACTGGACAGGAAAAAACTTTACTTGTGCCAAGTATTTCTTTTTTTGAAACAAAGATAAATCCTGCACATTTTTTTTAAAAAATTCAAATTTAGAAAAGTCTAATAGGGGAAAATTAATGGAGGTATCAAACCTAAATTATAGCTACAACATTGTGTGGGTATAACCATTAGGAGACTATATATATACACATATAACCTATAAAAAAGAAGATCAGGTATGATTGCCAATGAGACAACTATCCACAAAAGACGAAAATGACACATACATTAACAACTATAGGTCACCGTACGGCCTTCAACAATGTGCAAAGCCCATACCGCATAGTCAGCTATAAATGATAGATGGTTTTAAAACCGTTTTTTTTTCTTCTACATTTTACAATGTGAATGTGAAAAAGGTGCAAATTAATAAGACTTTGATTAAGCTGTGTGAACTAGAAATTTTCCAATGATTTGTGTCGGATTGCATAAAATCGATACAATCCCTATATCCCTACAAAGTGATTATAATTAATAGGGGAAATAAAATTAACTTCTGTAGACAAAAACAAACAACAGTATTTATAGTTATGTAACACTTTCTAATCTGTATTATATTTTCATTTGTGTGTACCTTTATAGTTTTGAATTCTGATTCATAGATCATCTTTCAATTTAGTTTTCTAACTGAAACTGAACAAATTGTTTTATTGAATCTGAAAAAAACTTTTTCAATTAGTTGTTCATCAATGTTTTCCCTCTATAAACAAAGTATTCATTAGGGTTGTATCGATAAAAGACACATACTAATCCTCTTGTCCAGTCGTCTTACATTATATTTGCTCTATGAATATCTTTTTTTGAACAACTTTGAGTTTGGTCAGGAAACCTGTCTTGCCAAGAACAGATACATTTATGGTCAAAATATCAGTTAAACCGAATCAATCATGTGCACAAAAGCATATTTTTTCCGCTCTCAAACTGTCAAACTCTTGATATGTTGGAAACGATACAAGACATGAAAATTCACAACTACTTAAGATGTTACACGTAAAAGGAAACATCGTTTAGTACAAATCATGGTAGAAAACAAAAGATGTGGTGTGATTGCCAATGTGACAACTCTCCACAAGAGACCAAATGACACAGATATTAACAACTATAGGTCATCGTACGGCCTTCAACAATGAGCAAAGCCCATACCGCATTAATCTGTCACTTTAGTGTATACTTGCGTTTGCAATTAATGAATCTAGCTCAGGATGATTTCCTAATAACAATCCAAATAATAAAAGAAATGACAGACAAGTCAACGAGACAAGTATGAGTAAGAAGCACCAATCTAAGTATGAACTCATCAGTATATTCCACACGTAAATGTATGAAAGAAAAAACTATTGCAGTCACTGAAGACATTTCTCACAAATTATACCATGAAATGTGACTTTCGGAGATTTATTTAGTAGATTGCGCTTTTCTGGTAACTCGTGCAAATACGCCATTTTACAAAATATGATTTTAAAGTAAAATGTGAATCAATTATAGAACGTAACGTGAAAATAAAAACTGGAGAAGTTCAAATAAACAATGTTTGGCTTGAGAAAAGGATCAATTTAAACTGCATGACTATTACCATTTAAAACCGTCCAAACTATTTAAACTCAAGCGCAACTGATGAGTCTTATAGACGAAACATGCGTCTGATATACAAAATGTTAGCCTTGTATCTTTATTGAGTGATTACAACCCTTAGGTCCGATAGACGTAAAATAATGAAGTGGATTTTAAAATAATCGTGAAGTCATATGTTATTATCAGTTGTAAACACATGACGCAAATGAATACCGCACATAAATAAAACAAAATTAAGTACTTTGTTCGTCTGAAAGGGCTAAACCATTAATAGCCTGTTTCATTATCATTTATATCCTATTGTTTGTCCTATTTGTTTGTGTTTTTATAAAATATTTCATTTCATGTTGTTTGTTTTTTTGTGGATTAGGCTTTCACGTTTTCTGGTTTGTCATATGTTGTTTTAGTCGGGTACAATACTAGATTAAAACATGTAAAACGTATTCCTGGCTAGCCAACTAGACTCGAAGATGGTATAACCACATATTTTATACATTGTTATTGGAGAAAAGTATTAGTATACACTTGAAGGAAAGCAAACAAAAGTACTTTCATTTTGTCTGTCCTTTGCTCTCAGTTGTTACCTAAAATATGACATATATTGTACTGTTTATTATTATACATTATAAATGAAACACATGGTAATGTTTTCAACTGTGAGGATTTATTGTAAACAAGGGAAATACACTTGTAATCTTGTAATAACGTTATTATTTATATTCATGTAATGACACCTTTTTTTTAAATGACACCAGGTAAATGTTTAACCTGACAGTTTGCAACAAACTATCACTACACATATATATTATTTTAATAATAAACTAATCAAAAACATAATCCATCACTACTGAATCAATTTTAGTCAAATCCAAATGAAGGGGAAATAATTCTTATTTAGTCATTGTATATAAAAAATTAAATGAATAATACCAGGGTTATGATTTTGCTTTCACCCAACAATACAAATAATATAAAAAAAATCCGGGCAAAATACACTCTTCCATAACAAACAGGTGTCTATACAGTTTATTTAGCTCTAATTCGTCCTCAGTAAAACGCATTTGTATATAAATGAAGCGATATTTCATAAATCTGTCAACAGCAGAAATTAATCATATTAGTCAACACCTTTAATATTAATTACATACGTACCGTCATTGTCATAAAGTGCTACATTACTGTCATTAAAAAATAGTCAAAAATTTGGGGAAATCATAGCATTATTTTCAAACAAATCGTATATTTAAATTACCATAACAGAACATGAAATTACCATACAATAGAACTAGGTGAAACACCTATAATAAAAGACACACGTCATGGATTTGTAATAATTAAAAATGTAAGAGTTCTTTTTTCTATTTCTGCTTTTGACTTTTGAACTCTAAATGTGTTCAAAAAAGAAACAGGACAGGTTTTATTGTCTACGAATTAGACATTTAATTGGTATAATCAGAACTGTAATGTATAACAATATTTTACTATCTTACTAATTAATTTTGTAAGTGCGAGTTTTATCCACATCTCCGAATTCCTTTTCTGCACTCTTTACCACAACCAATAGAACAGCACAGATAGTCGATACCACAGCTATGCGGTTGACATAGGATCTTACAATGACTTTCTCCATCCGGCACAGATGGACATCTCAGTCCACATGCTATTAAATACAAAACCAATATTTATAACAACAAAATCATTGGTTTATAAATGAATAAAAAAAGATTGTTCGAAATAATATATATTAAATCAAAACATTTCTACATATCAAGGAAATGCCTGCACAACGTCAGTATTTTATTAGTTGTTTTGTCTGCATTATCTTGATGTGTTTCTGTTTTGATTCTGCCATTTGATAAGGGACTTTTCGTTTGGAATTTTCCTTGGAGTCGATCAGTATTTTGTTATTGTAACCTTTTAACTTGTTCGTTGATGAAATTGATTGGAAACACATTGTTTTTTCACGAATGACTTCTTCTTTAACAGATAACAGACAAGAACATTATTATTTTTAATAGATACGTCGTGTGCTCAATTTTTTTGTATACAATTGAAATGGAGGCGTTTATTTGCATCTTAACGAAACACCGGAAAAGTACGATACTTTTGTTAAACTATGAAGAAAATGTTGAAAACAAAACAATCAATTGCAACTTTTGATAAAGAAAAACATTTGTGCACATTCTTATCTAAAAACATGAAAAATATATAAAAAGCAAAATTTCTTTGAAGTTGATTATCTGTATTAAGAATAATTTGGAAAATAAACAAACATACTTACCAAATCGTAAGCCAGATACTTCAGTAGTGAAGATAAATATCAGAAAAATACTCAATAGTATCTTACAGATTAACATTCTGGTTCAACAAATGTGATAAACATAACAAGTTTCCTTTACGATTGTTTTTATATAACATACACAACTAAATCATGCCTAACAGAAAAATAAACCTAGAAAATATGTTTCCGGTAAATCCGGATTTGGTTAACCTGCTTGTATGACATTCATGTATCTTTTTGTTCATGTACGTACATATTAATCGGTTGTTGTCAACATAAGGGAACAAAACAATAAAGCTTTTTCTTGTTTTCTTGTTTTTCACCGAAACTCTCTGACTTCACATTTATTACGTATCTTAATAAAGAAGTCTCTCTTTTTATTCATACATTTCAATATAATTTGCTTTTTTTTTTAAATCTTTTAGCACAAAATATCTTTATAGAAAAAGGTCTTGATTAAGGTTATAACTGACTATTGACCCTTTTCTTAAGTATGTTCACATGGAAATTACTATAGAATCCATGTGTCTATCACTAACTGTTTTTCGAGTAATATTCATCCGAATATTAAGAATAAAATAAATCACATATGTTTCTATAGTAACCTGCATAGGTAGATCTAGGTTGCTTACTAATCCGAATAGTAAGTTCTAGTTCGTCAGACTTAAACGAATATAAATTATCTATTTAATAAAATTCAACACAGGTATCAGAAATAATCTCTTCAGTTATTAAAATTTCTTATCGAATGTTAAATAGAACTTAAGAACAGTTCGTTTTTCTTTCCAAGCACACCAGGGCACCAGCTCAGCTATTACAAAATTGTGTACAGTCATACAGATAAAGTTCCACCATAACCATTCATTAAAAACATACAAATTTACACCAATCTACAAAACAAGAAATACAAATAAACATGTTCATTGTAAATATAAAGCTTTACAAAGCATAATGAAAGACAATTTAGAAAGAGGGACGAAAGATACCAGATGGAGGGTCCAACTCATAGATAGAAAATAAACTGACAACGTCATGGCTACAAATAAAAAGATCAACAGACAAATAATAGTACAGAAGACACGACATAGAAAATTAAAGACTTAGCAACAAAGGGTGAAGGTTGACACCTGTTTAACCTGCCATATTTGATTATTTAGACAGGAACCTATTAGTCAATGGTTGTCGTGTGTTGATGCGGCTTATACGAATCCGGGTCCGTCCGCCCTGATTTCTGTTCGCCCTAGTTACTGTTCGCCCTAGTTCCGTTTCGCCCAGAGACCGTTCGCCCTGATACCTGTTCGCCCCGGGTATGTTCGCCCTGATTTT
Organism: Mytilus edulis; assembly: GCA_019925275.1. Classification (NCBI taxonomy): domain Eukaryota; kingdom Metazoa; phylum Mollusca; class Bivalvia; order Mytilida; family Mytilidae; genus Mytilus; species Mytilus edulis. The sequence continues at coordinate 62,892,467 of CM034360.1, read as the reverse complement.
TATTTTTTATTATAGCGTTGTGTTGTGTGTATTTAATTGAATATGTTGAAGTTTGGGCTACAATTTCGCCGAATATTTACGATGTATTATGTTGTACTAAGTTATTATGTTGTCTTGCTGTTACGAGGTTTCTGTGAATTCAAAGACTATAAAGTATTTGACATGAAACAACTGAAGACTAAGTTATTTATATATTTAACTTTAATTGATACATTTTAACAATATAAAAATATTCACTAACAGTTATAACAAGATCAATTATGAACTGCACTTAGCACACATATATTTCCTAAACGAATATTTTAAAGCACTAAATTGAATTACTATATTAATCCATCAAAGACAATACACCTTATCGCTAATCCCGGCTGATCCGGCCGCTTGAACTTTTGACGTCAACAACAATCACTTTTCCATTGTGGCGTCAGATATTTTGTTTTATGACGTCAAAATTTAACGGGAACCTGTGTGATTTCCAGCAATGGCGGACAAATAGCGATAAGGTGTATTCATATACCAATCAGTGATATCAAAAATTTTAAATTATACCTAATCAGCAATCAAAATTTTTAAATTATACCTAATCAGCAATCAAAATTCAATCAACATGCAGTAATTAAAAGTAATTATAAAATAAAGTGTAACAATGCAGCCAAGAATTTTATTTAATTATATTCTGTATTAACTTTAAATAGTATACATAAAGTTTCATATATATAATATATATTTCTTTCATTAAATTATGTAACATATACATATCATAAATGAAAATAGGGCGAACGAATTGCCAGGCGAACAAACTCAGTGCGAACGACCTAGGCGAACATGTAATTAGGGCGAACGATCCGATACGGCTTATACATGTTTTGGTTTTCTTTTATTTTTATAGATGAAACCGTTGGTTATCCTTTTGAACTGTTTTAAAAAACTGCATTTTGAACTCTGCATAGTTTGCTGTTAGGTGCGAGCTAAGGTTCTGTGTTAAAGGCCGAGCTACAATGGTTATTATTTTAGACATTTTGATTGGGATAGAGAATTCTCTCATTGACACTCATACCACATCTTATTTCTATTTTTCGTAGAATACATTGAGAACAGGATTATTATTGCTTTCATATGTTTTTGTTAGTTTAAGAGCAATACAGAGAAGCGTTTGGCATGCACCGAATTTATACCTTCTATCACATTTTAGAAAAGATGACACATATTAAAATGTTATCTTGTAAGTATTCCGCCAGTCAGGGTTGGCAAAGTATAACCAGAACGTGAATTCCCGGTAGGGAAAACCCGGGTTTTCCCGGGCTTGGCAATACTCCCCGAAATGGGTATTCTGGGCATTACTGGTCAATATGATTTTTTCAGTTTATTTTAACACAAAATGTGAAGACTTGTTGTAGGTTCATAGTGTTAAAGCTAAATATAAAACCATGTTATACAGATAACCATTGCCACTGACAGTCATTTCTAGAAGAGTTAAAATTCAATTCTATTCTCCTAGAAAAAAAATTGCACATTTAATTTTCATAAGAATACCTTGTTAATTACAAAGCATTGTTTCAAGAATCAAAGCTTTACAAAAAATAAGAATTTTATTGCAGTATTTAAGTGAATTGTTAATTTTAATTGGTATACATTCGTATTGCTAAATAAACACTCTAAGGGGTCATGTCATTAACGCTTATAGAATTAAAAGGGCTGATTATTGTTACATAAACAAATCTGGGTTATTATCTGAATAATTACTTATTAATTAGTGACAGTACATTTACATTGATTTAATTTTTCTGGCATGTAATTGTTAATTTTTAATAGGAGTTACATGTATATGTTTTGAAAAAATGGGTTTTTGTTTGCTTTATATTTACAGTTTGACCAATCTAGATAAACAATAGAGGTTGTAAATATCTTAAATGTATTACAGTTGTGTTTGATCACTGAATCCATATATAAAATTCAGACCAGTATTTTATATTACCCAGTATTGCCCAGTAATACCCACTAAAACCCAGTAAAGCCCGGGTTTTCCCAGTATTTCCAACTGGGCTGGGCAATACTACCCGGAATATGCCAACCCTGCCGCCAGTGAACACTTTTGAAGCCTTACGTTGGCATCAGAGATATAATTGTGTGAAGTGTTACTGAACAGACAGTGTACATGTACGGAAATGCATTTAGTAGATCTTTCTTGTGTTTTACGACTCTTTTTGCCATGGTCTTTGTCTATCCTTTTTAATTGATTATTCTTATAACCATGTTTCACAAGCAATAACGAGACGTTTTAACATTAATGAAGCATGAAAATTACATTTGTACTATATAAATCTATTATATGAGCACATAGTTCAACCAACATGTACCTACCAAACGTACTCGTCTTATGATAAGTTAGTTCCCGTAAACGTTCATTGTGATCGCAGACTGATAAAATCCTTCACGATGGAAAACAGCACAAACAAGTGTCGCTTCTACGACTTTGTTAAAATAAAAGTATAAAAAGGATAAGAAAATATCTGTATTGAAGAACATTTTAAGAAATCCCCAAAAAAATCACTCTGGTTCGTCTTTTGTTCGAATTCGTTGGTATCAACATGATCAATGACCTACAAAATTAAATATTGTACTTAAAAAGAGATGATATATAAACAATGTAAGTAAAAACATATTAACAAAACTGTAAACTATATGACTATATACAAAATACAAGTTGAGAAGATATGAAATTAATTTATGTTGAATGGTTATCTCTGGTCCTATATTTAAAATAATAATTCATGGCAGCCGTAGATTTGTTTTCATTTAACCATGGGTTGGACATTTATATTCGATTATTTTACCCTGAGCGGTATGCAATGAATTATTTCTAATCAAAAGGACAAATTCGGCAATTTTGTTTACCGTGAAAGCCCTATACATACGATACTGTTTTGACTGTTTCGTTTTTCCCAATTTTGATGATATTAGTAATACTATATTATTCAATGATTTGTTTTTAATCCCATTTTTCACATATATGTTTTCTTCCGATGTATTTTTATTTGTTTTGATGCGTACAAGAAGCTTTTAAGGTGGTACCCAACACTTTCACTCAAATTGATTTGGCAAGTTTAATTTTCATAAAATTTTGTCAAAGTATTTACTGTGACCCTTTAACAAAAATTTCAAAATTTCAAAAATTTTGAACCAACCGTTTTGTCAGAAAAATTACACTGGTTATATAGCAGTTTGACAAACACCAATTTTTATCATTGAGAAGCTTAATATTCCCTTTACACCACAACGTTATTAAAACGTTAAGCTGACTTTACAGAGTTATCTCCCTGTAATGTTAGGTACCATCTTAAACGCCCGGCATTTACATTTGATTTTTGTCTACGGAATCATTCTTGTGACGTCACCTTGTTTCGTTGCAATGCCAAGAAAATAATATCATTTCGCGAAATGTTTTGTTTCATAAAATTTACCATGGAAAATACATTGAGATGGACGTAATAGTATATTTTCCTGTAGAACAGAGATAAATATATTGTTTCTGAATCTTGGACTATGTAAAGTGGGGGTTTTGATATCGAAAATTGAGAATATCTACAGGTATAAATAAGTTGGTCGCAACTCGGAACAGCCGTGTTTGTGTATTACTCCGTCTGCGCTAAAGGTAGATATATTGCGATTATACTGGTTCACGATAATAAGACGTCATATTAGAATAACTAATCTTTCACGAGCCATATCATTTGTCTCAAAATCGTTAGAACAGTGCCATATGTATGAATTTTTTAAAAGTTGTGGCATGCACACTTTATTCTTCATTATATACATTTATATATAGTTGCATTAATTTACTGAATAACTCGGGTTGTTTTTCTATTTATTTAGAAATTGGATATGTCTCAGAATATTGTCTTCTTGATTTGCCTTTTCAGTCTGGAAAAGAAACAAACGATACCATAGACTGAAAACAAACTGAAAATCAAGACTAAAAACAAAAAACGATGAAAAACAAAAGTCAAATGAAAATTTCCGAGACAAATTCGAAACCAAATGTCTCTGATCAAAAAGCAAAATCGAAAACTTAAACACATCACACGAATGTACAAATGCAACAACTGTCACATTTCGGACTTTGTGTAGGGATTTGTTGATGTAGAAAACCAGGTTTTATAGCTAGCTAAACCTCTCACTTGTATAAAAGTTCCATTATATTGACAACGATATGTGTTCAGTACATACAGACAAAATAAATATAAATGTCAAACAAAGGGTACAGCAGACAATATTGTGTTCTCAATCAATCACTATAACAACAGACAAAGATATAAACATTTCCCATGTCAAAATAACACAATGACGGGATGTATAAGTACAGAGCAACGAAATGTGTAACAAAGAAACACGAAAGGGTATATACATTATTTAGACAATGTATATTAACAGAAATGAATGACAAGAATGAAGAAATTTATCATAGATCAAAAACACAATGAAGGGATATTTGAGTTCAGAGCCACGCCATATGTAACAAAGAAACACAAAAAGGCATAAGTACAAAGCATATTGACAAAAAAGAATGTCAAGAATACAAATGTTAGCATGGAACAATAACGGGATGCATAAGTACAGAGCCACGTCAAATGAATACCACCAAGAACAGACTCAACAGTAAAGGTAAAATTCAGACAGACAATTAAAAAATAATATAACACGTTAAAAGGAGGATAAATTTCGTCAGTACCCATAATCAAAACTTCAAACAGCACTAAACAAACACATAAATGTAGATCGAGTAACACGAAACTGCCAACAACTCTGATTAATATCAAGTGCTATGGGAAGGTAGGCAAATCATTTGTGTTGAGTTGTTTTTTGAATATTGAGACGCGTGGTCTAGATGAGATTATTGATTGATTATCTCAAACAAATAGATAATATGCCAAATTGTCGACATCTGATAAAAACAACAGGTATTTTTAGGTTGACAAATCTTGTGTTCCAATCAACGGTTTCTTTTTTTCCAATAGTAACGTTTAGATCATGCACACAGCTCATTGAAATATTTTTATGATAAAAGGCCGTACATAGTTTTAATTTTAAAACATGCTAAAGGAACTGATGAAGTGATTTTATATGCATTGTACGTTTATGATTATACTTTTTATCCTATTTCAATAGTGTTCGGATCTAAAATATTTTGGTCATTTTGTCGATTGCATGTGATTTTTTTATTCTTAATATATAGTTTCACCAACCCACTTAATAAGAAAAATTACAAAACAAAATCAATTGCTGTTTTTTTTTAACAAAAACCTTAAGCGTAATATATTTATTACATGCATTATTTGTAGACTATATGTCCGGCTTTCACAATTGAATCAATACATATACAAAATCGTAAATAGATATGAGAAGATGCAGTATGAATGCCAATGAGACACTTCTCCATCCAAGTCTAAATTTATAAGAGTAAACCATTATACATATTCATTACCCTATTGTTTTCTTTTTCAGAAGTGTCCACAAGTTAGTGGTTGTTATACGGTTCATTTTCTACCAATTTTGACAATGTATGCAACCATACAAATAAATTAAATACACAGATAACAGTTATTTGTACACCTTTAAACACAGGGCAACTACTTACCAATTTTAAAAAAAAGTAGCGACAAAATAAGTGCTTATGCTTCAAGATTGTAAGCGAATGGAATATAAAATGTAACTACCAACGATTTAAAAAAACACAAACACATAAGGGTGCAAACAGCTTTGTATTGTTCAACTGGATATATGTACACCTTCAACATTGTGCACTCTGAAACAGACCAGAATATAAATTATAACTAAAATCTTCTTTTTATCGTGTTTCCGAAAGATTTTTCTCCGTTTATCTACAATAACTTATTTTCAGCTCATTAAGCAGAAAGGGTTAATCATCTTTATGTTCTTTTTCACGGGTTCAACCGAACATAAAGCATTTCTTTTCTATACAAGGCTTAATAACAAAAAATACAAATATACTATGGGATGTAGGTTTGCAGCATTCAGTCTTTTAATAATACATTCGGAACATAATAACATGTGGAAAAAAAAATAGAATGGCAGGTGTTACGCCAAAAAACAGTCCTTATCACATTCTCTTCACTAGAAGTATGATCAACAGCCTGAACAATCTACAAAATATAATTACAAAAATTAGAAACAATTCGCAACTTTGGACAGTATACATGTGCATCTATTGAATTGTACAATTCTATAAGAATAATCTTAATATACGTGTGACAGACAGTACCTATAGAACAACAAGTGGTTTTTTTTTTTTTTTGTTTTTTTTTTTTGTTTTTTTTTTTTTTTTTTTTTTTAAACAAAAACAAAATAAAAGTCAAACAGACCTTAACAGCAATTGAATTAAACGTGTAGACTGATTGAATGCAAACCGTCGAATGATTTAATTCCCGCTTAGGTATGCACGGGTGAATCCACCCGTGCAAATTACTACGCATAACGGTATTCGTTAAGCCTTATAACGAAAAGAAATTTATTTATGTTCTTTTTCACGGGTTCAACCGAACATAAAGCATTTCTTTTCTATACAAGGCTTAATAACAAAAAATACAAATATACTATGGGATGTAGGTTTGCAGCATTCAGTCGAGACAAAAGGCGAAAGAGTGTATATTAGATGCCAAGGTATAAGAAACAGACTATCTTTCACCTATCCGTCTTTAGAATTTTCGGCTCGCCAACGGCCATTTACTTTGAAAAGCATTTCTGAAACACCGTTGCTTGCGGCTTGAGAAGCGCCTCCTCTTCGTAAACTATACAAACTAAATTGTTTTTGTCTAACCCTATTGCACTTAAAGCTTCTCTGGCTCTAGTATAAGATGAAGGCTTATATATTTTACTCAATACTAAGGTATCTTTTGGGGGCTGCAAGGAACAAAAATGTACTCCGAAGAATAAATCTTAAGGTTGCTAATTAAGTCACAATAATATTTAACAAAAAAAAAAAAAAAAAAAAAAAAAAAAAATATCAGGATAAGTTCATGGTATATCCGTATTTGCTATCATAACTATACTACCTTGTCTATAAATATCGGTCTTGCCATTGTGAATTATAATTTCAACGTGTGTTTTATGAAAATTGATATCACTCATTATCATAAGCGAGAGTTCTTTGTATCTAAAAAACCAAGCATAAGCCAATTATAACATACAAAGTAACCTACAATAGGACAGGTTAGAATTATCATGATACAGGTTAAATAGGAAGTTAAATTCTTTCTTTTGTATGGTTTTCGCCTATCCTTCAAGTACAGAAAATCACGACCAGGTCCGTGATACAAGCGGCCAGGTCCGCATATTAAACACATTTACAATGTACAATCTACTGTTACAATACCAAAAAACAAAAATCGGCAAGGTCCACATAAAGAAATTTTTACTCAAAATTAATTAATTCATTTTAGCATCAAGTTTCAATACAAACATGGAAAGATATGCAATATCCTATCCTTCAAGGACAGAAAATCACGGCCAGGTCCGAAATACAAGCGGCCAGGTCCGCATATTTAACATATGTACACTGTACAATCTAAAGTTACAATATGAAAAAACAAAAAAGTGGCAAGGTACGCATAAAGAAAGTTTTACTCAAAATTCATTCATTCATTTTAGTATCAAGTTTCAATACAAGACATGGAAAGATATGCAATGTCCTATCCTTCAAGGACAGAAAATCACGGCCAGGTCCGTGATAAAAGCGGCAACGTCCGTATATTAAACATATGTACACTGTACAATCTACAGTTACAATATAAAAAAACATAAAAGCCGCAAGGTCCGCAAAAAGATATTTTTATTAAAAATTCATTCATTCATTTTAGCATCAAGTTTCAATACAAGACATGGAAAGATATGCACAATCCTATCCTTCAAGGACAGAACATCACGGCCAGGTCCGTGATACAAGCGGCCAGGTCCGCATATTAAACATATGTACACTGTACAATCTACAGTTACAATATCAAAAATCAAAAAGCGGCAGGGTCCGCATAAAGATTTTTTTTTTTTTTTTTTTTTTCGAAATTCATTCATTCAATTTAGCATCAAGTTTCAATACAAGCACATTTGAAATAAACCTATAATTGTTTAAAACCGAATTCTCAGCACATCCCCTGTTGAAAAAATTAGAAGGAGTTTTATACTCAACAAAGTCTTGCACTAAACCAACAAACTTGCCGGTGTCAACAGACTCCAGTATCGGCCAGAAAACTGTCGATTTCAAGTAAGGGATACCCAATGTACCGTTAGCTTTACATAATTGAATATGTTTTACAGTGTAAGCTATTAAAGATACATGTGACAAGAGCAAATTATTATCGATTGACCAGTCAAACGTGAATGCATCAATTATAAAAATATACCTTTTGTTAAAGGATCAAAAAACTTTGAATTATACCTCGGGAGTTAAGCATTGTCACTATTAGCAAACCGATCTAAGCTAAAAGGTCCCAATATTTTATTAAAATAACGGAAAATTCTGTCCGACAACGACCAATCGTCAAAATCAAATATTTTCCTATACTGATACGCGGTAGTATTCAAAGTTCTTGGTATCCACTCAATTTTCAAACACATCGAATTTTCTGTACAAAAATAAAAAATCTCCATAGCTAGATTGGGCAAATCCAGTTTCATACTGCCAACTTCGAATATTTTATCTACGTTTTGGTAATCGGTGAGTAGTTTGAAATTTATTTTAAAATGATCAGGAAAGCTTTCCAAGTCAAAATCACTGCCTTTAATTCTCGCCAAGTTGACCTTGAGATTTTAGTGAAGAATGCCAAAAATCTTACTTTTAATAGACACAAGATCTAAGTTAAAACTTAACTCTAGAGTCCCAAGAGGATCGATCATTTACTAAATGGTGTAAGTGTCTTGTCAAAATTCTACATATATTGCCTAATGCGGGTGATAATGCAATGATTTTACCAATATCCGCTGCAAATTTCCTTGCAGTCGTATAACAAGGATTTATAAGTGTCACTTTTCTATGAAAACACAAGAAACTTTTGTGATTCAACATGCATATCTATATGAAGGTATCCCGATGATGTCTTGAATCAAACTTAAATGCAAATTTTTTTTTTTTTTTATTTGCTGCATACGTTTTGGCCTCTTTTACAACCTCGTATTTAAAATAACATTTCGTATTGATGTACGTGTCTGAGGTCAAGAATCAACACCGATAAAGGATTAACAACAAAAGGGGGAGTGCTAACTTCCTTAGCGACTCCCGTAAATACCAAAAATACAGAAGTAGGTGCATCGGTAATTTTCCAAAAAAAACCAGATTCAAGTATATTCTATTCTATTCTATTCTATAGGTAAAACTAATTTTTTTTTTTTTTTTTTTTTTTTTTTTTAACTCGGCCAATAAAAGTTTTTCTTTCCAAAATTGTAGGCTATTATACAATCGACCTTTTACATTATAAACTTGTACTAACTCATTGTCATACTCATATGTGTCTAAACATAAATTAAAGTCAATCAAAGATAATACCTCATTTGGAACTGCTGGTGATGTTAGACCGCTTATTTCTGGACAATTAGACGACCAATGTCCTGTGGAAAACAACGAGAAAGCATCAGCTGTAGGGATGCTAGTAGGATTGTCATCTTCACTCCTATAATGACTTCTTGCAGGTGCACATTCAGGAGAACTTTGGACTTCCTCGTCAGACATAAAGTAGAAAAAAGTCAAACAGACCTTAACAGCAATTGAATTAAACGTCTAGACTGATTGAATGCAAACCGTCGAATGATTTAATTCCCGCTTAGGTATGCACGGGTGAATCCACCCGTGCAAATTACTACGCATAACGGTATTCGTTAAGCCTTATAACGAAAAGAAATTTATTTAACCAGGGACAATTACAGTTACTGCAATATGTGGACTGACTATTTATTAATTGTTTACCCATCTGTACAGTTATTTTGTGTTTCTGAAAGTTTCTGCTATACCTTAACAATATGAAGCAACACTGTGGGTTTTTTTTCTCTCGCTTTATAGCGTTTGTGACAAACGGAAAAAACAGGGGTCAAAATCGTCATCTAAAAACATTGGCTAATATAAGAGGCCAATCGTCGTTTCCGACTGCATTTGAAAATATTTTTATATATTGTTTTTGCTGATGATTTTTTGCTTACATTTTTCCTTAAGTTATATTGTTTAACAAAATAACCAATATTTCGGCACTGATGATGTGAAGACGTCATATTTTACACTTTTGACAAACGAAAACACAAAAAAATAATCGAGTACTGCAAAATGCATTTAGGTATAAAATATTTTTATAAATATCTTACCATAAGGATGTTTATTTGCATTTTCTAACGCCTGTTTTACAAAGGTGACCACACCCGTTAGAACAACATAGACTACCATGACCACAGCCTGACCCACATCGTTCATCACAAGTACCGACTGTACCTGGAGGTAAGGTTGGGCACACCAATCTGCACTCTAAGATAAAAAGATAGTAATTAATTTTTCAAATGATTGCTTATACATCTCATTTTAAATTTATCGTTTTGTATGTTTACATGTGGTGAACAATTTCTAGATATAACTTTAGTGGTTTTTTTTACTAAAGGTGAAAACACGTCTTTAGTATTTTTCTAAATTTCATATGAAAGTAATCAAATATACTCTCATCCAATTGAAAGTGAACTACACTATGGTCCAAGAAGTTAATCCAAATCGAAAATTTCCAAATGTATTAAAAAAAGTTCGAATATTTAATGAATGGCTGTTATTTATTTTGAATTTATTGAACCATAAAATTAATTTTTGACTCTTCACATTGAATAATCCGCGAAGCGGATTATGTTAAATGTGTAAGAGTCAAAAATTAATTTTATGGTTCAATAAATTCAAAATAAATTATTGCCATTCATTATAAATAAATTTCTATCAAAAATAAGGCTCAAAGATATATATTAATACAAATAACAACGTACACATATGTTTGCGTATGAATACACAACGTTAGAGTGGGCGTGTCGCCATAAAAATTGATCACATTGAAAATAAAGCTAATTTTTATAACCAATCAGAAGACAGTACATACACCAAATTTATTTATTTAATAGTAACAACATTTTTTAAAATTGAGGTATCATGTTGTTTATTTGACTATTACACGTACAACTATATTCAATTGTGCATCAACTGTCCGGGTATTGGTGTTGTTTTACATACACAGTACACTTTATTCAATTTGGTGTAAAAAATTAAGACGTTTTTTCACCTTCAGTATAAATATGTCAACATTTTTCATGTTTTTCTATCTTTCAAAAATATTTGTTCAACAGCATGGTAGACATATTACATGTTATATCATGCATTTGTGAACTTTCCATTTCGTTGTAGCAACACTGCTGCATCGCCGGCATACGACGTATAACCTCCAAATTAATATGATATCCCGGGGCTTGAATCATGATTTCCTTGATAGAAGATTGCTGCTAACAAGGAAGCTATTCAAGCAAGAGTTCCAAATGGTTGTAAATCATCCCTCCATAGACTTTACAACACGAGTTGGTTCATCGTTATGTAATAACTATTTCACAGATTATCTCTGATATGTTCCTTATGTCGTTACTACAATACTCGTCTCTTTTAACGAATGTGACCCACAGAATTAAGACTATTTACCAGATTTGTAAAATCATAAGCAAAATGACGGGTGCCAAATGTAGAGCAGGATCTGGTCACTCTTTCGGAGCACCTGATACTATTTTGTTGGGGTTCGTGTTGCTCAGTCTAGTGTTTTCTATGTTGTGTCGTCAGTACTATTATTTGTCTGTTTGTCTTTTTATTTTTTGCCATGGTGTTGTCAGTTTATTTTCAATCTATTAGTTTGACTGTCCCTCTGGTATCTTCTGTCCCTCTTTTATGTGGAGTTAAGTTAACGGAATCGCTAAAAACATTTGACTCATGTGATAAATTCGAGACCCTACTTATTAAATCAACATTTTTATCACACATCATTTACATAAACACCAATAATTCAGTTTTATGTAATTTATCATTATACCAGGGATTCAAAGTTTTATTCTTACAATGTATGTTAATTTTTACATATAATCAATAATTTGTAACCTTACACTATACTAAGTTGAAACACATACACACATTAAAAAACATACATGAACATATACCGCAATATGAACAATGATGAAAGCGATACACTTACCTGGTGTTACACCACTGACAGTTGTAGTTAAGAAAAATAGAACACACAAATTACACAGTAATAATCCAGTTAATTTTGACATCGTCTCGGCAAAGAAATAATGACAAGTGACAATGTTCCCCTATTTCTGTTTATATATTTCATTTTTTTAGATAATTTATTTTACTCACGTGTTAAATAATATACAGCTCCACGAAAATGTAAACAATTTTAGGAAAAACAGGATATTAAAGACATGTGGTTAAAACTTCTATTTAGAAGAAAAAAATATTTGCATTTATTTGTAAACATGAAGTCAGGTCATCTTTTAATTGCATGCAAAGTTTGTTTCGAATATTTTAAAATTATTGAATCTATGAATAACAAATTATTTTAACAAATTAAAAATGTAAATTCTTTCCGGAGAATACAAGTTACTATAAAAAGATGTTCAATTTATATATTGTAGTGACAGTGTTATTACGAAAAATTTGTATCAAAGTTAATTTTAGGATTGAGAATGCACTCAATGATTTTTACATGTTTAAACATTTACTTCTTAATTTGATTAATATAGAATTCAATTTCTAAATATGTTAAACATGTTAAATATAATTTTCAAGATATGATCTGGGTGGTAGAAGGGTAGCTCAATACTGCATTCTCTAATTTTTAAGACATAGCTTCTTCCAATTCAGTTTTGTCAATTAGTTTCTTTACTTTCTAATTAAGCCTCATCTATACCCCAAATTTAACATTATTCAATGAGAAATGGCATTGTATCAGAGCAAATGTTTTAAGTCAACAAAAGGAAAATATCGTTGTGGTCCAACACTTTCTATTCTCTAAAAAAATTATGTCATTTTTCTGTATCCTGCATTTATGTTTCTATAACAACTCCGTAATTGTAAAATATTGATATTGATCCAATATTCTACATTTTGTAAATTCTTTCCAGACTTGAAGGTGATATAAAGATGAATTTGAATCAGCAAACAGATTAACAAACAAAACAAGAAAAACAAATCGATGTGGTGAGCACTTAGAGGCAATCATGGTTTTCTTTAAGTTTTATTCTTAGTATACTATCTTTTCTATTTTTAAGACGACTACTAACGTGTTGTACTCGATGTCATTTGAAGGTGTTGCCCATTGTTGAAAAGGTCTGCTAATGAATAATGTTGGCTCATTCGTCAAATACATAAAAAATACTGTGTCTTCTAGGTAGATAAAAGTCGTAATTAAAACCACATACCCTTATCCCGATTTTGACCTATCGAATTAGACATATTACCGGCTTTATAATAGCATGAGCATCACAGCGAGTTTCACATGTTAAACAGGGTATGCTAACCCTTTCGGTACACCTTATATTATCCCAATTATTTGGTAGAGTTCTCGTTGATCAGTCTTTCATTTTCAATCTTGTGTTTTGTTGCTGTAGTTTGTCTGTTTGTCTGTATGTCTGTTTTCTTATTTATTTGGCATGTCGTTTTTCAGTTTATTTCGACATATAAGTTCGAGTTTTCCTCTAGTATTGTTTGTCTAGTTTTGTAAATTCAAGTTTTTTGTATTTAACAGAAACTGTATAGTAGTATGTGCAACAATACGTCATGTTTTCCACCGAATATGTAAAATGTCAAAAATAAGGATACACCAATTAATATAGTTATATTTTAATTACTATAAAAACCAACAAATATGTCAACCAAGAAAAACAAAGTAGAATACAGATAAATCAATAAAAGCATTTGTAAAGATTTGTGAATCCACCCTTTAACAGGTCGATATCTCTAGATTTCTTTACGTCAGAATATATTTGCATAGTAATTTCCCAAACACAAGGCCAATACGGCCTTGAAAAACTGACCAATCGACTTAATGAGCTACAATGCATTGTGGGCTACTACGAGTTTACTACAACTGGAAAACACGTGGAATTAGTGGAGGAACTGTCAAATAATATAGTGTCTGGGTTTCTCAAAATATATGTTTTTGTTCTGCGAATGTGATTATTGTAAAATATATAACATAATCTTCAATTTGCATGCTAATACTAAAAAAGTATTGTTTACGGGCTTCACTATTCGACTTTCTTTTCGCCTTGTTAAAGTTGATGAACAGTTTTTTTCCCCATTGTTAGAATTTTTTTGAGCTCTTTTAAACCTGTATAATGTCATTCCAAAATCATTTCTGCCAAGAAAAACACGAATCCTTTCATTGATCAGAAATAATTCTTTCTGTACTGGATGTGTAAAATTTTTATCAGGACCTGAACTGAAAGTAAGAACATCATAATATTCAGTATGCTAAAAATAAGTGTTATGAAAGCGGCAGGGCGGATCAAGCCATTTTAAAAAGGGGGTCCAACTACATGTTCCCTTTCAAATGCAGTGATCGTTCAAAAAAATGGGGGTCCAATCCCCGGAACCCCCTACCCTTGGATCCGCCACTGAGCGGGTACGGTATATAGCTCAATACATTTTGTATAGCTTCATCCATCGATAAAGTCCGTTTGTTGCTAATTTTATCACAAAATATACCTCAGAGGTTTTTTATCGTTCGGCTGCTGTCATGTTGACGTATGTGAAATATCTCCAATATTTAAAGCCTCTGGATCACAATGGGTGCCATATTACCTATATTTCTTTCTTCTAAAACGTGCTTTGTATATAGAAATAAGAAGATGAGGTATGAGTGCCAAATGAGACATCTTTAAAAAAAAATGACATAATCTAGTAAAATAAGCAGTCATACTAGGTTCAAAGCCGAAAAGTACGCTATAAATGACCCAAAAATTAATGTGTAAAACAATCCAAAAAAAAAAAAAAAAAAAAAAAACGGCCCAATATAATATATAAAAGGAGAAGAAATATATCTAGTAGATAAAAAACTTATATAGGTTTGTATATATAAGAGCCTGTATTTCAGTGGTTGTCGTTTGTTTATGTGTTATATATTTGTTTTTCGTTAATTTTTTTTTATAAAATTAAGGCCGTTACTTTTCTCGTTTGAATTGTTTTACATTGTCATATCGGGGCCTTTAATAGCTGACTATGCGATATGGGCTTTGCTCATTTGTGAAGGTCGTAGGGTGACCAATAAATGTTAATTTCTGTGTCATTTTGGTCTCTTGTCGACATTTGTCATATTGGCAATCATACCACATCTTCTTGGTTATATTAGATTCAACGATTTTCACAAAACATATCAAATTTTCTACCTCGTCGCACATACATATGGATAACATCATTACAGCTTATTTCCCAATACATGTAGAGCAAAACTTTGGTTAGCTTGCTTGCTTTGTGTGTATATTATACAATCATATTAGGATAACAACCAATAAAATTCAAATATAAAATATGCAAGTTAAACTATGCCTATATATATTGTTTATAGATGTTAATCTTATTTTCAAAGCTTGTATAAACAACTATACTCACAAAGCAAGCAAGTCAACCAAAGTTTTACTTTGCAAGCATTAGGAAATTAACTGTAATGATTTTATTCAGTTTGACAAATGTCCGAACCCGTTAAAAACGAAAACAAAATGAAACTACAGTTGCTGACTTCACAACCTTCAAAACAGATGGAACAGTTTAGAAGTCTCATATACTCAAATGTGAAAAAAATAAATACACAAAATTTAAAGATCACACATTTGCCTTTAATTATCTATACGGAAATTGCTGTACTCGTGAATATTAGCACCGGCTGTTTTCGACGGCTTACTTTACACTAGTAAGTTTGTATTATGGGTAATTGTGTTTTTCGCCGTTGTTTCGTTGCTGTCTGGTGGACAAATACATGAAATCTCCGTGCCATTATCAAACATATTAATGGTTATATATCGGGTAATTCAAACCCTTTTTTCGTCGCATAGAACCAACTCTTTGTAATCTGAGCATGGAAGGAATACTTTGTATCGCGAACTATGAATGAGGATACACAAAATGAAAAACTAAGCGAAATTGTGAATCCCGCATTGCACGAAAAAATGTGTTGTATTTCAGTAAATAACACGTGTTCTCGGTTGATTGTAAACACGTAGTAGTCCATCATGCATTGTTACTCATTTAGTTGATTGGTCAAAAACCTAAGTAAAATTAAATTGCGTCACATTTAAATAAACAATTACATGTGCGAGAACATAAGTATGCTAATTCATACATTTCTATATAAGGTAGTGGTCCCAACCTGTTTAAACATGTTAAAGTAACTGTTATTTACCATGTTTACAAATATCAATTGAAATAAACCTACGAAAACACTGTGTCAGACAGTAAGTAATATGTTGCTTTGTTTGCGAATTCTACGTATTCTCATCCCATCACTATATATTTTCTTTGATATTGACATTAGTAAAAAGATGCTATTTAGGCTATCAATTTTATTAAAACAAAATGTAATCATGCAGACAATCCCTTAATTCAAGTTTGCATAACTTCTTTTGGTTTACATCTTTTAGTTGTGGACAGCATTGATAAAAAAAATTAGACATTAATATCAAATTAGGGTTTCCGAGCATCACTTTCAAGAGTTGAAATATCAAACAAACACAAGCTGATATTTAGAGCTTTGTTGTTCGTCGTTCGTGTTGAACTATGACCTACAAAATTAATCATTTGAAAATACAAAGAAAAATAAGTGAAAATAATTGAATTGTACATTCTATATATAGGATAATTAAAAATTTAATAATTTTTAAGTAGTGTTTTTGAAAGGATGATCAAAACTGACATCGTTCTCAAATACCTTAGTTCGTATAATATGTTTTAATATTTTCATTGTATTTTGCTCATTGTATTTCTGAATGATTTTTTTAAAACGCGTCATTCAAGTCGTCGTTATAATTTCACCAATGACAGTTTTTGATGAAACATCACGCTATTTTACATTAGTTGTCCACTTGTGTGTCATATGATTCTAAGAAACATACTAAAAAATGATTATTGTGATACGAGAATTTGTAAAAATAATCTTATTGAAATTGGACAAAATCATATGTTATCATATATTTTCGGGAATGATCTAATGGATGTAAAATTGAGAATGGAAATGGGGAATGTGCCAAAGAGACAACAAACCGACCATAGAGCAGACAACGGCAGAAGGTCACCAACAGGTCTTCAATGCAACGAGAAATTCTCGCACCCGGAGGCGTCCTTCAGCTGGCCCCTAAACAAATATATACTGGTTCAGTGATAATGAACACCATACTAAACTCCAAATTGTACACAAGAAACTAAAAGTGAAAATAATACAAGACTATTTGGAATTGACAACAAGGATTAGTTAAAAAAAATATGAATTATTGCAGAGAGAAATGACACAAGCAAAGATCCGTTTTCTAATCAGACAAAAATCGTATCTCGTAAATTGCGAATGTACAAAATCGTCAATATTGAATGTTACCTCCTTTCGTGGCATTGCCATCATCATCAGAACAACATATTAGAATTTAAAAGTAACAGTCTAAACTGTTCTTCAGTGAGTGCACGGAAAGAACATCTAATCGAATACGGTTCACGACTGAACAGCAAAAGTGAAATATTGATCTCAACTACGATGGATAAAAACAAAAGAAGAACTGCATTTACATACATCAAAATTTTCATCAAACAATCTATCTAATTTTAGTAACCAGTCAATATCATACTTAATAATTATGACATTCTCGAAATAAAAAAAAGTTGCAGTAGTGTGTGATACTCTTTGTGTCATTTCTCTCTGAATATATTTATCACAATAATTATATTTTGTAAGATCGTAAAACAATTATCCATATTACATACAATTCATTTTCATCAATACTTAGTTTTAGTACTTTGACAATACTTCTAAAAATTGTACGATTAAAATTAAATTATAGATTAGTATAAATGATATAGGTGAATACAAATGCAGCAAATGTTAAATTCGTCCATTCCAATTCTATTCTAAGCCATGCTTAGTGATTGTTTCCAAAGCGTGCAAAACAAATGGTGTTTGGCTACAAACATCTATCATAATGGAAATTCGACCCAAATGACGTTATTTTCGGTTTTTGATACGGAGGCA
>CM034360.1:62790756-62868937 GCA_019925275.1 Mytilus edulis | reverse complement strand
TCACCAAATTAGTTCTATTGGGTTTCTAGCCAATTATATTGTGGAAATATATGTAAAAGATCATAAATTATGCATTTATAAAGCATTTTCTATTTTTATGCACCCTTAAATGGTGCTCTCTTTAATGCCTTATTTTGTATAAGTCATTTACTAGCCAAGTTCAAGTCGCTGGTTTTCGAAAAGGTGAAGACAGAAATACATGAAATAAATTTCTTTCCACAAATTTTTATTTGATTAAAAAAACATAAAAAATCCACCTATGGTAAATTAGTAAAAATATCCTCATTTTCTTCTTTAAAACCCCACCTCAGGCCTTTTCCCACATTTTTTACTAAACCAATTATGGGTATACATTGAACAAAATATGATGTTATTATCATTTTAAATGTTCAATTTTGATTGTTTTAAAGATTTTATTAATATAAAATACTTTGTAAATGTATATAACATCTGAATAAAAAAGATATTATAACTTTCACTGAATAATTGTTATCATGAGTTATCTCCCGTTAAATTGTTCTCCACACTACTATAAAGAAGGTAAATGCTCAGATGCAGACTTCCCTGAAACTAGCAACTAAGCTTGTTTGTGTTAGTAGGACCCTACATAAGCTCTTTGAGTGGCATAAAGATACATCTCACTTTGTATTGATGTCAATGTTGCAATATGTAGAGACAAATCTGGAGTCTTCTCAGATTTTGTCAGCTCAGTACTTCAGACCGACAATGTCCTGTCACTGACATTAGCAAATTTAGTGTCAGATAATGAGATATTACAGAAACGTAGAGCTGACACCGAGAGATTATGAGGTTAAGTGGAGAATAATTTAGTTTGCTGTTGCTATTATGACCACAACGAACGTCAAGTTTAAAGCTGGTCTTGAACTTCCGTACAGACAACTAATCAGACGCAAACAGCATGTACAGCAGGTAAATAATAATATATAAAATATTACAAATGAATCACTGTGCATATCTAATTAAAAGAACTAAAGAAGGGTCTGCCAATACATACCAATCATAGCCAGGGGGTTCGAGGGATTTGTACGAAAGTCACCCTACACCCTTCCTCCTGGATGACTATCACAAGTCCATGTTACCTCCCCTTGGAAATTCATGGCTAAGGACTAGGGCCTGTGATTAAATATATATAGTATTAACGAAATTTAACCGCAGCTGTAATTATATAATCCTTTTACAGTTCGGGATTCCAAGTCCAGAGTCACTGACAAACCAAATTAAAAAAAATCTCTCCCAGGGGGATTTCCTGGGTAACAATCATCAGCGACAGTCTATACTTTGTTGGTATAGAAAGTCCATGCCAGTGGCGGATCCAGACTTTTCATAAGGGGGGCCCACTGACTGCCCCCCCCCCCTAAATCCACCTATGCATACAGTCACTATGTAATTAGTGACAAATACATATACATGTACCATTATGTTTGACATTAATATTTAAAATATCATGAATGTAATTTTACTTCTACTTCTACCACTAAGTGACTTCGCATAAGGTTGACTATCCTGTCACTGCTTGGTGTGCGCTTGCATATATATATTATATATATATACCCTTCGTATGTATTATTATCCACATGCAGATTACAATAACAGGTGTATTACATGTATCATCTACAAATTTATGTATGTCAAGCTATAAATTGTTCCTTATCTTTCGTATTAACTGGGAATACATTTAACAGAAACAGTGTAGACCAGCGGTAGAATCAAAAATAATTTTTTTTAATGCACCCACCGAACACGCGGCTAAATTATATATCATTGAAAAGATAAAATTGTTAACTTTAATATTAATGATGCCGTAAGCATGAGAAGTGGTCGGAATTTTGCATAATTGAGGTCAAAGGTCAACAACTGAATATTACAAAATTTTGACTTTACTGTCTATTTTGGGCTAAACTTAGGAACATAAAACATATTAAACAATCAGGGGACAATATTTCATTCAACATATATGGAGCCTGTTGGGCATACCATTTTTTTTCTAAATACGTCATTTTTAACGTTAAAATTGACGTTTTTCGTTATATGATACATTTTGTTTATTTATGACTTCATTTAGTTTCCATACAAGGATGACCTTGAACTTTGGTAATATTTTTTTTCCATAAAAATGAAGTCTTAAGACGACTTGCTACTATACAAAAGTTTAAAGTCAGGTAAAGGGTGATAAAAGTTAATTTCATTGATTTCAGTTTCAATGGTCATGATGGTTATTTCAGTAAATTTTTTACATTTTATTTGCAGACAAAAGCTGTCATTAATATTTTTGTTGTTCAATCAAAATGTATTCATATAAGGTTTATAAAATATGTTAGCATCATATCAACGTTTTTTTTGACGTTTTTTAACATTAGGAATGCCCGATCGTCCTATCATAATAAACGGAAATACCTTCAGTGTCAAAGTAAACTAAACGTATATTAAATCAACAGAAAAAGTGGACAAAAACTAAAAGCAAAACAAGTTTATATATGAATTAGCATTATTAAGACGTAGATAGGTCAAGTAATCTAGCAGGTAATCAAGCATCATCATCATCTATATCTGCCAGGTGTGTATTGATGTTTTTACAAAGGTCTGATGCTTGACATTGACACAGTTCAGTACAGGACAAATTCTGTTCAAAACACACACAACTTTTACTGCAAACTGATTTTCCTTTGCAAGTGCACACCAAATCTTGAAGGAAGTCAGATGACATTTGACCTTCAAACAAGACAGGTTCAAGACCACACTTTCCTTCTTTCCAACCAAACTGTAAAGGCGATCCAATAGCAGACTTGGCGATATGTGCAGTCATCCAGATTTTGGTTTGGAAAGAAGACCTAAGGACGTGCTGTTTGAAAGATGCTTCACAAGGAGGGAGTCGGACCAAGCTAGAATCTTTACATGTGGCTAATTTCACCCGGAAACTGTTCAGATTAGTATGGCAGCGTTTGGACTTTCCTTTAGGATCCTAAAGCCTAGTTACGAGTTTTCGACTGACGGCTGCCGAATCTTCTATATCTAATAAAGATATCTGGGACAAGTCATTGAAATGAACAGGCGTTTCTTTTAGTGCCTTTAGCATGGATTTCTTGCCTATGCCAAATAAAGACGATGTAGTATTACATCCTGTAATAGCGTGTGCAGCTGGTAGGATTTTACACAAAACTGAATTTAACGACCCACACAGCTCATGAACAGGAATGTAACGCCGACAATCCTTAATGCTAGTGATCATTCCTGTTTGAAACCACAATTCAGATATATGAGTCATCTGTGGAAAATAATGTATTAAAAGTACTAGCACGTCCGTATCCGGAGACTTTACAATAATGCGACAGTTTACATCGTTTTCCCTGTACAGTTTGTCAGCATTCAATGCATGCAGAACAATACGTGTATCTGCCTCTTCTTGTGTACTTGACAATTCACTGCAATCTGATATACCTTTGGGACTTATTATTTTCACTATTTCTGGATTGGGAAATGATCCAGCAAGGTACAGTTTTTGTCCATCCATTAGACAACTATTTTCTGTCATATATTGCAAAGTGAATTCACCAAGAAACTTTATAAGTGACTGCTTGTTTTCACCTGAACTAAGATTGTTTTTACAGTCTGGAATGATTCTTCCTTCGATTACTTGAAACACTTTTGGATTGAAACATGACTTTGATCGACGTTCCCGTTCAGAGCTTGTAATGGAATTTTGAATGTCATATCTATCAAAAATGTCAGCAACCACTGAAGCATATTGAAAGCAAGCAACCTGATTGCGGACAAAATCTAAAGCCAATTCACCAAATGTTTTAAACCTTTTTGCATTGATAGATTGCAATAATGCCATGCCATCTCTTATATGGGTGGTTCGGGATATATCGAATATTGGAAGGATTTGACAGACTACTACATCTGTTCCAGTATGTGAGCTAAATCTGCCTTGCAAGTCTTGCGCATTGTACCATCGTCATGGAACATGGATGTTGGAATTGGGCCAATTGGATAGGACAGAACTTTTTCAACTGTTACATCCTCTCGACAATTTGCCAAAGCTAAGGCACGCCTAAAAACTAACTCTGGGTTGATATGCACATTAACTGTGTCACCAGAACGACACTTTGGTTTAGTTTTTTTCGTCATATCGTCGAAAGACTTTAGTTTAGATCTTGATATCGGGTTATAGAAACTTCGAGACTGCCCATTCGACAAAGAACCATCAACAAAAGATTTAACCCTTTGTGTGCCCTCATTAATAGAATTCAATAAAGAATCTTGAACTTCTTTAGATGCGTGCATCCCAGTTGAAATGTTTATGAGAGGAACTGGATGTAAGGTAACATCAAAAGGATCTGTCATTTTGTTGATGATATGATCTATCAAATCACTAACCTGTTGGTTATCTCGTGTCATTGCTGCTGGTTTCATTTCCTCGTGAGATAAATCACTCTCTATGGACAAACCAGCTCTATCACGCATTTCTGAACCGAAATGACCGAGAACATGTCTCGTTAATGTCCATCTAATCAATGCAGATTTTTTGCGGGTTAATCCAACAATCCCCCCATGCCCTTTAGAGTCTTTTATAATGGTTTTTTCGGTGGCCATGTCACTCCAAATGCCGTTAAAAGTTCCCTGATTGAACTTTATGAGGGATATCAAGCATATCAAGAATATAAACCGGGGTCCATCTGGAGTAATTTGTTCTGTTGGTTATGAAGAAGTATGGCAGCATATCAGTAGTAGTATGTAAATGCAATGACCACAAACCCTCCCGTTCTGCACGAATGTTTTGGAGCATTACTTCAACCGCGTTCAGGAACATATCCCAGTACTTAAATGTCGGGGACTCGAGATATCCCCAGTTCCTGAATCTTACTGTTAATGGTAATACATGGGTGGTATACAGAATCGTTAACTCGTAAGTACATCTTTGTAAGATTCCAATTCATCTGAAAACTTTGCTTGCCATTTGGACAGCATCACCCATACATCCTGTATTGCATCAATACCATCATTTTCCTCACACCATTTGAAAAACGAAGCAAACCATAACGATCGTAATGCTTCATATACGAGTGTTAAACCTCGAACTGATCGGTTAAACTGTTTCCCTAAGAGCATCTGGTCAACAGTGCATCCGGCATAAACACCAGAATCAACCATAAGATCCCGAAGACCTCCATCTGCCCACAATTTGCCTATACAAGCTATAAAACCAGAAAGTGTTTGAAATCCACCAAACCTCAAAATATGGGATTGAAAACCTTCCGGCATTGACCATTTCACTTGCTGTGATACTGCGTAAAGTTGTTGATCAAACGTCTGTATTGCAAAGTCTTGTCCTACTTCTTTTGACATGTCCATACATTTCTTCATAGTTGTATAAACGGTTGACATATCGCTTGGCTTCGAGTCAACAACTGGTGCATATGTAACAAGTGTCCGACAAGGAAGTGATTCTGAGATTAGGCCATTAAACCCAGTCCAGAAGGGGATTTCTTGTTTAATTTGTTCTGGAAGTTCCATTGGAAATTTAATTACTTCTCTGAACAGAAGTCGCTGCAAAACCCAAACGAAGTCTAAAGAAGCCTCACATCTTTCTGAACAAGATTGTATATCACTATATGCATTCTCACGACGGGGATGCTCAGGACGCTCTTTTGGCTTGTTGAATGGTACACAGTTTATCAAAGACAGTGTCTGCTCGTCGACTGGTAGAGATTTTTCCTGTCCTCGTTTAACTTTAACCTGTTCAGTATGTACAGCGCTTGAATCTGTCATTTCAGTCTGCAGTTGGAACACTGCTCTAGCCATAGAATGGAAAGTATCCTTGCCATCCACCGTTTCCGTGTTTATGTCAATGTTATCTGATCCTTCCTGGATAATACAACCATTGGAAGACAGCGGTACAATACCGTTTGGAACATACACGCCATTTTTGATCCTATCAATTTCATGACTTCATAAGCTTGTTAGGTAACGCCTAACCTCATCATACGAACTGCAAAACTCATGAGCATTTAATGTTTCAACTAATTGTTTTGAACCAAATTCGTGATACAATTGTAATGCAAGACCAATTTGAAATGGAGTGATAACATTAGTACTCATTGAAACTATGCTTTCTGTAAGCGACATACATGTTCGCATTTTTTCTACGGTAGTATGGTTTTGGTTTGAAACAGCCAGAAAAGACTTTTCATCTATTAACCAACAAATAAATTTGGTCAGGTTTGGGGCATTGATTGAATTGACAACGGCAGAGAACATTCGGAAGGTGTTGGGTAATAATCATTGTTTAGATCAAGGCTATGTATATCACGCCTTAAAATATTGGCAGCGGTGTGTAAAATCTGTTCTTCACTTGTTGTATTTTTTGGAACTTCCAATTTCCAAATCTAACTGTGCTATTTTAAGTTCAGATTTTAGCTGACTTGCAGCTTTGATTGCGTCACCGATAGATATAGAGCTGCTGAACATTATATTTGATTTACCCTGGCCTTGTTGTGGTTGTATGACAATTTAATCGCCGTAATAATTCATTAACCTATTTTGCAATTTATATGTTGTGTATTTGTCGGCATAGTCCTGTGGAAGCAAGAAACGAAATTTCTCAAGCAAGTTGGACATCATAAAAGCCTTATGCTTTACCATCAGGTCTGAATTAATTTCTGATACCAACTTCACAAATGCAGTATTGTGGTCAGAAGATTCTGCTTTTACTTTTTGGGGTGTTTTCAGTAGATATTTAGTTATACAGGCCGAATGATAAAGGGCATTTTCAGTAAAATTTTCATGTAAAACCGTTGACTCAATTTCATGATCCGAATTAATTCTAGCTGCCTCAAGTATATTCTTTATTCTGTCTTCTGATTCCACTTTGTGCAATTTAGCATCTTTTTTGTAAGTTTTGTTCTTACAAAAAATACAGGAATACCACTCTGATCGAGTTGTGATTCTAGATGTGCTTGCAGCAGGTGAAAAAATGCAAGCATCACCTATATTCTCCTCCGTTTCCATAAAATCTTGTTTATACAAGATAGATTCTGCTTACTGGTGTAAGATTTACAACAAGATCTATGGTATTTAACGTCAATATTTTCCGAAAAAAAATGATTAATAGAAGACAACTCTTCTACAATTTTCAAATAGATCTCATCTTTCCGTAGTTTAGTAGTTTCAATAAAACTAACTTTGCCCTTGTCAGTGAAAATATATTTTTCCGGGCTTTTAATCTGACAAATTATGCATTCCTGCCAATCTAAGGAAGACTTCCCTCTCTTTGCACTTGTTAGGGTAAGTTTTAAAGGACTACCGAACTGTGACATTATCCGGAAAATTTTCACAACAGATCCGGAATAATTTTTAAGCGATTACTCAACACAATGTAAACAATGATAAAAAAAAAACCAATATATTACCACTCTGGGTATTAAAAATAACAAAAAACAATGAAATCAACAACAAAGCAAATATAAAACTAGTGTAAAGACAAATATAAACCCTAAAACTGATATTAATCAAACAATTTCAATGTGAAATGCTAATCGACATTTGGCTTGTACAGTGATAGAACTGAACGGAGTGAGGATTAAACAAAAATAAACGTCCCGGACCGTAATTCCGGAGTTAAATAAATGTGTAACAGATTGAGGTGTTCTATTCAAATTAAAAATTTCTTGTTAATCGAATAAGAAATGTTACAAAAAACATGTTCTTGGATTAATTTGCACTTCTCATAAGTGCAAATTGGAACCACACTTTTTTTTGTCGTAGAATCATCAAATTTGGCGATAATGTACCTCTGGGGATAAATAACACAATACAAAAAAAAATTGGTGTGGCTCGCCCGGTTCGGCAACTGGAGTGAAAATAGTGACAAAATCCTGTAGGATATTTTTTTCTCCCATAGGATTTTTAAAAATCCTACAGGATTTTGAGAAATCCTATAGGATAAAGTCATAATCCCATAGGATATTTTTTATATCCTACAGGATATTTAAATCCTAAGGGATTTATAATCCCTTAGGAGAATAAAAATATCCTATAGGATATAGTTTCGCCCTTAGGATTAAAAAAATCTCTTAGGAAAAATAAAAGCATTTCCTATAGGATATTTTTTATCCTACAGGATATTAGTCTAATAAAATAATCCCATGGGATTAAAAATATCCGATAGGATTAATAAATATCCTAAGGGATTTCATAACAGAAAAAATATCCTGTGGGATAAAAAAGAATCCTAAGGGTAATAAATAAATCCTAAGGGTAATAAATAAATCCTAAGGGAGATTAAAAATCCTAAGGGAGATTAAAATCCTATGGGAGATCAAAGCAACTCATAAGAGAGAAAAAAATCCTATGGGAGAAAGAAATATCCTATAGGAGAAATAAATATCCTATAGGAGAAACAAATATCCTATGGGAGAATGAAATATCTTAGAGAAAAATCTATTTGTGAACTCAACCAAAGAACAGAGAATAGTTTTATATGTTTTTGTAGTAGGTAAGGATATTATTTTATTGGAGCAGACCAAATATTCCCAGATATTATTGTTTAAGAATTGTTAATTTTTCTACCAATGACACAAATTACCGATAAGTGTACTTCAAACATGGAGCTTGCATTGAGTTACTGCTACTGGTCCGTTTGTTATTTTATGTTTATTATTGCCATTTGCGTAGTTTCTTCTGTTACCTATTTCTACATTTGACTCTGGCTTCTTTTAAATCGAGTTTTCTCTTGTTTAATGCATTGTGGTTGTTTATTCCTCATTTGCTAAAGGAATAGGGGCCGGTTGAGATATCGAAAGTCATGAGTATACATTCATCGCCTGTCTCAAAGCAGAAACCTTTATCCTTTGGTAATCTCATGTGCTTTTTTTTCATTTTAAGTTCAAAAGTGCATTTTAGTGTTTAGTGTAGCAACCATTTCTCTGAACTATTATTCATTATTGTTTAGTGACCAAAAGAGGCCCGCCTCTATGTGCGGAATTTTCTTTCTGCATAGATGACTCATCATTTTGAACTCATCAGGGTTCCTGTACTCAACCGACTTGTTGGGTACTGAGACATGACTGTCATTGTGACACCATCTGAACAAAAACTGTGAATAAAATCAGAAGCAATTTTAAAACAACACATGGTGTTGGGGCTAAGAATACCACCAGCTTTTCATTGAAAGTAATGACAAGACAGAAACATGCGTCCAACGGGTATATCCAATACACTACAATTACTTAAACAACTTTGAAAATCGTACATAAGTGTTTTTATTTTTTTATTTAGTATAGCTTGCTTTCCGTGAAGATATTTTTATTGTGGAGATGCCTGGATAGATTTGCCAGTAACCATACTTCTTCTATTGTGTCCTCAATATTCATGTAGTATTTGCAACTGAACATTTACATTAACTTTCACCAATAAATTCTTCAACAAAATTTGATAATAACTGAAATTTTATGGAACTAAACACTAGATGTAACTAAAGACAGTATTGTTCACCTAGGTCTATGTGCATCTCTGACAACAGACACATCAACACGTTAGGCTAGAATATCACGGTACGTCTAAACACTGCTAAGGACTCCTTAGTGCACTAAGGACTATACAATGCCACTAAGGACTAGAAGGAGTGCTGTTGTGTGTATTATTTTTACATATTATGTTAGAGATTGATATTTCAGGCATAAATTTCAAATTTTATAGAAAAATAATCATAAATAAACAAAATATTCAACATTATTTAGGCACGTGCCCGTTTTTCTTTGATATGCCGAAAATCAATGAACCGTTTGACACGTGCCAAATGACAAAACAATTCATTAAACAATCATAATCTTTTTATTTTAGGTAATAAAAAATTGTATCTAAAAAAATGTATGCTTAATATTTATAATTAAATGTGTTGTTCTTATGAAAAATGATTACAGAACAAATAATTTTGTTTTTGTTTTACTTCTTTCCCGACAAAGTTATTTGCCACAGGTGCACGACTTTGATGTGCGCCTACTAAATGACTAATAAGTTAGAGTGTGGTCAGCTTGTTATGTAAGAGATATGAAGACAAAATAAATATATATATTGATAAGTGTTTTGTTTTTATTTTAATTTCGACAAAGATGCGTGTATATATACAAATGGTTTCACTAAAACAATACGATGGAATTGAGAGAGAGAAAATTATGTGTCGTTCTTGGGGTTTATCCAAACCACTAGTTTTCAACCAGCTTGATATTTGTTTACAAAGGCTTCATACGGTACTTATTTGTTTGTATATTTCGACATTTTATTATTCTTCTAAAAGTAAAAGAAGTTAAAAAAATCATTTCCCGATTTTAAGTCAGATTAAGTTTCATTTTCAAATATAAAAAGAGACAAATGTTTTAAAAATGTTCCACAGTTTTTAGTACAGTATTCACGAATTTTTTTTCAGTATGTGTAAATTTAGAGCTAAAGAAATAATTCTGACAGAGAAAGAGAATGCTTCGTATGAATGCCTTGAAAATATGCCTTTACCACATGATGTGTAAATAATTATTTTTTGTAATGCAATATAATCAGAATATTTAAACCTAAATATATCACGCGAAAAAAAGAAAAAGCCGACAGAAATATTTTCAACTATAATTTCTTTAAATCTACTTTTCTTAAAGAAGAACAAGTATCACAGGCACTTGTCTCAGAAAAGGTATATAGGAATTTTTTTTCTGAGACAAATGCCTGTGGCAAGTATGTCAGAAGGAAATCCGATTTGTATTGTTTTTTAACAAATTGTCTGCTTAACATATCGTACGAAATAATTTATGAAATGGGTCATTTTCAAAAAATGTCGAATTTTCAGTACACCCATGCTAATTTTTTTATTTCTAATGGAATTTTCAGTTGTAATGGTTTAAATGAAAGCTTGTCGGATTTGTGATTCAGAACATTAATAATAAACACACCTTACATCTATTTTGATAAGATTAAACTGCATTTAAGACCGATTTTGGGGGTATTTGTCTGCGTACAGTGTCAGAAAAACACATTTCAAATGATTTTTTTGCGATTTTCTGATCGCCTAACGAAAAATCGTAGCTTCTTTATCATTGTATGTAACATATTATCTACACACTAAAT
The DNA here is from genome assembly GCA_019925275.1 of Mytilus edulis. Lineage (NCBI taxonomy): Eukaryota > Metazoa > Mollusca > Bivalvia > Mytilida > Mytilidae > Mytilus > Mytilus edulis. Next base: position 62,857,807 of record CM034360.1, on the reverse strand, counting down.
TGAATCAGCGTACAGGAGGTTCATGTCTTTCCTGTTACCGCTACTTAAATCAGCCGTTAAATTATTCTCCCTATGAATATTGAATCAGTCAGTGTTGATATGAAAAGTTATCTTTACATTTAAAACGCCTCGTTTCTTGAACAACATTGTAGAGAAAAGAAATTTCAAGACATTAAGGGAAAAAAATAGAGCGTACTTTTTTTCATGTCTATGCTGTTACCACCAATTTTGATTAATTACACCAACAGTATACTTGTAAAAAGTGCAATAACGTGCTGGAAACCAAATTCACAATAGAAAAACATAGTCACTTCACCAAAGGGAGTAGTTATTTCACAACAGCAATCAAAAACGAAGAAATTTGTCTATCCTGTTATGTCTATCCTGTTACTATGGTTGCTATGGTTACAGTAACAGGATAGACAATTGTAGACAAAAACGTCGTTAATTTTTTTATCTTAACATATAGGTGCAAAACGAATGAAATATTTCGTTGTTTGAACTCATCTTAAGGTTATAACGTCTCAATCTTCCCAATTAAGCATTCGTAAGTGCAATACTGATATCGGTAACAGGATAGACAAAAAGGTCACAGGATAGACTTTTGTATAGTGATTTATCAGAAACGTACGTTCCTGTTACCAATGAAATGAAGAGAAAAGTAAACTAACTTATGAGGGATTTACTTGATGTTGGGTTTATTTGAAAGGGTGGAAAAATGCCGAACAATATAAATTTCTATCTTAGACTTGCATTACTGGTGGTAATTTTTACAGCCTTTGAAAACCAATTTTTAGAGGCATTTTTCAGTACAACCTGGAAAATTGGCAAATGACCTATTATATAACAGAATGAATATATATAGAAGATTATTTTCTTGAAAACCATCTAATTGGCTACGTAAAACAAGCTTAACATTTCATCTAAACCTTTTCTAAATAACCCAAAATTTCTTTTGAAAATGGTAACAGGATAGACAAAATAATGTACCACCGATCAAAAAATGTTTCAACATATTCTTGTATGACATCATTAAGATTGCATCTTTTAATATGTTGTTCTTAAAGTACTGTTTGTTTTGATTTGCATATGTAGAGGGTTGCTTGAATAAGTAACTTTTAATGATTTTTTCAATTTCAAAATTCGACATTTTTTGAAAATGACCCAAATAATGACTATGTGCTATGCGCTTTACTCACTGTTGAAGGCCCGAAATATATTACTCAAACGGGTCATATATGAACTTAGTGTGTTGCATGTAGTAAAAATGCATTATCTTATTGGTTTCGTTTTGTCCAGTTATACATTTCTTAAAATGTCTTCATATATGAAAATAAATTTTGAACAGTGCACCATAAGAAACAAACTAAAGTGTTCCAGCTCCAAACCAGTCTATTGTTCAAACGCATGTCCGTCGTCGCCTGTCACCACATTAAAGCACGCTTGCAAGAAAAAATAAACAGAATAGAGATACGGGTACAAAACACATTATAGATAATGTGTCCGACCACCTGAAAAATAAAATTGGTTCAAGAGACAAAGAACGCTACGAAATATTAGATTAATTTTTCGGTACTACCGGGCTTATCACAGCCCAATAACAAGATGAATTTAATGAAAACGCAACAAGCATCTGCCGGTTATCCAAACTTCAACACGTACTTTAAAAAAAAATATATATAAATGTGAATTAAATATCTATAAAAATTTGTATTTCAGTCACTTATTAATATGAACATCAAATAAAAATCCGACATTAGATATATTTCTCTGGTGACAAATTTATTATTTACAAGAAATATACACTTGAGAAAATAAATCTTCATTCAGATTTTTTTGTTAATAAAATTTCAACAACAATTCATTTATTAGTATCCAACTTTACCAAAAGGGGCGTATGACATTTGCGCCGATTTTGAAATTTTTCATTCTTTCATTTGCGCCGATTTCATTTTTTCATTTGCGCCGATTTTATATTTGCTCTTAATTAGATTTACAGGTAAGTTAATACTTGTACATGTACTGTACTATACCATTGATAAAATCTGGTTATAATTGTTGTTCATTTATGTTTAAGTTTATTTTGATTCATATTGTTCTGGAACTTCGTTGTATCATGATGGACATATAACACACTGAAACGAGCCGAAGAGTCAATTCTTTAATCATCGAGGGCCATACATATCGGAAGGTTAGTGTCCTGAAACATAAGAACATATCTTACGAATGTACCACAAGTCGTGTAAACCCAGAGTCACCACGGATTATATTGTCAAAACACTGATCGAGCATAAACATGTGGCAGATGTCCGAAAGACAGAGGTTAAAGAACTACGGGTACTGTCAAGAAAAAGTCTGGAGGTTTATCTTGTGGGTCTTTTTCCATCTCCCAGTAGTGAGTAGGGGACAACAGTTATATACATGTTATGATTGACAATTCATTACATTTGTACAAATGGCTAATGGAAGAGGTCTTAAATGATAAATGAAAAATAACATGACTTGGATGGAGAGTTCTCTCATTTGCACTCATACCACATCTTCTTATATCTATTCATCTGTAATTTACCTGTAAAAAGAATCGGCGCAAATGAAAAAAAAAATCGGCGCAAATGAAAGAAAAAATCGGCGCAAATGAAATGCAGATCGGCGCAAATGCAAAACGCCGACCAAAAGGATTCCCGTGTAATCAATTAATATGTAATTTGACACGTGTCAAACGGTTCATGGATTTTCGGCATATCAAAGAAAAACAGGCACGTGTCTAAATAATGTTGAATATCTCCTTAATTTATTATTATTTTTCTATAAAATTTGAAATTTATGCATTAAATTTCAATTTCTACCGTAATATGAAAAGAAATTGCATGTAACAGCTCTCCATCTAGTTCTTAGTGGCATGTTATCAGTCCTTAGTGCACTAAGGACTCCTTAGCAGTGTTTAGACACACCCAGAATATCATTCGTAACTAAAACTTAAAAAAAAAATCATTATTGCTGATAATTTCAGAGATTAAAAGGACAAATCATTTTGCTTTTGTTTTATTTCTCTTCCTATAAATATTTTCGTGTGCATGGCTTTGATGGGCGCCAACTCTTAAATTAGAATATGGTGAGCTTGTTAAAATGTTTATACATGTATTAAAAAGTGTTATCAAGAAAATGTAATAGAAATGTCGACAATAACAAACTGAGATATTCTATGCTGAAAATAGATATAAATATAATTAGTGGTATGAGTGCTAATATTACAGTTGATTTGGCAATGGAGAAAAATTTTCGTATCCATCAAAAATTTTAAAACTTTACACACTCTGTGTTCTCTTTGATTTTTATTTTTTTTTATAAAAACCTATCTCCATTTCCAAGTTGTGGTCCCTTACGCGGAATTTTGTTGAAATTTGAAGACTATTAAAAATTTAATAGGTCAAAGAATAGCCTTCAACATTTGAGGCTTTTTATAGCCAAGGCTGCGTTTAGTTTAAACATATTTTATTTAAAAATTGAATAGGTCAAAGAACAGCCTTCAACACGGATCCTTGGAAATTAGAAAATTTGCAATTAGAGGCCGCAAGAATAGTAACAGGTCTACTAATATTTACAAAACCTGAAACTTTATATTCTGAGGTTGCCTGGGAATCTCTTTTTGAAAGAATAAGGATGTAGTCGTAATTGCGTGTCGATATCTTGTCAATCGTACTGTTGTTTTATTCGACTAACTAACTTTATACGGAAAATTTTTGCATTTTTTTTAAATTACCATGGTCTGTTGTTTTTAAACTGTTAATATTGGAATTAAGTAAAGAGTCAAAGTTGAAATCATGAATAAGTGTTCCGTGAAAATTGTTTTCGAAAATATAATTTGTTCATAATTCTTTAAAGTAATAAACTTTTTTCAAATAAATTCTGATCTTCCCTCATCTGATCACCAACATGGCTTAAGGTATTACTTCCAAAGGTATTGTAAGGGGTGTGAGGTGACACATCCAGGTATTCAAGCGATTTCCTGTCGGACTTGCAAGTTCATGCATCGTTTCACTTCTGCAGGTAATATTCAGTGTACACGGCCGATAACTTATAACTTTCCATTTTGAACTATCAGATGTATAATATACAACTCTGTCTTACTTGTCATAACTAAACTCATACGCTTGTTTATAAATAACATTTCTGGTGTAAAATAAAAATATAAATAATACCCAAAAAATAAGATTTGATGAAATTACAATCTATTTAAATATTTTTTCCAAGGTTGACTTAGGGAAAATGTAATATATACTCGATGTCAATAGTGAAGGACAGATTGGAACATACCAGAAATATTGATTTAAAAAAATGTACGCACTTGTCGATGATTCGTCTATACGACTGGGTAGAAAGTTACGGAACTATAGCGCAATTTAAAATATATACATGTATACATTAAACATAAGAAAAAAACATATATTTTGAATAAATTGGGGTAAAAGTTTTGTAAATAGACTAGTCCACGTATGCCAACAGTATGTAATCATCGAATGTCGATAGACTATTGTATACCAAAAGAAGAAGACGAAGAAGAAGAAGAGAACCAATTTGATTTAGATACAGGTCGATGTTTAACTTGCTTTGGTTCATCGAAGTTGTGGACATAGTAAAATCACAGATTTATATTGACGTTACGCACGGTATTGGTGCCACTTAGCGTTACACGACGTTCCTAATAAAACAACGATTTTGACGTTGTTCCAAAAAATGTACGCACTTGTCGACGATTCGTTTATACGACTGGGTAGAAAGTTACGGAACAAGACTGAAAAATACGGAACAAGACGGAACAAGACTGAAAGTTATGGAACAAGACGGAACAAGACTGAAAAAGTTTCAAACGTTGACCTTATATTTTACTCATGTGAAAATGCCGCTTAAAGTACAGAGAATTTCGATGTTGCTTCTTTATATGTTTTTATTTTTTTCAAGCGGGTGCAAATGCAAAATTCCATTTAATTAAAATAATTTTTAATATTTGAAAAGAATTGTCTGCAACAGTAACACAAAATAACAATTTGATGTCTTGTAAAATGATTTAAATATATAAAAAAGATGTGGTATGATTGCCAATGAGACCACATTTCACAAGAGACCAAATTGTCACAAAAATAAACAACTATAGGTCACTGTACGGCCTTCAACAATGAGCAAAGTCCATACCGCATAGTCTGTTTTACAAGGCCCCGAAATGACAATGTAAAACAATTCAGTCGAGAAAACTAACTGCCTCATTCATGTTACAAAATGAACGAAAAAGTCTGTTTTGTATATTTTTTTACTTTTTTTTTTTTTTATCTTCGAAATGTTTTAAAACTTTCAAATGTGAGGCTCTTATTTTATCAACACTTTAATTCTTGGACTATTATACTAACGTTAATATAATAGTCCCAGAATTTTATTTTTAATTTTTCTTAAACAGTGACTTATATATTGTAGGCAAATAATTAAGAAAATTCAGGTTATCAAGGAATTTTCACATTTTGTACATAAATCAGGCCGTTAGTTTTCTCGTTTGAATTGTTTTTACATTTATCATTTCGGGTCTTTTATAGAATTGAATAACTTAGGTATATTTTTAAAATCTGCAGAAAAACTTAGAATTTAATTGCAGTAAATAATATTTTTGTTCTCACTTTATTTAAGTGTTATATCATTATATCATTATATCATTATATCATTCTCCGCTCGTATTTCGTATTTTGTATTATGTATTTTGTATTATGTATTATATGTTCTTTCATGCACACCTTATATTTTATATATATTATATATCTCTTGTAAAATTCGTATATTGGTGTAAAATTGTGTATATGTATCCTATAAGCTGTATTGCTTTCGGAATAAAGTATTATTATAAATGACTACAAGGTTAGGGTTTTGCTCATTGTTGATTGCATATAGAAATAAGATTGTTATGTATGCCACTGGACGAACACTAATTGTGAATATTTTGATGGGAAAATATTGAGTATCAAAGTTCCAAATTAATTTCGGGATTTATTTTCTTTCTCGATATTCAATAACAGAAAAAAAAATTGCTTGTCCGCTAAATAGGGATTTTCTTGTTAAACATCGTTAAAAAGATGTGTGTCTAAGGTGAACGCCACAAGAACCCTGTAATACTAGTACGAGAGTATAGCATGTAAACATTCCTTCTTAATGATATGGTTGTTTTGGAAATCTTTTCTTACAACTCATGTCGGCGCTAACATGTCCTTAAGTAGTTATTTTTTTTCCCAAAAGTCCAATTTCACGTTTCCGCATTTTCGTGCATTACTTTTCCGAAATAAGTAGCGGCGTTTTTGCGTTTCCGCAAATTGGTATTACTTTTCCAGAAAAAGAAATTACTATTCCGGAAAAAATTTAATTAAGGTATACCTGTTTATTGAAATAATAAAAAATAAATATTTATTAAGTTAAAGGTCATCATAACAAAGTCTACAGTAGTACATATACATTCACCGTTTACTAGTTTTGTATTTTGGTCAAGAAAGAAGTCCATCTTTTCCTTTTCATATTTCTGAACGTTTTTTTTTTTAAGTTAGAGTTATCATCTTTGTGCAAAATTGAATGATTTCGTATACTACACTACCAATAATTTACCCACACTTTTTTGGTACATTTCTACCCTCGTACATATCAGTACTGTTAGGAAAGACTGAAAACTTATAATGTTATACTTTCAATGAAATCAGTACTGATTTTGTCAGTACTATTTCAGTACTGATTTTTTCAGTACTGTTTCAGTACTGATTTTGTCAGTACTGTTTCAGTACTGATTTTGTCAGTACTGTTTCAGTACTGATTTTGTCAGTACTGTTTCAGTACTGATTTTTTCAGTACTATTTCAGTTCTGATTTTGTCAGTACTGTTTCAGTACTGATTTTAACAGTACTGTTTCAGTACTGATTTTGTCAGTACTATTTCAGTACTGATTTTTTCAGTACTATTTCAGTACTGATTTTGTCAGTACTGTTTCAGTACTGATTTTGTCAGTACTATTTCGGTATTGTTATTTTCAGTACTGTTTCAGTAGATTTGGTGTTGTTAATCTTTTTAACTTGAAGGTGTATTGTTTCAAAAAATATTTGGAACTGAAAACTTTTAAACTAGGTAAGTATAGTATGCTATATAATGATTGTGGCATATTTTGTATCTTTTGTAGATATCTCTGATTAAGTGTTTATCATTAGAGAAGTTTTTACAATGTGCATCTCAGTACAATTGGTATCCAAATATAGGTTTGATAATTCTGTGACAATATTATTATTATCCTTTTTTAGCTGGTTACGTTTTTCTCTTTGACTATATCACCCTGCTGCGCAGATTTTGTTTAGCGACGTGAACATGACCAAGGAAAATTATCAAGCTTACTCTCGTCTATCGAAAAACTATTGAAGCGAAGGAGAAAACAACAGAAATGAAGCAAGATAAGCAGTTTATCGGATTTTACCCATTAGGAGCACCTGAATTCACTCCCGGTTTTTAATGGAGTTCGTGTTGTTTTTATATATGTATTTTTCAAAGTGTTGTTGTAAATGCCCTTTCGTTTTGTGATTCTTTGCTTACTTCTTGATTTTGATTGTGACTGTCTTTCGGTGTTTATAAAAATAATACGCACTCGACATCAGGGAGATTCACACTGTGGTTCGAGGCTGATATTTTACAGTATCAATGTGTATAATAGCGCATAATTTATATATACTAGAACACACCCGCGATATCGCGGGTCTGTGACTGAATTAAAGAATATAACTATGCGTAAGCCTTATTTTAGTATTGGTATTGTCATCTGATAAAGTCATGCCGATTATAAGATGCACAGTTTTCTCTGCTTTCAACATCTTTCTGTTTGAACCCGTCGACCTGGAACTTATCAATTATTGGTATTATTAATTTTATTTGGAAAACAAAAGGGCCTGGAAAGGTTTTTTTTTTAATCAACAGCATTGTCCTTTATGAGTTATAAATAAAGTTGAATTCTTGGATTCGCTGTTTTACGTCATTCCGGCTAACAAATTGAAAACTGTACATGCTGAACCTATACGCCTTATTTTAATCCAGATTTTTATTATTCGTATTGTCATCTTAGAAAGTCATACTGATTAAAATACTACAATCGGGAACAATGTGACAATGATTGAATTTAGTAGTGTCAACCCTGTGATTAGGACCCGTGTATATAGCAAAATCCTAAATACAGCGTTTGGTGGTGCGCCTGTCAGATGCGGAACGTACAGATAAGGTAATAGGTAACAGGTGAATATACTATTGGTATCGGTATCGGATTCAACCCGGAACTTCTTAATTATTGGCAATATTAATTATGTGGAAAACAAAAGGGGCTGGAGTGGTGTAATTTTTAATCAACAACATTGTACTATATTAGTTATATATAAAGTTGAATTCTTTGATTCATCGTTTTTACGTGATGACGGCTGACAAATTGGACCTCGTAATTTTAGTATTATAGATATCAAACAAGATTAGAATCTTCAATTCTGTTCATTTTTTGGTATTTTGCTATTGCTTAAAATATGTTGTAATTAATGCAGTCATATGTTACTATGTTAGGCAATGCATTATAATCAACACAAAACAATGTCTCGATTACATTATTTTCAATCATAACTGGAATTTCTTTTATTTATCATAACCATTTTTTAATATATAATAAAACATTCAATGTCATACCAACATGTGAAGTTTGTGGCAAAAATCTCTGTCATTTTCATGCCCCTTGGTTATTTTATGACCCTTTAAAGCTCATCAATAAAACAATCAAAGAAACAATTAATTTTGCATGTATCATGTTTCATTGCTCTCCCCCTACGCCATCTTTTCTTTGGAATGCTTTGTTGAATGTCAGTTTCCTGGCTCTTTTCCTCAATTCAGTCCCGGATATGATGTGTCTTTTTACATGTACAGTGGTAATTCAAGAGGACACTTTAGTTCTAATATGAGCTCATTTTAAGCATCCACCTTTAATGTTTTGGTACTTGTACGAAACTCAGGATTCAATGGTTCATGATTAAATGTTGGTTTTTTTTTCTGATGAGTGCCATATTGATACATCATTTTGTTTATAGGTCTTCAATTTTCACATTGAACATTCCCATGTCTGCTCCTGTCTCCATTGCTGTTTATCACTCTGCGGAAAGAAAATGTAATGAATTTATAAAGGCTACTATAAATTTTCTTATGTTAAAACTTTCCTCATTTCTGTGTTATGTAAAAATAAAAAGAATGCACAATTATGGAAGATCATGGAAGGGAATGGTCTGACATCAAAATTTACTTATTACTTTATATACTACCAGAAGTCCAGTAATGGACTGGACTTCTGATACTACATGTATATATTATAATCTATCAAAGTTGAAATTTGTTTCTAAATAAAACAAAAGGAAAATATGATAATTTAATTCATCATCATCAAAGTATTGGTGTTTGCCAGTGGCAAGTATTTCATACACGTGTAGCTTTAACCATCGGTCTATTTATATGCTCTTTATAATAAGATCCGTGAAACAACGACAAAAGACATTTAAATATATACTAACTACTTTCACGGTGGGTATGGTTGTCCTGCGAGAGAACGTACTGTGCTGGTGATTTGGTCCTGACGGGTGCTGGTGGGTCCTGATTCTGTGCTGGTGGGTTTGTTTACATTGTATCAAAACGTCAATAAAACGACTGTTTTGTTGCTTAATTTTTCTCTGATGTGCCATAAGTACCATGCAAAGTATATTACAACAATATTATATTGCAAAAGTCGTGCAAGTTCGTTAAACGGAATTGTCCTGACGCTGTGCTGGTGATAAGAAAAACGGTCCTGGTTCTGTGCTCCTATGTCCTGGTTCTGTGCTTTTATATTCTAGTTAAAAGTGGCATATATATATTAAAGATCATTGATGCTGTACTGTTATTGACTTATTAGCTGTTGTCTGCTTTCTTGAAATTGACATTGTTGTGAATGTGTTTACTGTTATTATGAGAGAAAAAATACCCTTCTTTTTTAATTTTTTTTTTAAACTAACTGTAATCTTATTTATTGGCCTGTTAATGGAACCCTTCTTGCCCCCTTTTAAGATAAGAAAATATGTTTACGATTTTCGGGATTACGATCATTTTGCAAGATCACCAAAATACGTTGTGATTTATACAATACTTATATAAAGTAGATGATGTGGTATGTTTGTTGTCAATGGACAAATTTCCATAAGAAACCAAAGGAAGTATGTGTTAACAACCATACGCCATCGTACGACCTTCAACAATAACCCATAAAATAAAAATGTAAAAGGTTTTGCATAAAAATGGAGAGCAAAAATATAGAACAAAGGACTTTCTGAGCGTTTGAATCATGTCTTTAGCAGCTTAAAACACATTTGTTTGTAAACAATTGAGTGCTGACTATAAGAATGACAATAGTATTGCGGGTTTGTTTGTTTGGTGTGGTTGGGGGGGGGGGGGGGAGGGATGGGATAAGTTAGAGCGAGGTTACAGTGAAAGCTTGGAATAGTTTCCCGTAAGAGGGATAAGTTAGAGCGAGGTTACAGTGAAAGCTTGGAATAGTTTCCCGTAAGATTTAAAAGTTGTGTTGTAAAAGAAAAATGTATCTTATAGCTATTAAGAATCACTTGCTGTAAGATTTTTCCAACAATTTTTTTTTGTCTAAACGGTTATCAGGTATTTTTTTTTTCGAAAGTTCGATAGAACACTAAAAAAAAATCACTATTTTATGAAAGGGCAGGCTGAATATGTCAGAGAATTAAGACGAGATAACCTAGAGAACACTAATAAAATATAGATTTCTTAGCTTTTTTATTTCAAAATAAATATTTTTGATAAAGAATTACGGGGAGGAAGTGAACAATGTGTCCTTCTTTTCTATATATAAATATTTTTCATGAATAAAAATAAAATGTGCCTTGATTATAATTGAAAATGAGTAAATGGAAAAACTACCCAACTAAAATACACTTTTATTTTAATATTGGTAATATCACTAAGCTTTTAAGTTTTGTGTGGCAAACACACCATCTCTGTAGTAATGACTCCTTACTAAGATATTTCACTTCATTCATTTTTTTTTCTGCATTTTTTTATATTGTGAATTCATAGAATTATTATATTAAAATGTAGCCTTAATTTATATTTAAAAAAAACTGAATCTAAAGCCAGATATATCAAACATTTTTGTTTCCATCTATCCGTTTTCAGGACTTTAACAATCAACAATAACACGCCTGGAAAGTAAAATGCGTACTCGGCTGTCTGTAATCGACCATTTTTAGACACCCCAGGCTCCTAAAAAAACAAGCCGGGGTGGGGGTTCAAAGATGCAAATTAAGTACTTATATCAATATTTTATCTTTTCGTGTACGGTTTATGACCCCTCCTGTGGCCTGTCAATTCCGAAATGTGCAAACTGCAATAGTATCAAAACAGCACAGGCAATGAATAATAGAGATATAATTTTGTACATATATCAAGGGGAAACTTCTTGCAAAGCATTATTATTTATAGTTCATTATTGTATTTAGCAGAAAAAGAGAATTTAGTGAAAATAAAATCACTATTTTTGTAGAAAATTCACAGAGATTTTTGTTATGTTTAGCATGGGATCAACACAATGGTTCATTACCGAGTAAAAAAAATCAAAATGTCTATCTACCTTGCACATTTCAGAAAATTCAGATCAGATAACGAAACTGGTTCCAGCAACATTTATAAGCAATTTAAGATTGTGACCCTCACAGTTTCCATTCACCACAAATATTCTCGTTACAACGAATCATTTTAAATACAAAAATACGTGTTGCATGCAGCCTTTTGTTTATCTATTAATATATGTATACGGATAAAGTTATGAAAGGCAGCAGGGTCATCAGGGTGAGGAGTCCATGTCATCTGAAATAAATGCTAAGCATAGATCTAGAAAGCGACATATAATCATGACATTAAAAAAAGTCTCTTCTTTTCGACTTTTTTCGAACAAATTGACACATAAGATGAATTATATAGTATTGTGGAATTTTTAACTTATTTTAGATACTATATATTGTTATCTGATATTGGACGAAAGATGTTGCCCTTTTATGTTATTATGTAATACAAGTTCAGATCATTTGAAAACACATATTAAACAGCCAAATGGATGCACAAGAGCTAAAATAGGAGTCATAGATCCTGTTGGCAACAATTATCTGGCTAATTTTATTGATTTTGTAACATTTGTTTCAAATATGACCAACTTCTTATCCAAAATCACCAGCACCGTATCAGGACCCACCAGCACAATGACAGGACCCACCAGCACAGTATCAGGACATGAATAAATTGAGAAAATGCTAAATTTTAATAAATTGCAATGTTTTTTCACAAAATTGTTTTGTCGTGTGGATTGCGGTATAGAAAGCGGACTCTATGAGCATTTTTGTTTTATTTTTTCAGTTCGAGATTTTCTGAAAATGAGCAATTTTGTGTTACGCTTACTGAAACAGTTTAGAGGGTCATTTTTTTAATGGTTTATATATGAACCCATAAGAAACGAAATTGAAAAATCTCAACTGTTTTCTTCCATTTTTTATGAGTGAAAACGTCAAAATCATCATTTTCGTCTTTGTTTACATTTTTTCATTGATCACCAGCACCCGTCAGGACCGAATCACCAGCACAGTACGTTCTCTCGCAGGACAACCATACCCACCGTGTACTTTATACAAAAGTACATTAATGTTTAATAGATTGAAGTGGAAATTCAATTTACTTGAAAATTTATCGTACATAGTCATATATGTAGCACCAGAGATGTTATACATCTATCTATGGTAGCACACAGAAACGTGTCCGATTCCTCCAAAACGCGTCAATGTGACGTCAATGATTTGATAAACATGTCAAATTGCATTGGCGAAACCACTTCTGCGAGAAGCCGGTCGAGCAGTACCCTCATAGACATACATTTTGTAAAAAGACATTTAGGCATCACCGGATAATATTAAAACAATAGAATTTACTTACTATTAAACGATGATTTAAACTTTACAAAACGTATTAAATGAAATGTTAATGGTTTTTTTCTAAATACGCATGACATATTTGCCACTGGACATTAAGTAATCAATAGTTAATTATGTGTTGTAAACTTAGCCTGCAGTTATGCTTGTTATGAATTACCTATGCTGAACAAACTAATGCTTATCAATGACATACAGTAAACATGGTCAAGCACCGGGAAAAAAATACAATATAAAATGTACATGATGTATTAGTTTTCTAAATTGTGAAGTACCTCTGTCTGAACTTTATTATAATAATAATCATATTGATAAAGAAAATCATAAATTAAAGCGCTTCAAATAAAAATAACTTTTTATTGTGTAATTTGTTTTTTAAACCAGACCTATAGTCTGTGTCTGCAAGCAGAAGAAAGAGTGCACAGTGTAGCATACCTTGGACATTTGTCTGTATGGATTACTAAACCTTTCCTCCAGATTTTTTTTGGCACCTGCTTCGACTTTTTTTTCTAATCATTTATAATCCAACCGAACAATACGGGTTCTATCGTATTCCACACCATTAATATTGAATTGCGTTTTTACTTTACAGAGTATCATTGGGGGTATATGAGTTTTGAAATATTCTGGCGTTTTTAACCGGACACATTCTTAAATTATCGGACACGTTTTTGAGATTGTAACAATACAAAAAAAGTTATTGTCCTAAGTCAGGAGTTTGGTATTCAGTAGTTGGTTTTCCCGCTTGAATGGTTTTACACTAGTAAATTTTATTGAGAGCCTTCAATGGTTGTCGTCTGTTTATGTGGTTTATAAGTGTTTCTCGTTTCTCGTTTTTGTATGTATATTAGACCGTTGGTTTTGCCGTTTGAATAGTTTACCGTGGCACTAATAATTTTTGGAGCCCTTTACAGCTTGCTGTTAGGTGTGAGCCAAGGCTCCGTGTTGAATTGCCGTACCTTGACCATAACTGTTTACTTTATAAATTGTCACTTGGATGGAGAGTTGTCTCATTGGCACTCATACCACATTTTCCTATATCTATAGACCATTGGTTTTCCAGTTTGAATGGTTTAACACTAGTCACTTTTGGGGCCCTTTATAGCTTGCTGTTCGGTGAGAGCCCATGCAGGCACGGTGTTGAAGACCGTACTTTGACCTATAATGGTTTACTTCTACAAATTACGACTTATATGAACAGGAGACTTTTCTCATTGGCAGTTATACCACATCTTCTTATATATTAATACAACACTGAGCCACCCAACCCATCCACCCCAATTACTCGTTTGTGAGGGCTGCCTAGAGTCAGAGGTGGATTTAGGGGAGGCAGGGGACCCCCCCCCCTTTTTGGGAAAAAATTTGGATGCTTATATAGGGGAATCATTGAAGCGTGACTGGAGCCGGCCCCCTCTTAGGTCAGTTAGTGGGCCCCCGCTTATGTAAATTTCTGGATCCGCCACTGAGAGTGGTTACACCGGGCCAAAAATGCATCGGACTGAAACAACATACTGGTTGTGTGTACACTGACAATCAAATTAAAATTAAAACTAGAGGCTCTAAAGAGCCTGTGTCGCTCACCTTGGTCTATGTGAATACTAAACAAAGGACACAGATGGATTCAAGACAAAATTGTGGTTTGGTGATGGTGATGTGTTTGTAGATCTTACTTTACTGAACATTCTTGCTGCTTACAATTATCTCTATCTATAATGAACTTGACCCAGTAGTTACAGTGGAAAATGTTAGTAAAATTTTACAAATTGTTAAAAAAAAATGACTATATAAAGGGCAATAACTCCTTAGGGGTCAATTGACCATTTTGGTCATGTTGACTTATTTGTAAATCTTACTTTGCTGAACATTATTGCTGTTTACAGTTTATCTTTATCTATAATAATATTCAAGATAATAACCAAAAACAGCAAAATTTCCTTAAAATTACATATTCAGGGGAGCAACCCAACAACGGGTTGTCTGATTCATCTGAAAATTTCAGGGCAGATAGATCTTGACCTGATAAACAATTTTACACCATGTTAGATTTGCTCTAAATGCTTTGGTTTTTGAGTTATAAGCCAAAAACTGCATTTTACCCCTATGTTCTATTTTTAGCCATGGCGGCCATCTTGGTTGGTAGGCCGGGTCACGCCACACATTTTTTAAACTAGATACCCCAATGATGATTGTGGCCAAGTTTGGTTTAATTTGGCCCAGCAGTTTCAGAGGAGAAGATTTTTGTAAAAGTTAACGACGACGGACGACGGACGACAGACGACGGACGCCGGACGCAAAGTGATGGGAAAAGCTCACTTGGCCCTTCGGGCCAGGTGAGCTAAAAATGTATAAAATATTGTAAAAAATAATTTTTCATTTGAGTGCATTTACGTAACAATAACACAATGTAACCGTAGACATAAATATCATTGTTACACTCGTAAGTATTCATGCAGTTCCTTAGTCAACCCTAGGCCTGCATTCCGGCGATATAGCCTAAACTTCATTGTAACAATAACTTTTTTATGACTGTTACATTTCAATGTAACCATAGCCAGTACCAAAATAAAATAGAAATTTAAATATTTCACAGACATCTTTCTTTACAATATAAAAATAGGAAGACTGTTGGATGATTTTTACCACATCAAATGCCCAAATGAGCAAACCCATATATCGCATTGCCCAGATCGCATAGCATGCTAAAAAAATATTTAAAAAAACCCGAAGTAACAGAAATGTTGTTGTAAAACCATTTCAAACGAGATCACTTATATATAAAAATATATATATATATATATATATATATATATGTGCAGCAACAACTGAACAGCAACAAACACAGCAGTCAATGTGGCGAGATGAAATAATTTTGTAGGCACCAGGGGCGGATCCAACCATTTTAAAAAGGGGGGGGGGGGGGGTCCCAACCCAGAGTAAAGGGGGGTTCCAGCTATATGCTCCCATTCAAATGCATTGATCGGCCAAAAAAAAGGGGGGTTCCAACCCCCGGAAGCCCCCCTCTGGATCCGCGCCTGGGCACCTAGGACTTATATATTAAAATGTTTCCCAAATTAAATGAAGCATTGGTATAAAAAAAATCCAGTCAAAATAGGAAACATATTTTTAAAAGGGGGTTCCAAATCTGGAGATAGGGTTTCCAAATAGATTTCCCTTTTCAAATTTATGCATTTATCGTTAAAAAGGGGGTCCAACCTTCGGACCCCTCCCCCTTCTTACGCCGAGGGGTGTACCGCACCTCCCTTAATCCAATCATATGTTTAGAAAGTCAGGCTGATCATTTCTCAAATATGAATTTGACAAATATTAATACTATAATCTATTTAATAAGGTTTGGTAAAGAAGTAATAATATGTATATCCAAAACAACCCGCGATTTTATACCTATTTTGACATTTACAGAAAGTTATGTAACCAGAGGCGGATCAACCCATTGTTTTAAAAGAGGGTTCCAAACACTCGGGATAAAAGGAAAAAGGGGGGTTCCAACTATATGTCCCAACACAGTCGCCTAAAGATTTCATAATTATAGCGAAAAAATGGGGGAAATAAAATATTTTAAGTAGTATATATAGAATAATGTATTGAACGTCCAAAATAAGTTATAGTTATTGACCAAGCAAGTCGGTATATGTCATTTAATCTGCACAGCACGAGATGACCCAATAACCCGAACGACGTATCATTTAATCTGCACAACACGAGATGACCCAATAACCCGAACGACGTAGGAGTTCGGGTTATTGGGTCATCTCGTGCTGTGCAGATTAAATGACATATACCGATTTGATTGGCCAATAACTGTTTTAACACATGACGCAATCAATTTACGTGAACGTTTTAGAAATGTGGACGTTATTCTCCAATCCACGGGTCCTAGGAAAGTTTCTTGTAGGGTAAAGAAAAGGGGAAATACGACTTTGGTAAGTTTTAAATTAATCTTTTTTTATATTTAGACTCATTCTAAAATTATAGCGATTTAATGGTATATGTTTTTAAATCGTTTCCGTTAATTTATTCCCAATTTTTATTTAATTGGTGACGATTAAGACTTTGATAAATTGTGTACTTTCAAATCGGTGTATGAAAAAAACATAACTGCAAGGGTTGTTAAGTTTAAATAAGATTAATTGCTTTTGAATATCTTTCCCTCAATGATATGCGTAAAAGAACCGAGAAAGATGTTGTAATACCTGAATTTAAAAGGTTAAATAAACAGAAAATATGTTTCTCTTTCAAAACCTTTTACTCCCCGCAATCACCCCCCCCCCCCCCCCCCCCCCCTAAGACACGTCCATCTAAATGAAGTCTGATTGATCTCCAGCTAATCACCCATTTTTAAAACAAACTTTAATATGGTCCTCATTAAATCCGATCCAAATATAGTCTCTTTATAGGAATAATTATTCCAAAAAGTCGTTCAGATGGCGGATTCGGGGTGGGGGCGAACGGTTCGTTTAACCTTGGATTGGACAAAGTACGGTGTTTTAGCTTAAAATCGTCAATATTGTCTTTATGTCTCGCTACACTCGGTGATATTTATGCCCCACCTACGATAGTAGAGGGGCATTATGTTTTCTGTTCTGTGCCTCCGTTCTTCCGTCCGTTCGTTCGTCTGTCCGTCTGTGCGTCCGTTCGTTCGTCTGTCCGTCTGTGCGTCCGTTCGTCCGTCCGCTTCAGGTTAAAGTTTTTGGTCAAGGTAGTTTTTGAAGAAGTTGAAGTCCAATCAACTTGAAACTTAGTACACATGTTCTCCATGATATTATCTTTCTTATTTTACTGCCAAATTATAGTTTTGACCCCAATTTCATGGTCCACTGAATATAGAAAATGATAGTGCGAAGTTCAGGTTAAAGTTTTTGGTCAAGGTAGTTTTTGACGAAGTTAAAGTTACATCAACTTGAAACTTAGTACACATGTTCCCTATGATATGATCTTTCTAACTTTAATTCCAAATTAAAGTTTTGACCCCAATTTCACGGTCCACTGAACATAGAAAATGATAGTGCGAGTGGGGCATTCGTGTACTATGGACACATTCTAGTTTTTTTTAATTTGATAGAATAACGCCCCTTTCAAAATCCGGGAACCGCCCCTATAGGTAAAAATAGATTTGAACTGTGCGGTATATCTGAGGTAGTTAATGCACACCTTTGCTGTGCATTATCTAGATTATAGCACAGTAAGAACAAAGAGATTTTACTCTTGCCATGACCCCAGGGGTCCGCCACTGTGTAACGCGTATTCTCCTTCTTTAACTAACGTAATATGTTTTGAATTAGCTATGCTACACTTTTCTCAGTTTTAAAATATTCAATGTACTACTATACCTTGATCTACCTTCAATCCCATCCAGAAGAAGTTTGAACTGTTGAACTGTTGAAATGTCAGTGCGAGTGCAAAAATAACGTTTGTAAACAATGAATGACGTCATGTGTAAATCCAATCACATAAACGTTTTACAATAGGCAATTGTATGTTCCATATTGACGCGCTTTTGTGATTACGATAATAACATCAACGGCAAAATTTGAGACAACAGCAGATCAGCCGGGAAGGATAGGATACAGAAATACAGCAGAGAAAATATCGGTTTACCAGCCACTTGCAGAAAGTCTTAAAGTTACAGAAAGAGACGATTGTATTTGTTACGACAAGTCAGAGATGGCGGATCCTTTTTCGAATCATCTACGGATTGCTATTGTTCATGTATGTTTTACAAATGTATGTCTTCTTTCATCACAAGTTTTATTCCGTGAGCATCCTGTCAGATCATATATTTTGCCGGAATCAACATTCTGTATACTGTGTCAACAGAATACAGAATGTTGATTCTGTATTTTGTTGACACAACATTCTGTATTCTGTTGACATTTATACAAAAACAATGTCTTTCCCTTCAAGAATTTAGTTCAAATGTGGTTCATAAGGGAAAACAGAACATTCGATTTACATATAAATATATATATGTTTATAAAAAAAGATGCCGTATTATTGCCAACGACACAACAAAAACAGCAACAACATATATTTTATTTGCCAATCATGGCACCCAAAATGAGTGGAATAATCACAACTCTCCACAACAGATCAGATGACCAGAAATTAACAAATATAGGTCACCATACGGCCATCAATAATGAGCAAAGCCATATCGCATAGTCAGCTAAAAAAGGCACCAAAATGACAAATGTCAACGAATTTAAACAAGAAAACTAACGTTCTTATTTATGTACAAAAATGAACGAACAATGAATATGTAACACACCAACAAACAACAACCACTGAATTACAGGCTCCTGACTTCGGACAGGAACATATATACAGAATGTGGTGAGGTTAAACATGCTAGGGGCTTCCCCCCTAAAACTGGAACAGAGTTGTAACAGTTCTACATAACAACAAACTATAAAATTCAGTTGAAAAAGGCTTATTTATTTTTAATTAACATGAATGCAAATAGAAATACATCTCAGTAACAAAAACATAATGGACGTTACCATTACCAAACAAAAAAAGTCACTAAATACAGATCTGAGAGTACTTGCAGTTAATGACAGCTAGTTCAAAGCCACTAACAACAGCTAGACATGTACACCTTACAATCATTCCATACACCAATTATAGTAGACATATTGCATATAGAATAAGAAAAACAGACCAAAACACAAAAACTTACAAAAAATGTAACTATAACCACTGAACCATGAAAATGAGGTCAAGGTCAGATGACACCTGCCAGTTGGACATGTACACCTTACAGTCCTTCCATACATCGAATATACTAGACCTATTGCTTATAGTATCTGAGATATGGACTTGACCACGAAAACTTAACCTTGTTCACTGATCCATGAAATGAGGTCGAGGTCAAGTGAAAACTGTCTGACAGGCATGAGGACCTTGCAAGGTACGCACATACCGAATATAGTTATCCAATTACTTATAATAAGAGAGAATTTAACATTACAAAAAATCTTAACTTTTTTTTCAAGTAGTCACTGAACCATGAAAATGAGGTCAAGGACATTGGATATGTGACTGACAGAAAGTTCGTAACATGAGGCATCTATATACAAAGTATGAAGCATCCAGGTCTTCTACCTTCCAAAATATAAAGCTTTTAAGAAGTGAACTAACACCGCCGCCGCCGGATAACTATCCCTATGTCGAGCTTTCTGCAACAAAAGTTGCAGGCTCGACAAAAATCATGCATCTAACTTCAAAGACTTAGTTCATGGTTTTTTATACTTCTGTAGATTATATTTAAACTTAGTTTTTTCCTTCTGTTAAAAAGAGATTAAATAACAGACGCAATGTTCAACATATTTGTTTTAAGATGGCAAATTTGTGTTACATTCGTTTAATTTATAATAATACACACAAACTAAAGAGACAGAAAGAAAAAAGTTTGCCTCCAACGACAAGCAAGAATAAACCAAGAAACAGAAAACAGACAATTTTCCAATGTCCTATTTGGCTGGCTTTCATATTATTCCCATTGTTGTTATAAAGTAGACAAAAGCAATGAAGAATCGATAATAGTGTGGTGCTTGAATATGAAGAAAAGAGAATAACAGGCAAAATTAATAGTGTTGTCAACGGTTAACCGGTTAATCGGTCGAACGACCGAATACCGAATACCAAAAACGCTAACCGGTTAACCGGACTTTTTTCAATTTCGATAGATTTGATATAAATTTGTGTTGAAAATCAAATCATTGAATAGTTATGTTTTATTTAAAAATTGTCGTCGTGGTAATTAGTTTGACAGATCAATTGTCAAGTATATTGTTAATCCTAAAAACATAAAATTAATTAGAGTTCGGGGGAGGATCTTTAACAAACATAATTAGTAAACATGTTTTTTTAACAGTAACTTTAAATCAGTAATGAGATTTAATTTTACTAATTACTTCATTATTTCGTTTTTGATCTAAAACTGTGTAAACCTACATTTAAATGTGCAACCTCCGTAGTGCAAGGGTTAGTCTTACTTTAAATTCAAAAATTGTGAAATGCAAACCAATGTGAATGTACTCAATGTATACGTGAAAGTATGAGTCATCTGGGGTGAAAGAAGGTCAATGAAACTTGGACTGCCCCTGGACAACGAAAGCATATTGAAGGAGCCAGGAATTTGCCCTCCTGCATATTCAGACAAAAGGCCACCCATGGCCTCTAAAAGAGTTGTTGCAATAGTTATTAACCTGCAGAGACCATGGCACTATTTTTCTATACATGCTATATGAGGCATCCGATTAAAGGTGACCAATCTTACATTTGTTGAAAATTAAACATCCCGCACAATTTTACTACCAATGTTTTTACTGTTTTTACTGTATCACATTAACATTATCCGTTGTGATGACAGACTTGCACTTCTGGTGACATTTTCTTAGTGAGAATGTGTTCACATATGGAACAAATCTTGTCCTTATGTCCCACGTAAGTGTCATCAATTACTCCTGAACCACTTTACAGAATTTTGTAAATCATCGATACAATCTTTATCTCATGATGTATTTTTTCAAAGGACAATTTACAAAGTGTTACGTCCATAATTAATACCATAACATGCATGCTGGGAAAAACAATTTTTTTATAAATGCATGCAAAGTATTTGATGCAGTATGATCTATTGTTATAGGTATCTAAAAATGGATCCCACCAGAACACAAAGACTAAGTCTATGAGGAAAATAAAGTTTTAGATCAACGACTAAAAATTGTCATGAACAGATAAAATATGAGATAGAGATAGAACTGGTATGAAAGGTGACAGTAGAACATTGACATAATTTGAAAGGTAGGTATAAATATATATATAGTTTTACACTCAATTATGATTTTTTTAAAGTAAGTATTTGCAATTATTCCTATAATTTTATTTCAATATCATGAAATGTTGTAGTGTGTTCATATGACAACAAACCAACAACGAGCAAATTCAAAAGAATAAAGAGTAGAAATACAATTCTTCAACAATTGAAAGATATCATTAAAGTTAACAAAAAAGTCTACGGGAAGTACATATTCGTACACACAACTTCTCATTTAACTGTTTCACAGATTGCATTGATATTGTGCTCGAATAATCAGATTATATTAATACATATGTGTTTTGGTGCCGATCCAAAGATGTCAGAGTGTTACAGCAGGACATAGTTGAACTTAGAAACCTAAAGGAAATATAAACAAACATCTCCTTCTCTGTAACCGAATAACAGATTTAAAAAATAGTAATATATTATAATCATTAATGAGAATTTCCACTGGTACTAATAATGAAAAAATTCACAAAAAGAATACTTTTATTATTTTTTAAACTATTGCATAGTGTATAAATAATAAAAAGTTGTAGAATTGTCACTGAGACAACTATCCACCAAATTTGAGACGATGTGAATGTGAACAATAATATACAACTGTGCAGACTTCAACAATGAGAAAACCCATACCGTATTGTCGGCTACAAAAGACCATGACATAAACAATATATGAAACAATTTAATTTAGAAAAATTAACGACCTAATTTATAACAAAACAAATTAAAAATGTTAAAAGTGCAGCCCATATTGAAAACATGGAGATTTGCCATGAACCCAGACTTGGGACGCTAAAATTCTTCTCCAAATCAAAGATCAGGCCCTGAAGTCATAAAAAAATTTCTCAGTGCCCGGAGAAAAAAAATCGTGGTCGAAAATTGAAATCCAGCATTTTGATTGGTTGATTTGTTGATTTTGGAGTTTGAGTAAATAACTGACTCGAAAGTTTTTAAAATGACTTCAAGGCCAGTTTTCAAGTAGGTAAATCAAACATTGTTCCATTTTTTTTCTTTCATTTTTCTCCCTGTATAATATAAACCTTGTATAATTAACGTTATACCACCTTTAGCAATGCATGTACACTGATTCACATTATGTCATGGTTGACCTATGTTTAATCTTATTATTGGACTTTAACAAAATGATAAATGTTATAATCCACTTTTTCCTTTCCAGAAACAAGTTGGCAAAGATATATATCACATGCATAGGAAGAGCAGTGGAAAATAACATTGAAGCAGAATTATGAAACAGTTATTTTAAAAAACATTAAATTGAGAGAGAGAAAAATACATTTTTTTAGTTTTTAATGCTGTTCATTCTTAAGATTACTGTTTATAAATTGTATTTGCAATGGAAGTTATTGCAGTTGATAAGAAGATAGAACTAAAAATTTGAGTTTTTCAGCTTGTTTTTATTCAGTCAATAAAAATCAATTTTCAAAAACCATATATGATCAAAAATCAAAAAGGTTAATTATGTATCAAATGACCTCCGTCAGACATTAATCAGTCTGTTGGAAATCTTTCTTTAAATTTTATACTTATTTTACAAAATGTACCTCTGTTTGTATGTCTGTAAGATTCAAATCCATCAGAGATTTCTGAGGAACTACAAACCAAGAGTTTCTGAAAGTCATCAGTCCTCATGTGAACATGCTATACTGAGTAATGTAGTTCTCACCCTTTCAACTCCCCGTTAACGGGATGCCTAAATATTGTGACACCAAATTTCATATATTCTTTTCGTAAAATACGCTCTGCAGTTTTATATAAAAGAGTACAAGAGTTATGCATACATGTATTTAAGTTACTATTCACAATACACTCATTACAAGTGAATGAAATTGCAGCATGATTAATGTATACAAAAGAAAAAGAAATCTGTCAATAAATGTATTTAACCATTAAAAATCTTACAATGAGCATATGATTGGAAATTTATTTATGAGAAATTAGACTAAAAAAGTGGTCGTATTCTGAATATTCGCTCAGTTCACAGTAAAAGGAGAAAAACATACACTGTTCAGTCTGAAGGTACCTGTTCATGTAGGGGGACATGTCTTATAGCAGATTCTCTCCTTGTGGTGAACTAGCATGTTAAAAAGGAGCTCAGTGCATTATTGGTCTAGTTCTGTACAAAGTATGTTAATTACATTGTATTTATATCTGAGTATCATGACTGTCCTCTTCCTGCACTTAACTTGCCACTGGATCACATAACATCAATCCATCCACTATCTTCTCAAAAGTAATATACCGAATTCCAATGTTCAATATGTTCTGATTTGACTCAAGCAAGATATAAATACATGTAATATGGTATTGTCAAATAGAAGTATTAATAAGTAATAAATAAATTTTGTGTTTTTACTGTCTTCTGATTGGTTAAAATTATTAGTTTTATTTTCAATGTTGTCAATTTTGATGGCGACACGCCCACTTTGAAGCGTTGTGTATTCATACGCTAACATGTGTGTACGTTGTTATTGTAAATATAAATAATATAAAAAGTTCTTTGAGCCTTAGTTTTGATAGAAATTTATTTATAATGAATGGCAATAATTTATTTTGATTTTATTGAACCAATAAAACTAATTTTTGACTCTTCACATTTTACATAATCCGCTTTGCGGATTATTCAATGTGAAGAGTCAAAAATTAGTTTTATGGTTCAATAAATTCAAAATAGATAATAGCCATTCATTAATTAAAAACATAAACCTTATAAACCACACAAGATGCAATTCTGACAATAAATATGACATAAAGCCAGAATATTTAAAAAAAAAATGCTAAAGTAACTGTCGAAGAGCTGGATCTAAAGCAAAACCACTTCAGGACAACAAAAATCAGAGAAATAAAAAAAAACATAACGAAAACATTAACATGTGACGATATAGAAAATGAATGGAAATGGGGTTAGTGTCAAAGAGAACAATTAACCCACCCCAAATATACAAAACAACTAGGCATCACTATACAGATACAGTCTGATTTAAAAAGTGTTATAATGACACAGTACTGAAGAAATCTGTAACGAAACACTACTTAAGAAATCAGTACTGAATCATTAATGACAAAATCAGTACTGAAACAGTACTGTCAAAATCAGTACTAAAACAGTACTGTCAAAATCAGTAATGAAACAGTACTGTCAAAATCAGTACTAAAACAGTACTGTCAAAATCAGTACTAAAACAGTACTGTCAAAATCAGTACTGAAACAGTACTGACAAAATCAGTACTGAAACAGTACTGTCAAAATCAGTACTAAAACAGTACTGTCAAAATCAGTACTGAAACAGTACTGTCAAAATCAGTACTAAAACAGTACTGTCAAAATCAGTACTGAAACAGTACTGACAAAATCAGTACTGATTTCATTGAAAGTATAACATTATAAGTTTTCAGTCTTTCCTAACAGTACTGATATGCACGAGGGTAGAAATGTACCAAAAAAGTGTGGGTAAATTATTGGTAGTGTAGTAGTATTACGTTTTCTGTGTCTCTTAGATTTTTTAAGAATACATTTTCGCATGCTTAAACATGATAAAGAAAGCACGTCAACTGTTGGACTCGTGAAAATATTTTTCAACTTTTTAAAGCTTCATCTGTGTGATCGAAATTGTCGAAAGATGCTTATGACAATTTTAATAAAAAGTGATGCAAGTACAAGGGACCAGACGATATGATATAATTGGCACTAGGGAATGAATTATAGAAGTAAACTATTTCAAAATAAATAATTCAATATTTTATATTAATAACATCTTTAAGAATTACAAAATTTAATGTTTTATCGACACATGCCACGTTCAATATTGATTGCAATCTGTGTACTAGTAATCGATTGAAATTCATGATCATTCAACCATGGACCGCTAATCACGCACGTGTGTACAAACAGTTTGACTATGAATATGTTTTTTCGGCGACTGTTTTTTTGTCATGTGTTTGGTATTTCAATTGGTTTATAAAACAAATTATGGATATCAATAGGTCAATCGGGAACAAAAATATTCCATTTATCATAAAAAGCTTCACAAGTTCCAAGAAATGGTTTGACACGAAATAAAGATATGTATCTGCTTTTAAGCTATTCTATAAAATATATATATTATAACGTTACTTAAAACTGCGAAAAAAAAAAACTGAACCATTTGTCGATAAAAAACGGACGAACGAAATTGTAAAAAATATATATTATCTTTAAAATTTTTTAGTATATTTATTCTAGTTTATAAATCAAAGGTTGATCACCAGCAGTATGTGTGCCTTAATTACTAGTTTATAATGTCGTGGACTGTGAAGTATGCTGCCACCTTCGAGACGTATTTGCTAACGGTTCATTAAAAAAGAGGGTCAGGATGGGGTCGATGAATAGTGAATAATGGGTTAAAAGTGCCGAATAAAGGAAAATAAATAATGACTACAGAAACATAGAGAAAAAGATAAGGAATAGAGAATGACGAAGTGCTTATATATATAAACAACACAGAAAAAGACTGAACAATTATAGAATTAAGGACCCCCGTACAGGTCCTCATACAATTGACACATCTTATTTTCACACCTAGCAGTTTCTTGGTATATACACATAGAGGTCAGCGTACGTCTGCAATGTTCAATTAGGTGTGAAATTTTAATCTGGTAATTGAGATTAAATATAAAAGATGAATATAATGATTATTTCATTATAGTGTCGCACATTGGTCTTACAGTTAAAACAAAGATCGATAGCCAGCCTTCATAAAATTACGAGACACTAAATTTACAATAAAATTAATTAAAATATATACAATTATGAATTAGTTACAACAAGGATTTGTATAGTTACACACACATCTTTATCAATGAAATCCAGGATTTGTTTAGTAAATCTTTGATGAAATTAAAATAATATCCACATTTGATATAAGCAGAGACATATATGTATTATATGTCCCTGATATAAGTAACAAAATAAACGAATAAAATCTTTATTAAAATGCTAATATTCTGATGATGGATATTATAATAAAATTGTCAATTGAAATTATCTTTGCAAAAGAAAATAAAGGTATATAAACTTGGGATTTTATTTGAAACACATCACAGTAACCTTTATGTAAGAAACAAATATGCACAAAGAAAGACAAAAATAATACTGAAGATATATTGTTTGTAAATCATAATTTCATAAAAACTTTTTTCTTCTAATAAAAAAAACTATTTATTGTACGAGCTAAAAACTTTTGTTTGTATTTACAGTTCATATGAGCAATACATCTTTTCTCTGTGTTCATTCTGTCAAAGTTAATATGTTCACGTGATGTTTTAAAAAGTTCATATCGGAAGTCTGTATATAAAAGACAGACCATTAAAACATGTATTTCGTTTTCCACACAGTTCGAACTACAAAATTTACAAAGTCTATCATTAAATGGTATCTGCGGTATGGAATATCGTTCCGTCTTAACGGCTAGCAAAGTTATGATTTCGCAGAAAAAAATATGAAGATGTTAAATAAAATTTTTAAACCTTTCTCACAGACTTTTTCCCAACGTGTACACTTTGATTACATTTTTGTGACTTTCGTCCTACTTATAAAAACATGTGCGACTTTTCCCTCAGCATACATGTAAATCATGGGATTCGTAGAAATACTACAAAGGACCTCCTTAGTGCACTAAGAACAAAATTGTACACTAATGACCTGATGGAAAGATACTATCACAACGGATATGGCGTCTAGAAAAAGACTTTGTAAAAAATCATAAAATCAAATTTTATAATAATGTCATTTTTAATTAGAAAGTTATCTAATATTTTCTCGACACGTGCTTCAATCGGTTGATTGCCACCTTTAGTGTAATCAGTAGAAATTCATGTTCGCTCAACCCTGTCCCGTTTATAATCCGCTTGTATATACCGATTTTAACATGTATATGTTATTTCAAATTTTTCTCTTGGTTTTTTTCGTTTGTTTGTTTCTGCCGTGTTTATTCTGTCTGGTAAATTTTTTACTTCTAAGGTAATAGCGTCTTCTCAAATATTTTTAGTTTTTGGAAATGTTTATCCTTTTTTTTTTTTATTTTAAAAATACAAATAATTGTAAACACTTCACGGAAAGGTGAGGTTTAATATTTGGTTGCTTAACGTCCAGTGGCCTATACTTCACTTTTTTTTCTGATGTCAGAAACCATGCCTCACCGCAAGGTTTTTAAAAGGATAGAACACAGGCAAATGCAAAAAGATTCTAATGACTATCTTTGCTGCCTAGGTCTCTATATAATGATTTATGTTTTATGGGATACTAAACTCCTGTTCTACAAAAACAAATATATTCAGTTTAAGTGAGGTTTTAGTCTGATCTAAGTTCTGATGTGATTTACTGAGAATGTTTCACTTATTTATAAGAGGCAGTACCAAACATGTTTATCTTTAACATGTGGTCAGGTTAAATACATATAGGGTTAAACACTTTCCTCGACATGTTTAGGAGAGGAACATATTTAGGGTACGAACTTGTTTACAAATGCATTACAAGTATAGACATGTGTAATTTGATGTTCAGGCCCCGGCTAAACACATTTTTAGACTGTAAATATGACTTATTTATTTCTTACAGCTACTTCAATTTCAACGTTTGTGGATAGGTGTTTCATTGACAGCCATACCACATCTCCTTTTGCTTATTTTTGTTGTATATATTTTTTTTCATTTTCCTTGTCTTTTAAAAAATATTCCATTATAAATTTTATTTGATGCCGAAAATAAGAATACGAAGAGTTATTTGTTAAATGCTATAACTAAGCGAAGTAAAACAACCATTAATAATTGTGTATAAGAGCATCATATATATTTATAAAAAAAAATCAAATACAAGCAGACATACCATTTGTGACACTAATTTCATTTATTTCCAAATCTTAAAATCTTATATTTCCACAGTTGTCCAGTTCTTTAGCGTCTCTTAATAATGACAGAACGGGCTTTAGAGTCATATAATTAAGTTAACTAAATTATTTAGTTCTCCCATGCACATTGTGAATTATATTTCTTACATTATACAATAAAATGGTATTCATCTTCAATTGTTGAATAAAGATGAATTGTTAAAAAAAAAGCATTGACATCAGTTTTAAAGTTATCGTTCATAGAAGACAGTTATGATTTATATTCTCTTTTAAAAACGTAATATAGTATTTACCCCTTGGAGTTTTTCTATATTACTTCTGTAATCGAATTTGAAGAACACCACGGACGCCACATACTCTCATATGTCTCTCAAGGTATAATGATAGTCTGTAAACTCTAGTGTTGTAAATAAGGAAATGAAATCGCAAAAGCTTTGTTTCTCACTTTGTATCTCAAAATTGGCATCTTTAAATAAACAAAGAAGCTTACATAGCAATTTCCTTAGAAACAATATAAAACAAAGGCAAAGTAAACACAAAAATTTTGAATTGTGGTTCCATTTTGCAGGCTTTCCCTGAATCGTTTATTCCTTCTATAGTTCCTGAGTGGAATAAACCTGATACAAAACATTGCAGTGTCAACTCTATATCTAAATTTGAGAAAGAATTGAAAACAAAAACCAATATCTTTTGGTAGGAAATTAAATATTAATTTTTAACGCAATTGCGATGCTCCGCTTTATTCTAAAACTATGAAATTTTTCCAGCTTATATTACAAATGACCTGTTTTGCAAATGTGTGTCAGATATTGTGGATCGGTACGTCTAAATAACAACACAGGACTTCCTGTACGAATAGGGACATAAAAAGTATACCCAAGGCAAGTTATAGATATAGGAAGATGTGGTGTGAGTGTGAGATATAGGAAGATGTGGTATAGATATGCATTCGGCACTTTATTTATTTAAAAAAATATTCGTGTATTGAAAAATTTGTGTAAATTAATTAGAAATATCAATATAGACGTATGTTCTCCAGGTTGATCCCCAATCTCTCATTCTTGTTGCTCGTTTTGTGCAAACTTGTCATGCGCAAAATCTGTATGTTATTATATGTAAAAATATCGTTCCTTGTACCATTAAACTTGGTTTTATAAGAAATAAAGAATCTTGATAGAAAATTTAATTTTTTATCTTATACTTTTTGTTTTGATAAAATCAATTCAATATTTGAGAAGCTATTTACAAAAAACGTTAAATACACTTTTCGTTTTGTTTCAACTTTATAATGAAACTCGTCCTCAATTTCACCTAATTTTACATATAGTATATAAAATAAATAAAATGTTCTCTTTAACTATTTTTCCATCTACCAATTTCAATAGACATTTTTTTAATTGTGTTCAAAGTTCTAAATCTACAAAAGAATAACTATTTTTGTAACATTGAATACCAAAGAAAGCTTCGCAAGTTAAACTGTTTTTTGGCATAATTGTTTTTATTCCCCCTTTTCTGAAACTCCTGATAGAATAGAACATCACAAAACAGCTTACACATGCACATTTGTTTAAAAAAACATTTTTCGCCATTAAAACTCATTCTTGTCCCGTATGACATTTCCTGAACAAGTGAAAATCTGAAATAATTATCTTATTAAGCTTATATCTTTATTGCGGTAGCCTATTATTGAAAAAGGGTATAATTTTAAATTTCATGAAGTAAGATTCATACCACCAGAGACATTCAATATACTAGTAAACAAAAGAAACGACACAAGGCAATACATTAATCATATAAAATAAAATTAGATACAAAAGCTTTGCTCATTGTGGGAAGCCGTAAGGTGAACTACATGTATAGTTGTTAATTTCTATGTCATTCGTCTCTTTGGCAATCATACCACATCTTCTTTTTTTTTATATAAATTTGCGTTCATCAGCTTCATGTGGACCTTGGTGGAAAGCAATAGTTTGAAGTTGTCTCATTCACAATCGAACCACATCTACTTTTTATTCTGTCCAAAACCGGTAATGATAGCTGCAATATAGGCAGCGATTAAAAAACAACAGCATAAAGCATCGTAGTGGCCATCTTAGTCTGTTAACTAATTTTCACGTTGGTAGGAATAGGGGGGGGGGGGGGGGGCTTTACTTTTTCAGCAAGGTTAAGTCGAAAGTCGAGCTGATGAAGTCAAGAGTGGACAATATTTCTGTGCTCAAGTCTACCCTTTGGGTTCGAAAAAAGGGATTAAGAGTAAATATTGATGAGACAACAACCCAACAACACAGACAATCAAGATATTGAAAGTTTTTTTTTACAGTCTTTTGGTTTTTTTTTTTATTATAGAGAGATCCCTATACACCTTATCAAGCCAAACAAAAACGTTCCATGTATAAATAAAGTAAGGAGCTAATTTCATATTACCTGCCATTTAAAATATCACAAAAGGCACATACATATTTTGTGAAAAGTTTAACCATACCATTTTTATAATATCAATTCGTGGAAATAAAACCAAGTACATGAAATAAAAATCAGTACAAGGAAAATACTTCTCTATTTATTAACGATTTAGTAGATATATAATGAACGTTGAATATGCCTTATATCCAGACCTGTCCAGAGACAAATTCAAGTTCCAAATGTTATACTGAATATGAACCCTGTTCTAGACTGATAGTGTCGAGAAAGATTTTTAACGTGCTAGTTCACAAGGTAACACTCCGCATTTGGACATCATTTAGCCACTCGAGCATACCAGTCTTTTTTTACAGATATATCATGTAATGGAGGAGAGGTGTAATTAAATTATTAATTCCACTTGCTTAGCGGAGGAACAGCAATTTTAAATGTTGACGTATTTGGATTGACCAGGCCGGGATTTGAACCCACGATTTCCCGCACTAAGTGCAAAAACATAACCAAGAGAAATCTGAAATATAGTATCATACCAAAAAAACTAAAGTGCTATAAATAATCCAATCTAAAAGAACTCTCCCTTTTATTTAAGCCATCAAAATGCATTTAACCAGTTGATATTATTAAAAACTGTACTTGAAAAACGATGGTCGATTTAAGCATAGATTTCATGCACGGAAGACTTCTGCACATTTGGTACTCTTGCACAATTAATTGAGGCAGCTCTGTTTTTTATTCAATATATCCTCATTTTGCATTACCATTCCAAGTTCCATGTCCATTCTCTCAGTCGACCTTTTATATTTGCTATGAAAAGCCTACCTATTGTGTTCTCGTTATGAACATACATGTAATATTTGCCACAGGACGTAAAACAAACAACATTTATTAAACAGACTCATTAATAATTAATATCATGAAAACCGTATACGAAGGCAAGATTTGCACAATCCTATAAAGTAATATTTCCATGTATCCGTTTCGATAATTATTGAAACTATAACGACCCTTTTCAGGGTTGCGTTCAATATCGTAGCAGCTACGTAGTGCGACGTAAATTTATGACTATTGAACGAGAAGCTAGCTTAGCTGCTATTAATATCTATGTAGCAGCTAGGCTAGCCACCCGTTCAAAAGTCATAAATCTACATAGCCCTATATAGGCGATAAGATATTGAACACAACCCAAGGTCGTGTTCAATATTGTAGCGGTTACGTAGATGGGTCGAGTTCAATATCGTAGCAGCTACGAAGTGCTACGTAGATTTTGACTATTGAATGTGTAGCTATAGACTAGTTGTTACATAAATATTGATAGCAGCTACGTAGCTGCTACGATATTGAACCCAACCCTGGGACGCGTTCAATATCGTAGCAGCTACGTAGTGCTACGTAGATATTGACTATTGAACGTGTAGCTATAGACTAGTTATTACTTAGATTTTGATAGCAGCTACATAGTCGCCACGTAGCTGCTACGATATTGAACTGATCCCTGGTATCAATATCTATGTAGCAGCTAGGTTAAATACAAAGGTTGAGTTCAATATCGTAGTAGCTACGTAGTGATCAATATCTATGTAGCAACAATTGTTAACGTTTGTAAGATACCAACAAAACTGACGAATCCATCTTAGATGACAAAACGTATCAAAATTTAATCCTATGGGAGAAAAAATAATCCTATAGGACAAAGTTAATCCTAAGGGAAAACAAAATATCTTACAGGACAAAATTTATCCTAAGGGAGAGAAAAACATCCGGTAGGAGAAAAAAATATCCCATGGGAGAAAAAACATCTCACAGGACAAAATAAATCCCTTAGGAGAAAAAAATATCCTAAGGGACATTAGTTTCTGTCAAAAAGTCTTTCATGATAATCCTATAGGATAAAAAAAATCCTATCGGATTTAACACTTTTTTTGAAAATCCTACAGGATTTTAAATCCCATAGGATATTAATTTAATCCCATAGGAGATAAATTTTCCTATAGGATAAATAAATCCGATAGGATTTATATATCCCATAGGATATTTAAAATATCCTACGGGATTATGACTTTATCCTATAGGATTTCTCAAAATCCTGTAGGATTTTTAAAAATCCTATGGGAGAAAAAAATATCCTACAGGATTTTGTCACTGTTTTCGCTCCAGTTGCCGAACCGGGCGAGCCATATCAAATTTATTTTTGTATTGTGTTATTTATCCCCAGAGGTACATTATTGCCAAATTTGATGATTCTACGACAAAAAAAGTGTGGTTCCAATTTGCACTTATGAGAAGTGCAAATTAATCCAAGAACATGTTAAACGAAAGTTGTTTTGTATAAAGTAAATATCGAAGTGTATATTTATGCCAAATAAACACAAATGAAGTGTTTTATAATTATCCTGTTATTAACGGAAACCGGTGAAAAACTACTGAAGTAAAACGGGTTTTAAAATGTTAATGGTAAATATTTTTAAAACAATTATTGACTATTTTTATCGTCAGTGATATATTCTTACATTATCAATTTAAAAAATAGCCGTAATATTGTGATTCGTAATAATAATTAACATTTTAGTGTATCAGTGATTTTTTTTATACATTACATAACGCTCTAAAAAGCCATTTTTACGGAAATTCGACCATACGATTTTCTTACGGCATGTTTAAAATATAAGTTTAACATGTATTCTTTCATTTAAAAAAAAATTCAGGTGTGTGTTCTTTGGGTGCATTAAACTCCTTCCCTAAGCGTCTTTTCAAATTTCGCCGCTGCACTAGTGGTTGTCATTGCTTCGTGTCTGTCAATATACATATATATCATGTATATATTGGTTGTTTTGATATGAAAATATGCTGTTAGTTTTCTCAGTTGACATCAATTCTTCATGTCGAAGATTTCATTATAACCAACTATCCTGTATGACTATGGGTTTTTCTCATTGTTGAAGGCCAAATGGTTGTCTATTATTGCTTACATGCACTTCATTTGAACTTTGGCGGATAGTTGTCTCATTGGCAACCATACCACGTCTCCTTATTATTTTTATAACGATCTGCTAAAAATCCCTCGTTTTCAATTGTCAAAATTTACACTTTTTGTCTATCTGTCTGTTTGTGTGGGAAATCAGTTTTCTACCCTTTTTTCTTTCGGTTTGAAATTATTGATTTGATATTTGGTATCTATTTTCATCATGACAAGTTACATCAAATTAGAATTTTGTTCTCAACGATGATTTTGTCCATACATTTGTAGTTATGGAGTCAATGGAGTAGACTTAATAATGTAATAAATTCATTAAAATATTCAGGTTTCCGCACATTTTTTATTCTTTCTTGAAGATGTTGATTTTATAATTGGTATATAGTGTTAAAAATGTATCATGACAAGTTAGAGATCAAGTTAGAATTTTGTTATGGTCTGATAATATTGTGCCGAGTAATGGTTCTTGTTCTTAGAAAATTCACCCAGATAATCGGTTATCCATCTTTTTTTTTAAATTGGTACAAGTACATGTATGTAGTTTTTTAATGACAGGTTACAGATCAAGTACAAATCTTGTTCCGGTCTGATTCACTCAAACATGTCAAATTATCAGTTTTCACACTTTTTTTTATCATGCTTGTAGATATTGACTTGACATTTATTACATTACATCATGCCAAGTTAAAGATTAGATTAAGTATAGAATTTTGTTCCAGTATAATAAAATTTTAACGAGAGGGGACGATATATTGCCATGCATGATACTTTACTCTAATAATTATTGTCATCATTGAAGTTCATTATTTTAAAAATGAGTACAAGTAAATTAAAATTAAAATTAACCAATTCTGTTTACATTACAATCTTAACCATGAAGGCGAAAACTAAATTGTTCTCAGGGCCGGAATACATGTATTTTTAAAGTTGCAATTTGGATATCTAATTATTTAAAGTTAACATGTTAGTATGTACATGTACATGTATAAAGTTATGTATATCATTGTTTTGCACACATCATGCACATGAATTAAAGGAGATGAAAATTATATGTCTATGGGACAGCAACCCAACATTATTGTTGATTGTATCAAAATTCTTTTAAATTATATATAAGATGTTGTTTCTTTTTGTAAAAAATTGGTTTCTGTTCAAAAGGGTTAAAGTTGCATTTTTTTAAACAATGTAATGTTTTCATGTTTCAGGTCGTATGGCTATTCAGTGAGCACATACTTCTGAAGCTATTCATTGCCATTGCAGTATAACCCGCATAGGACCAGGGGGGTTGGGGGTCAGTCAGCGTCCCCCCCCCACCCCCTTCAAGAAAAGGTCTAGATCCGCCACTGACCCGTATGTACAATGTACAAGAAAAACAAGCCACTTATGAATGAAAATTCAGCAGTCAAAGCTATTTAGCATGACACACAGTTTTTTCTTCGGTTCATGTCCTAATCTGTTTTAATCATGATAGAAGTTGTGGAGAAATTTTAAACTTGAAAAAAACATGTACAAAAAAAATATGTAACCGTTACCTAGCAACTTAGTTTTCTCCAGTATTTTTTTTTTTTTTTAAAAGAACAATAGTACCACTAGCCTGTCGACAATGGGGTTGTTAGTTCGAATCCGGCACGAGAAAGTTGCGTTCAACCCGAATATTAATTGCTAGGGATTTTAGTTTTTCTACCGGAAGTCTGTCGTTATCTCTTGGTATTCAGGTTTTTATAAAAACTGACCTCCACAAAATAGCAAAAAAGTGCTTGTTGAAAGTGGCTTTAATCATAAATCAACCCATCGTGATTATTCCAGAAATGCAACAGGAAAGCACAAAAAAGATAGTTTCGAAAAGTTGACTTTTGAACTTTAATTAAAAAGTATCATTAAACAATTAAATAACATCCTACAGATGTTCACAAAGCTGTGGCATGTGTAGTCTGTCAAATATTCATGTTTAATTGTGCCTGACATACAACTTCCAAAATAGTCTTATTTTGATGTCTTGTCTTTCATATTATGATATGATCATAGATTGCATTTGTTTTACTAACATTTATAAAATATACTTTATAAAAACATAATTCGTGTATAATATCTTCTAAGCAAAGTCATGACTCAACTTATTTTGTCCAACATTGAGTGTAAAATGCCCATTTCAGATCAAATATGTTAACTTTGACCTGTAAAATACACCATAGTGTCATCACAAGGGACCATTCTGCACTTTAGTGTATTACTTACATAATGGTTATGTTCCAGACCATATGAGTATTTGGACCGTACGCGTACGGTCCAGACCGTATACGTATGGTCCAGTACGAGATAACCATTTATCACAATCTTTATTTTTAGTTTTATAAATTGTTATCATTACAATTACTTTTAGATGGATAAAATGAACAATTGACATTAAATATTTGTTTAATTGTATATCTAAATACTGTTTTGGTACTCTCGCCCAAGGTGACACTTACTACCACAATTAATGATATATTTTTTACATTTACATGTTTGCATTTCATTCCTGTTCCTTTGCATTTGCATTTTTTTGTAAAGTTTCTAATATTCTAAAATTGTCGTCCCACATCATGTTAACTTCAGATATCGTAAATTTCTATGATCATAATTCAATTAATGTATTACTGATCGACATACTAAATACAAGATATTAATAGATTTAATAAGCGTGATTTTTTTTTATTAGTTAACAAATAAAGCTTTTATTCTAATTACAATTGAACTTTTCCATATTAATTTGAGAGTTAAGTTATGTTGATCTGTACATGAACTTTACTACATTTGTAACTTTTAAACTTAAGCAACTTCTTAATGATATAAATCAGACCGTACACGTACGGTTCGACCGTATGAGCATTTTGAAAAAGTACGCATACGGTCCAGACCGTACGCGTACGGTCCAAATACTCATACGGTCCGGAACAGTTATATGGATAACAGGACTATAATTTGATACGACAAACGTGGGTTTCGTCTGCACAAGGCTCATCAGTGCTCAGTTCAAAAATAGTTAAAAAGCCAAACAAAAATAAAGTTGAGAAGATTGAGGACCCAATATCCCCATTCCAATTCGTCTGCATAAAACTCATCAGTGACGCTCAGATCAAAATTATTTAGATAGCCAAACAAGTATAAAGTTCAGGAGCATTGAGGACCCACAAATGGCATCATAAAGGAACAACAATTAAACAATAGCAAACAAATGAATGAACATAGTTTGAGAATTCTGTCAGACGAAGGATGCAATGTAGTACGTGTAATAATATAATATTATATGATTTTGAATGTTTAAACTTATTTAGATTCACCACCTTGTTAAATAATAATCGATATGGTCACGGTAATAAATGAATTTCGATTTTTTCTAATTACTAAAGGATTTCTATCCTAGAAGTAAATACCTTTTGTTCAGCAAAACCTTTCTCAAATTTTTATCCTCAGAGTTGTATAAGTTTGTACATAATTTAACCTTTTTTAATGTTTTAATTTTGTTTTACCATAGCGTTACTAAAGATTCTTTTAGAGATAAAAAGCTGGTCTGGCGTATAAAGTATATCTATGAAGAGTTTGTATCATTTCACTTGTCTATAGCAAAGTTGTCCACTAAAGGCTTTTTGATACGGTTAATACAAACAATGTGCTTTGCTTCCAAACTTATTTCTTTGGATCGTAACTTAGATAAATTTAATAAGTCGTTATTAGTATTTGAATCTTTTAATAAGCGATCTGTAAAAAGTAGGCAACTAATAAAATATATCTTTGAAACATTAAGTATTGTTGTTTTCCTTTAATGTTTCGTAAATATCTTCCGTTATATATATATTCTTTTCTTTATAATTTATCATGTTTTAATATTCTTTCGGACTCTTATCCTGGTTTTACGACAGAGCAGCAAACGTTTTTGTTGATATTGTATATTCTCAAGTTTTTATCATCTTTTTTAAATTTTCACATTGTCTTGTCTTTAATAGTTGGAGCATATACATATTATAGATTAGAAAATAGAAAGATAACGTTACTTTGTTGTCAATTATGTGTTTTTTTCTAAAATCCGGTTAGCTCCAATCAAACGAATATACTTTTGTTGCATATTTTATTTTCATTGTATCAAACTAAGAACAACTTTTCATGTTATGATGTTATATTATTTGCCTTATAAATATTGTAGATAAAATTAAGCACCCGAGAATATATTTTTTGGATTGTATACCAATATCTAAATATGGCCTGTCTTAAGGTTGGAGCTTTTAATTAAATGCAGTGTTTGTGTTTTTCTGTGTATCATATTCGTTTTCTTCTTTCTTCATGAACGAGGCCGTTCGTTGTCTTGTATGATATGTTTTACATTTTGTTATTTCGGATCTTTTTGTTTGGGAAAACTTTAAAATATTTTTGGTCCTCAATGCTCAACATTGAACTTTATTTGGCTTTAACTTTTTTGGATTGGAGCGTCACTGATGAGTCTTGTATAGACAAACCGTGCGTCTGGCGTACATACAAAATGTAATTCTGGTATCTCTGATGAGTTTATTTATGGCTTGAAGTATGGTTTTCGCATTGTTGTAGGCCTAACGTTGAGATTGTCTTTTAGGTCATTGCATCCCTGGAGGAGATCTGATTCATTAACAATCATACCTTATTCTGTTTATTAAGTGTCCTACTTATGCAAGCTATCTTTACATCGGAATTAATATTTTGTATAATTTTCATAAGTAAAAAAGTCTTTGTGCCCCATTTAAAACTTACGTGTTTAATGGTCAGATAGGATATATAAAAAAGAAAATGTGGTATGATTGCCAATGAGACAACTATCCACAAAAGACCAAAATGACACAGACATTAACAACTATAGGTCACCGTACGGCCTTCAACAATGAGCAAAGCCCATACCGAATAGTCAGCTATAAAAGGCCCCGATAAGACAAGGTAAAACAATTCAAACGAGAAAACTAACGGCCTTATTTATGTAAAAAATGAACGAAAAACAAATATGTAACACATAAACAAAGATAGATGTAAGATATACAGAAGTTAATAATAAAGTCGCTTAATGAATGAAGCTAAAATGTGTATAAAAACTGAAAATTGTTCTGAATGAGAAAAGTGTCTCCTATCCGCCCTACCTAACAATGTAATCCGTAATGGTTGATTGAGTGATGGTGTTTTATTGCCACTTTTAAGCGCCACTTTTGGTCTATTTTATGGCGGCCAGTTTTTATTGGTAGAGGAAGCTTGAGTTCCAGGAGAAAACCATCGACTTGACAATACTAGTCATTTAAGATTGGAGTCGAGTGTACCCGCACGGGTGGGTTTCGCAACATAAGTATTGACTTGCCATTGAAAGTTGTTTTGAGTAACAATATATGGTGCTAACTAACTTTTTAATGCCCCATTGCTGGAAAGTATGCAAAGATGATATTCGGACCAGTTCGATTTCATATTCCAGATAGATGTCAGGTGTAAACAAGTCTGTTTTTGTACAAATGAAATATATGAGATAACAGACTCAGTGTTTGAGGGTGGAAACCTTAGATAGCAATTTACTTTAATTGCCGTAACAATCCTACTATGTGTGCTGAGATTTTTGCGTTGTTGATGGTATTTGTTCAGTTTAATAACAACTATTTTATTCTTTTAGTTTACAATTCGAATGTAGAATTTTACAATATATTAAGGAACATCAGGTATCCACATGTTTTACCTTTAGCACAAATCATAATCAAAACCGCCTAAGGAACGAGATACAAAAGATAGATGAGTGAGTCCGAATTCTCTTTGTTAATTTAAGCGATAAACAGTTTATTTTATTAAAGATGAAAATAATAAAATACTTTACTATTGTAAAGCAACAATACTATTTCTTATTTTGTTAAAACAAAAGGCATTGGAAGCTGCGAAATGAATACGAAGCTTTTTTTTTAGATTATTTTTCAATTTATAGACTTTATTTCTACATTAGTAGCATTTTAATACCAACATCAAATCAAGCATCTGGTTCATCTGAAAATCGAAACAAAAAAATCATTTATTAATTACAAAATAAATGTTAACATGATTTTAACAAACAATACTTTTTTCACAAACTCCAAAATTCTTCAAAATTGTTTTTTTTCTTTTTATGGTTTTTACTGAAATTCAAATAGAATGCACGAAATTAAAATTTTGGATAAAAATGGCAATTGTATATGTATCCATTTGAGCCTTACATATTATTAGCTGACGGTGTGATTGCTAATCGTTATCATGATTGCTTGCTAACATAATCTGTTATATAAATTATATAAGCTACATTACATCGAAGTTTGCATCTGTTATATAAATTATATAAGCTACATTACATCAAAGTTTGCGTCAATACTTTGGGAGAAAACAAATTATCAATCATCACTAGATCTTTATTACTTGTATCTAAACTCTATATTAAGACTGTGTTATTTCGAGGACCTCTCAGGAGAAGGCTTTCCGAATGTTATCCTATAGTATTTTTATAATGTACAATTCCGGTGCGTAATATTTAAATGTAGTACGAAACTAATAAAAGTAGTAATCGGAATAAATACGTATTTTCCAAATATGTTAATAATCACTGTGAAGCTACATTGTATATTAAATTCCAGAAACTACTCTACTTTATTCAATGGATGAAACCCACATTGTTGTTATGTTGCCGATACAAACAGTTAAAATGGTTGAGTCATCGGGATGTCAGAACACAATTGTTATGTCTTCTTTGACTCTTCTTTAGTCTCTAACCCTGAGAGTTTTTCGAAGATTTCAAAATAACTCATGAAATAAAATATGACGCTCTAAACGCACAATAAACAACGATTCATTCTTATGATTTTCCTGCAAGGTATGTAGAGTCTTTCATATATCGTCATGCATTAAACATGCGTGAACATGCATGGTAACGGGTTAAAAATTAAAAAAA
Source organism: Mytilus edulis (assembly GCA_019925275.1). Lineage (NCBI taxonomy): Eukaryota > Metazoa > Mollusca > Bivalvia > Mytilida > Mytilidae > Mytilus > Mytilus edulis. The sequence goes on along the minus strand of CM034360.1, from coordinate 62,816,670 downwards.
ATATACTGAACTCCGAGGAAAATATAAATCCCCTATCAAATGGCAAAACCAAAAGCTTAAATGCATTACACGAATGGCTAACAACTTTCATATTTCTTACTTTGTAACGATATTTTCTAATGAAGAAAATGGTGGTTCAAACCTGGTTTTATAGCTAGCTAAACCTCTAAATTTTATGACAGTCGTATAAAGTGCCATTATAATTACCAAAATTTGTGACAAAATCAATAAACATTATAGGTAAAAATTTCAAACTTAAGGGGTGCAGCAGTGAACCTTATAATCTAAATATAAAAACAAATACATATGAAAATCAGATAAAAACATAAAGGTTAAAGACAACGCACATTAGCAAAAATGAAAGACATGTTGGAAAACAAAATGCTACAAAAAGTCTCCAATCGGACATTTGGAAGCTTTAATGATAATAATAATCTAAAATTAAAATACTTCAAAAGAAAACAAATTCTCAATCATCATTAGATCCTAGCTCAAAAATGGAACTTCTCAGGAGAAGGGTTTCGGTGTTAACCGACTAGGGCAACATTACAAAAGTGATGCAGCGTCAGATAACAATGAAAAGATATGATACTTCTTTTGCAGTTGCTTATTACTCACTTGGTGTTATAGAAAATTCTAAGTAAAACGATAATTATATAACGCGACATTTCTTAAGCCATTGTGATATAATTGTTACAAGGAATCGTCACATTTTGGAATATTCATGGAAGCATTCATACGTCTTTGACACATTCCCCATTTCCATTCTCAATTTTATGTCTATTAAACAAAAATTTGCTTTACACGGACACGAATAATGACAAAAGGATGGCTCTTCTGCAGTATACATGGTATAGAACCCAGGACAATGCCCTCTTACTTGAATACTTCGAATCAAATACTAAAAAGCTAATAACACAACTTATCTGTTACCATTAAAACACAGTGTATCAATGAGATATGTGGGCAAATCATTAGTGACGATAAATACTGCAGTTGTTGGCACGATAGAACAGATGGCGCTATGTCTACACTTTAAAGCTCCGAGAATATTAAGAATTCGAAAAGACTTTATATGTATTGCAGAATGTACAGCAACCACAGGAAAGTATCTGACTTAGTTTTGTAAGAGAACCTAAGAGATGTTAATGACACAAAAATACGTGGCAAGAACTACATGTATGAAGCAGCTGATAACATGGCCGGGAAATACAGAGACATAAAATGAAGGAAGTTGTACTTGAAGCAGTCTATACACATGGTTAAACACACAATATAAACTTGTAAATCGTCATCGCTGGTAAGGAGCCGTAAATCAGGAAAGTGATAAATTCGTTGCCGGAAATTGCATTCATATTTGACTCGCCAATTTTGCATTGCATGGTGCATTTTGCTAATGACACTGTATAAGATATTATGGAAAGGCACTAAAAGCAGAAAAAAATGTGCTTATCAAGCTTAAGCTTTGTGCAAGATCAAAAGCATTTTTTCATAGATATAGGAAGATGGTGTACAAGTGTCAAAGAGACAACTTTCCGTCCAAGTTGCAATTCATTAAAGATAACCATTATATGTCAAGGTACGTTCCTCAATACGGGGCCTTGGCTCACACCGAACAGCAAGCTACAAAGGACCCCAAATCATAACTAGTGTAAGCCCATCTTAACGGGAAAGCTACCTTGTCTTCTGCTCAGGAAGCTTTTCGGGAGAAATTTGAACAACATGACTATCTAAAAGTTTGACCTTAAAGTTACCCTTGTTGTTTCAGAACATGTTTTATCAGCACTTTTGAATTTGTTATGCCTCCAACAGAAAAATACAGAATGTGACTTCTATGTTGCTTTTTAAGAATACAAGATTATTTGCGGGACGTCTAAATGAGAAAAAAAACCCAATAAGTATGGACCTTCTCGTACAATTTTGCATTACATCTTGCTGCAACCGTCAATACGGATTCTTACATGCCCAGAGACGTGTTGCCAAACGTAACAGACCCAACTCGCCAACCGACGTTCTTTTGAAAACTACAAACTGATCATGTATCAACCTTTAGTTGATCATTTGATATCTGAGTTCAATTTGATAACATTTTTACAGCTTACAGGAAACATTTAACACAGATTGAGACCCGAGAATATTCAATATACGTAACAAATTTTCATGTATGGCAACTGCAGAACGGTCTTTGCAGTATATATTTATCTATATAATATTTCAAAGTTCTAATTTACAGGCTGTAACACAAATTATTTCATCTATGTTTGATTTAAAGACGTTCAACAAATGAACAATACATCAACTATCAATGTTGACATAAAACAGTAATTGCATTGATAGTTTTGAACTAACAAATTGAATTGTCTTTTAGGAAAGGATTCAACAGATATTTATTAAAGACTTTTATAATAACATTCGAGAATACAAGTACATTTAAAACCAAATAAGGTTATATACCGTATATAAAAAAGAGTTGAAACAAATTTCGCAGATAAAATTATTTAAAACTATATTTTTTTTATTCTTATTCTTTTGATTCCTTAACTCTTAAATAAAACATAACCCGTTTAGTTTAAGGTAATTGCTTACCATGGACAGACAGTTAACTGTTAATTAAGTATAATGTTGTTTAAGTATTATACAAATCGCGACCATCTAACTCAGATATGATTTAATTAGACATGTTCATCATAAGTCGATACCGAAACTGAAACCAAAAGTAGTGGTGAGGTATATGGTCAAGTTTGGCTAAAATAAAACATCAAAGCTATTTAATTGAGTAAAACATGTAAAACGGTTTCAATAATTAACATTATAAACATTGATCATTTACCTCTAGTCAATACTATTTTTAGTTTCGGTATCGGTATCGGCTTATTGTGAGCATATCTATTAGAAGAGGAGGCATTGGTTTTCCCAAAACCGTATGCATTTATTATTTATTTATTAACTTCAATATGGACTTATAAAGATCTTACCAGCATATTTCGTTCGCTGTCGTACAAACGTGACCGCAGCCATTAGAACAACACAGCTGTCCTGGACCACATCCACCTGAACACAGCTGTCCTGGACCACATTCACGTGGCCCACACTCCTCAACGCATATACCTTTACCTAGATTTGGAGGACACACAAGCCTGCATGGGCCTACAAATAAATACATGTGTAACATGCAAGGTTAATACATATCATGAAATATTTGACACGGAACGTTTAATAAACATCGATTAATCATTCACGAACAAATAACATGTATTTCTATTTCATAAATTAAAAAAACACAGATATGTAGTTAGTGAGATACATATAGTGTTTACCAATTTCATAATACACATCAATTATTTTATTTATTGTACATGCGAGCAAAAAAAGAAAAGGGTTTTGTTTCGAGAAAAAGAAATTCTTGAGTCGTATGTGGTCATAAAAATGTCTCGGATATTTTTGAAATTTTAGATTAACATTCTAATGTAATATGTAAGATTTGGAAAAGACAGGCGCAATATACCAAGGATATTTTTACATTCATAAATGCAAGACGAAAATAAAAAGATCAATGCTATAGCTAGAAAAGAACAAAAAAGATTCAAAAGACAACAGTTTACAAAATTAAACATGAATACATCATATCACATCAATAAACTAAAATGAATCGCTACAGAAAGTTGGCAATATGTTTACCTTGTCCACTGACTCCAGTGCTGCAAACAAATAGAAGACAAAACAAACACAATAAAAGTCCACTCAGCTTCATCATCATGTATTTATGAAATGATACTGTGGCATTAGGCGGACAGTATGTATTTTATATGTATAAAATAGTTACACATAATAAATCACTATAATAAATCATCAGCAAGGAAACATTGTAAGGTAGTCCGGTTACTGAAATTAGATGTTTAAAGTTATATAATTTCCTGATGTTGTAGACATTAAAATATATATTCCTTGTATTCTAAACATGTTTATAGTTACTTGTTGCTTTTTAATTATTTTGAAAACCTTACTTCGTCAAGATTTGTCGTCTAGTTGTGCAATTTTTTTTGAAGGCACATGTTATCTAATACTTTTATTTTTTGAAAAAACAAAAATTGTATTAATCAGAATGCCTGTACATAACAAAGTCATGAATATGACAGTTTTGTCCATTCGTTTGGTGTGCTTGAGCTTTTTATTTTGCCATTTGATTAAGAACTAAATTATTACATAATCAAAAATAACAACAATATACTTTATTAAGAAACTTTCAGGCATATATTTACATGTGCAACAAGAGGCAAAATACATAATCATAATTATGGTTATTACAATACAATGTTAACCTATAATCATATCAATTAAAGTGTTTTAACTTATTTCTTAATAAACAATGATAAGTTTTTAAGAACTTTGATATAATCAAGCATAAAAATGCACGCAGTGGGATAAATGCATTCGTGAAAACAGGACTGAGAAGACATGATTTTAAAGATATTTCCGTCATACTATTTATTAAAGTTATAATAAGAAAATAAAATTAATCTGTTTGCACTTTATTTTTATTTATTACTTAAAAATAAGTTCGTTAATTCTATGTTCATGATTGTGTATGATAAAACCTTTTCCGCTTGTCTAAAGATTGATAATTAATGTGGGTTGTCTACGCTTCTTTTCCTATGATTCAATTCGACGAGAGAAAAACCAATCAACCATTTGTCAACTGTCTACAAATTGAAATTAATCGCCAAGGAACTTTACATTTCAGTTGTAATGTACCAAATTATGTTTTCCTAAAATTCAAGTGAATGATAGTTCATGCAATTGTTGCAATTTAAATGCATGCTCGTTATCCGGTATTTACATACTCATTGTCTATTAAGACAGTCTCGGTGTATAAGTATGTAAGACTTAAAGATTAAAGAACTGGATATGGACTTTTCAAGCTTTTCTTGTCTCTCACAATTAAAAAAAATGTATTGTTTGATAAAAATACATATCGCTGATATAATCTGTAAAGTATAGTAACAGACTCTTAATATTTTCGAGTGAATCTTTCAATCATGGCAAAATATAACGTAAATCAAACATGTAATTGGTCTTTATCTCTGTATGCAAGTACGAGATTCAACAATTAAAACCTGAATTTTCAATAAATAAAAATATCAATACAATATTTCGAATGTCATGAAAGAATTCGGAACGCGCAAATGTAACCATTATAAGAAAAAGAAATAACAACAATACCGACCAAGGAAAATATGTCATAGCACAACAAAAGAATTATGGCATGTGTAAGCACCCAGCCACTTGAAATGAATATCACTAAAAATTGACTTAATATAATGGGAAAACTGGATTATTTATTTAGCTAACAATTTCTGCTTTAATTTTCTAATCCTTATTATGATTCTAATATTTCTCCTTTAAACAATCAATTGCGATTTGACTAGAAGCGTGTAAGATTCAATGTAGACAACTCAATGCTCTTACTTACTTTTGATTGTATTTTGCAATTACATAATATTGCGATTTTTTCTATTTGCCTCTCAAGTGAATTGTGAACATCCCGTCATTGTGTTATTGATCTATGATTATTCTCGTATTCTTGTCTTTCAGGTTTGTCAATGTGCTTTGTCTATATATATATATATATATATATACAACTCGTCTAAACATCAACCCAACAATGTTAGATCTGTAAATTTGCTTTCGCAAATTTTTGGTTCTTCCCTCGCCGGGATTCGAACCCATGCTACTGTGATATCGTCACACCAAATCGCCTGCACTGCAGCCGTCCCGCTAGACCACACGACCACCTGGGCTCTAAAAAAAAGAGCTTTCGCTGGCCGTGTGTTACCTTTCCTCGTCAGTTTTAATCTAGCGGCGTACTACAGTACATGATATATAAGGCATGAAGATGAAGATATATATATATATATGCCTTTCGGTGTTTCTTTGATACAAATGACGCGACTCTTTACTTATACATCCCTTTATTGTGGTATTGTAAAACATTTGTATATTCTTGTCTTTCTTTTTGCTAATGTGTTTTGTCTACATGTCTTTTTTTTGTTTCTTTGGTACATGTATGACTTGGCTCTTAAAAGAGGGACGAAAGATACTAGAGGGACAGTCAAACTCATAAATCAAAAATAAACTGACAACGCCATGGCTAAAAATGAAAACGACAAACAAATGTACACAAGACATTGCAAGACACAACATAGAAAACTAAAGAATAAGCAACACGAACCCCGTCAAAATCTAGGGGTGATCGCAGGTGCTCTGTAAGGGTAAGCAGATCCGGCTTCACATGTGGCACCCGTCGTATTGCTTATTTGAAAACAAATCCGGTAAATAGTCTAATTTGGTAGCTCACATTCATGAAAGGGACGGGAATTGTAATTACGACGTAAGGAACATATCCGATATCATTTGTGAAACGGTTAATCCATAACGGTCAACCGACTCGTGATCGCGTCCGTAAAATTTACGAAGGGCTAATTTCAACTTCACCATTTGGAAATTTTGCTTTAATAGCTTCATTGTGAGCAGCAACCCTCTATCCAGAAAATCACGATAGGAAATGCAAGCACGGGAATATCGTATCAATTGAGAGATATATACCCCGTATGCAGGTACTGCTGGAATGTTGCTACTTAGAAATGGAACGTTTAAAATTGGAAAGCTAAAATCATCTCTTAACCTATACACTCCGTCATATTTGTACTATAATATATTTGTGTATTCTTGTCTTTAATATTTGATAAATGCTTAGTCTATATGTTATTTTGTGCTTCTTTTTTACATATTGGTTTATTTTATAGTGATAAACATGATAAAGATTATAACAAAATTATGACTGCTGTATCCCCTAAAATCCCTTAAAGGTTTAAACATTCCGTATGATAATTGTAAACGCAGGATTTTGTAAATTAGTTTCTCAATAGCCGATGACTTGCTTCTTGTCAGATATGAGGCTAATATGATTTTTTTCAAAGGATTCTACCATTAATCACCCTTCAAAATATTATAGCCCTTTAGACTTTATATTCAAATACGTGCCACCAATGAAAGTTTTCCAATCATCTGTCAATTTTGATTAAAAAAGGATATGGTAGATTTATAGAAACATTTACCTCCTTGCATTTCTTCAGACCATATTGTGTTAGACACAATGTCCATGGGAAATATTTGCAACAGGAATCGCAATTATTGTTGCCACTCTATGAAAATGAAAGAAGGATTGTGTGTAGTGGTTTTTTTTAATTTTCGTGAATAACAAACGTTTCAAAGCATGTCGTACTAAAATTATTAAACAATAAGCTAATCTCAGACATTGTCTCATCCGATCATAACCAAATACAATGTTACTTACATAATTAAACATTCTTTTGTGCTTTATAGTAGATATTTGCTTTTTAGGGTATTAATTCTGATTCATTATGGCAGCCATATTTGCATTTTTTCTACCAATAAACTTAAAATAAGAATACGTTGCAGAAAATTGTGTTGGGTACCAATCTCTCGGTGTCAACACATATGGCATTGAAGTTTCTTGGAAAATCTCCAAAATGAGAATCTCAGATTTGTTTAATTGCATCGGGTTGCCTCAAATAAGATCCATAAACAGAACTTGTTATCAATTTTCAATAAAATGTTCAAGCCAAATTTTTCAGACATTTAATAGTCAGGAATCATACAATAACATGAATAAGCTGTTATTCTGTAAGCATGGAATTTTGCTTACCATTCATTGTCACTTATACTGAAGAATTCAATTGTCCTACCTTTTACATATTTTATTAAATAATAACTTAGTTTATATTAAAGAAAATGATTAAGATTGATATGATTTTATCAAAAAATATGTTCGTCGCTAAAGTAAGCGTTGAGGTATAGACATAAACCAAGGTACCAAGCTTGCTGTTATCCTACAACAGAAAAGAAAAAAACGTTTAATATAGAAGGAAAAAGATCTTTACCGAGGTATATTGGTATTCATCAACACAAACTCACTCAAAAACTAAACATATACATTGTACAACTTGGGGTAAAAACCTGTACCAAGTCAGGAATATGTTGTAAACAATTCCTTTGATGCATTTGTGCTTTTGATTTTGTCATCTGATATATACACACCTTCCGTTTTGAATTTACAACGGAGTTAGATATTTTTGTTATTTTACTTAATATTCTGCTCTTTGGACGGATTATTATATCTTGCACATATAGCATGTCTATTCTCCATTCTATGGTATTTTAAGACGGCACGAAAAACAATAAAATAACTTTAATATCTTAGATCTTATTTGTCGTGTATGTTGGAGGTGAAAAAACGCCTACGGAATAGGAATACACAAACGTTTTGAAGTATAGAAAATCAGTAACTTGGTGGTCGGCAAATAGTTAAACAATATCATTATGACCTAAGAGTTCCGGTTACGTGGTTAGTTTATTGTATGTGTTTAAGTGTATTGTGTAATATATGTTGGTTTTTTTGGGTGAGAGGAAATGATCTTTTTCGTAGTAATTTCCTTTTTTCAAAATATATGAATGAACGGTGACATAAAAGGCAGATTGGTGGAATGTTATACTGTTATATTTTAACTCTTTAGGGACGCAAATCGTCGTATCTCCAGAACTTGCGTTTCTAATCGTTCCTTTTGTGCATCTTGCAAATTGTCGAAGAATCTTTTGATATTTAGATTTTGAACCCAACAGCCAACGGTGTACTCCATCTGTATACTTACTCTGTTGTTTCCTTACACACCTAGTATTTAAATAACACCAAATATAATGTAATACGAAGAGTGCATCGTGATAACCTATGACGAGACATCCTATGACGAGACATTCACTAATTGTAGACCGACGAAAAACCAGACAATATCATGGCACAACATAAAACGACAAACCAAACATGACTTCCAAACGAAAAACACAGAAAACAAAAGTGTACGCACCTTAAACCTTATTATTAATCAGGGAAGTTTGTAGCTGCCTTTTAGATACCACTAGCTTATTGGCGACAATAATGTTTCCCAGGTTAAAAAGAAAACTTCGATAAGTCACATTCAGGGATGTTATAGTATTGGAGGAGGAAATAAGAACATATGCGTGTCAAAGAAATTACAAATGGTATACCGCAAAACGTTATCAACAATCCTTAGGCATATTCTAATTAAGTGAACAACTATATGTTAAATAACAAGAGATTTCATCCTAAATAATCATACTTAAATGTTTCAATAAAAAAGATCTGTGAAGATAGCATTTCAATTGGTACTATAAAACATACAATACAATTTACATTTATTGTTTAAATGTATAAATATATTTTTTAGCGAAAGAGATCCTTAATCGGATGCGTAGGGTTTGATAGCGATGTATAACCAATGTTTAATGGTATCTAACAGTGTTTATATTTATGGTGACTTCCTAATGGAGACTTCGACGTTACAAACAAATAATATTTCTCTGAGAAATTCAATCTGCATATCAAAATGTAATGCATGATTTTGATTTTTGTTTTCTACATGTAGGTCAGAATTGGAATTCTCAAGATTAACAAAAAAAATTTTTTATTGATTAACACAAATATTGTTGCCCTTTTTTCATAATAATATATATAATTCTTACTAACAGCCAAACAATGTAAGATCTGTAAATTTGTAATTCTTGTCGTTTTGTTTTCTATAAGTAGTCATGGAAGTTTTATATGACAATAGCTTACCAAATATGTAAGTTGTGCAAATTTTAGTGATAAACTCGTAATCCTTTTAAGCAGTCCATACCACAGCCAATAGAGCAACAAAGATATCCAATTTTACAACCAGTAGGTACACACGTATTACCACATTGGCTGTAAGAATTTGTCGTTACAACGGGAGCAGGTGGACATCTTAGTCTATAGCCTGTAAAGGAAATGTAATAATTAGTTATATATTTAAGAATTTTGAATGATTCTGAATCGCTTTTGAATATGTTTAAGATGTGTCATTGCAGGACTTATTTTATTTATATAACATACTTATCTTTGTTTCAGCCATTTATTGATACACACAAGTGCCGGATAAATGATTAAAACATACTTAGATTTCTATATTGCTCAAAAGCTTTCGTGTATTATTACTATTTTAATAAAATGCGCTTTTTAAATTAAAACAATGAATGTTTAACATCTTTTTCTTGATTTGATGGAATTCTAAACATAATCACAGACCGTAGACATCTGTTTTACCATGATGTATAACCAATGTTTAATGGTATCTAACAGTGTTTATATTTATGGTGACTTCCTAATGGAGACTTCGACGTTACAAACAAATAATATTTCTCTGAGAAATTCAATCTGCATATCATAATTTAATTCATGATTTTGATATTTGTTTTCTGTTATGTACAAAAAAAAAATGTGTACCTGACGATGGTTATTTTTTTCTTCTTCTAAAAATAGATTAACAGCCGTCAATGCAACCTGAGCTAAAAAGGGCGTCCATCAGGGAAAAAAATACAGTTACAGTAAATTACAAGTTAGGTTAGATAGTGAACGTTTAATATGAAGCATCGAGTATGGAGACTGCAACATTCTGTGTAATCAAAGACAAATTTGGCTAAAATGTCAGAAAACAATAGGTTGCTATTATTATTTTTTTGGTTGGTAAAATATATGTCATTTATAATTAACAAACCCTGAATTTCCTTTTGAGAGCCAGTTTTCCAGTTCTCCATCCCGGATGACAAATACTACTGAACCTAAGTCTGCATATGTTCGATCAAGTTTTTTTAAATTCATAAATGCAAAATAGGATTTTTTTCTTGGACCATACTTTTGAAAACGTGGATGTATCGTATTTTAAGGGTTCCGTTTAAAAAAGAAAAGAAAAAAAAGAGGTATGTTTGCAAAGTAGATTACTACTAATTAGAAAACAACCAAAAATTTAAAAAAAATAATAATTACCCACACGTATAATTGCTAAAACAATAGTTCTGTAGGGTTCAGTGTACGTAGTTCATTAAAACAACAATCACACTGTTCACCTTACATTAATTTAAAGGTGAAAAATTTGGATTAAGAATAATTATCAATGAATCGTTTTATACATGCTTAAAACAAGAGAGAGGACAATCACGTGTTACAAGCTAAAACCGAAGGATCACACCAACTACTGAGGAAAACACAGGGTCAACAGAAACACTTAGGTGCAACAAAAGCAAACGCAAACAAACGAAGTAACGCACAATTTTGAAAACAACTGCCAGCTAATAGCATATGTTGTTTACTACGGAAACTGAAGTTTTTGTGGCGTTACATCTAGGTATTGTATATGCTGTCAACATGATGAGGTATCCGGTTCCCTGCTTTTTTTTCGTATACGAAACTAAAACTTTAATCGGTTCATTCTGGTATTTCATTCATCTGATAATAAACGATCCATTGAACCGATCCTATCAACACAATATTCGTTTATAGAGTGTCATGTGATTGATTACTGAGTTAGAATTGTTAATTTTAAAGTGATCAGGAGAGTCCGTTCACTTTATTTTTTACCACTAAAATATGCAACTTTTGGATAAGCAACAATATTTGACTAAAAAAAAAATGTTTAGAACAGAAAACAAAGATGAATACGTACCACCACCAGAAACTTCTGTGTTGAAAAGAAATATAATAAAAACACCAAAAAGAATCCTGTCAGAACTTGTAAACATTTTACTATCGTTAGACTATCAAAAATATCATGACTGTAATCTTAATTCATTTATGTACTAAATTTATTTCATATAAAACAAATTAATCATTTGAACATGATACAAAAAATCTGTTTCCGAACAATCTTTGTTTAGTAATCACTCCATTAATTTAAGTTTTGTTGACACATTTCAAATTAACACTTTAACCTTTTGATGTCAGACATTTGTATATAAGTATTATGTTCGTTCACCTGCAGTACTGTTACCACATGCCAACCAAGTCATACAGATCATCCAACTTATTTGCAAATGAATAAATCTTACCTTATATATAGTTTACGGTGCATGTTAGACACCAGGGATTTCCCCTTAAACATTGTTTATAGTGAAAACAAATGAAATTCGTAGAAAAACCAAATCATTGTTATACTTTAGATCTCAACGGCAACAACATTACATTTTTTTTAATAATTGAGAGATCACATTGGGCACTAAAAAATCATAAGTAAAGCAGGAAATACAACATGGAGGTTTCCATGCGATAGAAATTGTGTAAATTTGTAGTTTGGAAAGTATAAAACAAAATGGTAATCCAAAATACTTTTTGAAACTAAGTTTATATTTTACTCTTTAGTATTTCTACTAACAAAAAAGTATCATTTTTCATTTCATATCGTTTATCCTGTATTGAGCCATTGTATTCATAGACAATTATGGTGGTTGAAATTTAACTGTTTCGATTGGTTACTTTTGAATGTTATTTTCTTCTGTCCTTAGGAAGAATTAAGTCAGACTCAAGAAATGTCCATTTGTTTGTCCGAAAAATTCATGTAAAAACTAAATTTCTAAATATTAATTATATTGGCTTCTATGTTTTTTTGACATGACAAATTAACTGACAATGTACGTTTTCCTCTTCGTCTTAACTTCAATTTATAGATTTGGTTAACTTTTTTGATCTTTGATTAAAACAAGTACTCTTCGAATTACATGTTATATCTCCGGAATGAAAGATTAATAGGAACATGTTTTCAACAAGAAGCTGGGTCATATTTTTTATCTTGATTATTGTGATAAATGCGCATGCCGGTGAACGTAACTTGAATATTTATAACTATATATATATATTTCGTCGTTACATATTCTTTTCGAAGGAACTATGTAGAAAAATGGCGGCATTTTAGACCAATTAATGGTATATTATATAAAAACATAGTTCAGTAATATATATTCATAATACAATTTTTATGTTTACGAATTGCATACAATTCTGAAGTTTCTTTATTTAAATATTTGCCTGTCCGTTCTATTTTTTGTATTTTAGTTTTCAGGACTCGAACGTAGCTCACTTAATATTAATAAGTTCCATGTTAGTTTTCAACTCGTCCGACAAGTGACAAACACATTGTTTATAGTGTTGTATCATTTCATATCGAAAATAAAAATGTAAAAGTCAAAGCTCATTTTCTTGCACGATGTTTAGCATATTCGTTTGACAGATGTTATGTGTCAGTTTTTGAATGTCAGCAGCTTTTTAAATGTTGTGAGACAAACATATATATATGTTTCCCTCCGGTTTGTATGATCCGTTCATCCTACCTACATTGACTCTTAAAACTCAAGAGTCTATCTGAAATTGAGGGTGAATTATATGGCCTTCCAAATACCGTTTCGATCCCTAACATCACTGAAGAGACATATATTGTCGAAATCTAGATCTGGTGTACAAAAAAAATATTGACACCTTGTTTTTGTGGCATAACATCTTGGCCACAAGTTTATCGTTTTTCTGTTAAGTATTAAATTTATATTAGGATCCATTTTGTTACATCTCTTGATCAATTTTATTTGGCAATCGCCAATGGCAGTCAGCAGGGTTTAAGAACATCAGTTGTTCGACCTGTTAGTCAAATGCGTTTTGTTTAAATATACTTTTTCACTGTTTTGGTCTTTTGGAAAATGTTGTTTGTGCTGTATTTAGACCCTTCTACAACGAAATTTGTTTTATATGCACACGTATAAAAATTGCAGTTTTTATCCAACGCAATCATAGGTTTGAACGTAGTTTTCAATTTAGACTCGTTTATATATATATATATATATATTCAACATGTATCAAATATACAAAAAAGAAATGTCACGAAAACGTTGTAAACTTTAATTAACTTGACAAAAGTTATTTTACTGATACAGTTAAACATAATTTGTAACCGCAATTAACACCGATTATCGTTACATTTATAGAAACCGTATCTTATATTAACATTGATTCCTGATGTCCTGTACCGACTGATTGAGATATATTACAAACAGTGGCTGGTTAGAGAGTATTCTCAAATATGTCTGTCTTTACCTACATCGTAATATGTTCTAATTGTCGTAGTAACGATGCTGTCCACCTTGTTCCGATGATTGAAAACGTTTAATTCTCTCAGTGTTTATGGACTATTCCTTTCTGGTTTTTTTTTTGTTATAATTTCACACACGGATTTTATTCACGAGTCCTTACGGATAGCATAAATTCATGATCTTACGATTTTGCAAATATTTGACTGATTATAGACTTAGGTAGCAATACACAGTTAGGACTTTAGTTTCGCATATTGGCCCCGGTGGATTTTTCAAATAGGAAAGTTATTGTGTAATAAAATTCATTTTTAGACAGCTCAGTGCCTTCAAAGATGGTTTATAAGAGCATCAAGATTATTTTGTACATGTTTTATGGGCTGTTTTCTGTTTGACAATCCGTATTTCCATAGCTAGTCTAGAAATTGATGTAATGTTTACAAACACTTTTTTTCTACACGAAGTTTTTGACGCAATTTTACAAAAATAATGAGATGAAAGACATATGATTTTCATTGGATTTGCTGAATGATGTATGTACACAGTTTCAGAAAAGGTATTACTTCAAGGGATTGAAATTCTACTTTTAGCCAAATCTTGGGGAAATATGTGACATCTTTTCCCCCCGTTTTGCAATATTTTATAACAAATAAATGCAAATTGTTGCCATGGATATACCCAAAAGAAATTATATTTTACCATTGTACATACTGGATATAAAATCTATGGAAGATTCTGATTATATACATATGCCCATATATGACACAAACAGTAAGCTTGATATTGCAAGAAAGCAATGAAAAGGGGATGGTAAAATTTATAAGGGCAAATTTTAATATTTTTTCCTTACTGTTTATTGTTACCTTATCACCATTTACTTATTTGTATTTTGAAGACGGTTTCCAAGGCTCCGTAAAATGCCAATCGATAACAATCTCTCCAGGAAAACATCTTTAACCTAACATTTTTTCAGTCAAATACACTACGAAAATCAAAAATGACGATATGATAATTTAATGTGTACCAGTTGCATTAATTCACCTTAATTGGCATAATCGCACATTTGTTCATGTCAACTGTAGAAATCTTTAAAATCTTCATTAAAATAAAGTAAGATCCGACAATGCTTATAGTGCAACCCAAATAAAGACTAACTTTATGTGTTTCCCCTTAGACAGACCTTATGACAAAATTTTAAAACGATTGTTGATTAAAATTGTTTTGTCGAAGAAGTCGTCCCCTTAAGGAAAACAGCATCTGTAACTGTTTGTTTGACTTCGCTAGAGAAATATTGCAAAATGGGAGAATACAGTTTGCACATATTTATTGGAGAAAAAGTTAAAATACCGACTTGAAGACATACGCAATGTACGACTAGAGCGCCCCATGTTGTCTGTCTTTTCCTGTCCGCTTTTATCTAAAAATTAAAGATGTGAATATAAGTTACATTTATAAATACAACAAACATTGATAAATGATAATACTTTTGACTTTGAGGATACATATACATGGTTAATATTGAAAGGAAGCTTATAAAAATCGAGGTTAAAGATGAATCTATGATAACATTTAAAAAACAAATCGTTAAATAAGTTCATTGAAGACATGATGCTTGAGCCAGTTTGTTTTATTCCAATATCGTCAACACACTGATATTTAAATGTGTATCGGTTGCTCTGGCATATTGAGTATTAATCTCATAGAGCTTGCATTTCCTACCAGAACACAACGATTTCGTTGTAAATTTCACGGCAATCACAAGTTTGTTACCCGCTATGGAATATCTGTTCCAACTAACGTAACAACGATGATGTCCACCTTTCCTCGAAGTTGACAGCTGCATTATGTGGAGCAGGACCTGCATACTCTCTCAACGCTCATCAGATCTCCTCCGCTTTTTGGTGGGAATCGTAATGCTCAGTCTTTGAATTTGATAAAGGGCTCTTCACACAGAATCATGAGTTCAAATTGCAATGAATATAGAAACACAAAAAGCAATTGCAAATGTGCAGATCAATTTATTAAAATCCAAATTATAATGAAAAATTATATTTATCTTTTTTTAATACACATTATTGTTGTTAAGACACATTCAGAAATATCATTATTTATACAAACATTGAAAATATTTAAAAGGTTTGATATATATATATATATATATATATATATAAACGAGTTCATATGGATAATATCAAACCAAAATTAATTTCATAAATTTAATTACTTCTTCATTACACCGTAGTGTTATATGTATGAATGTAGACCGACAGGAATAATAAATAAAATACAGGGAGAACATAGTAAAATTCGAAAAAATATAAATAAAAACATGATTATGAACTTTCAAAAACAAGAAATGTACAATGTAAGTATGGTAGGATATCTTACAATATTCCTTTATGCAAAGTGTAACAGCATTGCATTATTCCTGGTGTGCAATGGCTACCACAGCCGCCATCAGAACAACACAGATATCCGTTGCCACAGCCGTCCTCTGGACAAGTAACAAGACAAGCAGTAGATCGTCGAGGTAAAGTTGGACACACCAACCGACATTCTAGGATGAAGTTAAAATATGTAAGTCTTAAGCATGAATCGCTTATCTGACGCTTTACAGTTACCATGCATATAGTGTAAAAAGTATGCCTTGTACTTGTATAGGATTTCTTGACACTCGCTACCAAAAGACCGAATCTGATTTTAACAATAAATCGTTAACTGGTTTTCTTACTTGTTTAGAAGTAAATGTTATAAAAAACTGATTCGCTGGAGGGCTGACCAATGGTGAAAAACTAATGGAAACCAATAATAAACTAGTAGACCACTTGTGTTAAACTGATCATGGTAACTGAGGTTACCACGATTCCAATATGGCGGCGGTTGAAAAATTAAAATCGTGTTCTGCTTATTTTTTCGTTTAATTGTATTGTTTTTAAGAATTCTCAGCCGGCAGAACTGCCGAATATTTTTTTAAACGATTATAGTTGCTGATTTCGATTAAACCTGATAGTAATTAAACATCTTTTTCACTACCATATCTCAATATACATATAATTAATAGGTCATGAAATTATCCTGCATACAACTTTTCCAATCTTTCCAACACATATTTGATCTCTATATAAGCCTGAGTTTGGATTGTTTATATATTTATGCATATACATGAGTCAGAAACTTGTAGTTTCGTAATATAAATAGGAAGATGTAGTAAATTGTCAATGAGACAACGACACGTTTCCACTAAAGACCAAAAAGGACGTAGATGTAAACAACTGCCGGTCATTATACGGCTTTCAACAGTGTGTAAAACTCATTGAGAGAGCTACATGTAACTTTCGATTTTATCAAACTAAATTCCTATAGTCACTCATTATCACAGACCGGAAAACAATATTTTCCCGTTATATTTATTTTTTGCCTCAGTTTTCGTGTTCCAATTTGAGAAATGACTCAGCTCCAAAAAAAGAAAAAGCGAATGCAAAATATATTTGTCAAAAATGGAGGCGAAATATACCAATGAGATTAGAGTGCATATTTGAGGAGAAAATAACCTTTTCTAAAGACAGAAATTCAAATGTATGTTTTGGAAACCATCTCTTTGTCCGTTAACACAAACATAACGTAAAAGATTACAATGGGTAGCCGATCTACTTACGTCGTGCATTGACTTCAGTGTGAAAAAAAAATAAAAGGCAAATCCAGCACAGTAACAGCCCACTCCAACGATACATGGTCTTGTTGTTATTGTAAGTGATAATGCGACACATTACCAGGACAGTTTATATAACGGATGACTGAAAAAACTTTTAACTTTACAGTCAACCAGAAAAAGATTCCCAGACAAAATTGACAGTTGATAGATGTGTTTAAATCTGTTTTTAAAAGTTCTGTATTACTTGTAACCATCGATATGCATTGTGTAAACATTTATCGTTTGCTTTGTAATAAGTTAACCTGACATATAATTTTTCTGACATATTTTAAATATCAGCATTTTATCTTTTGTTTTACTTTTCATTTTTTTTTCTCTTATCCTAAAAATACAAAGGTCCGTTCTCCTTTGATTTAGTTTTTTTAATAGACGCGGAGCATTAAAGATAAGACATATTTTAATACAATCACTTTGTTAAAGTTGTATTTTATCCTTTCAAGATAAAAGATGTTTGCTATGAAACATTTCTTTTTGTGTTTACACATTTCCATGTATAAATCATTCAGATATGATCAAGGTTCATGTTTTCATACTATTTTGATAAATTTGCCATTTGTTAGTATGATACAAAATGGTCTGGTGTTAAACAAAGTTATTTCCAGACAGAATCAATAAAACGACATGCACTAATATCATAATTCACGTCTTTGTCTGCATAAATTTTCTGCTGAATTTTCTGGTTGTGCCTCTAACAATGTTGTTTAAACGACCTGAACGTGTTATCATTGTTTTTTTGTTCGGTGCGATTTTTCAATGTTTGATGAATAATCAAAACTGTTCGCTTTCAATCGTACTCTAACTTGACTCGTTTGTCCTAGATTTGTTATAATTGGACAACAGAGTCTGTACTGTATAAAATAGAAAGGCAACTCTTTGCATTTAAGGTCAAAAAAAATATTACAGATAACAATTTATGGCGAAACACTCTACAAAACTGTCCAAACGCGCTTACATTTATTTGTATTATGAGTGATCCCGTTACCGTATATCTCTATGATATCTATTTTAGCAAGAGATATAAAAGTAGACAAAAGGAAGGTAGGATTTAAAGGTCGAAATCATATGGTGCAATACATGGCCAACAAATAGAAAGATCGGTGAGCATCAGACTTTGGACTCTATCAAACCAGACATCGGTTACACCCATCAAATAATGGTGTACAAAGGCAGACAGGTACAAATATTTAATGAATTAAAACCCCGAAAGTGTTAGTGTTTTTGTTGTATTAATACAAATTAATTCAGTGGCTGTATACTAGTAATCGGAATCGTTTGAAATTCTAGCTAAACCGTCAACAGGTGAGTCTCCTAAAAAAAACTGCAATTATATCGATGGGAAAATAATTAAGTAACCGCAATCCAGAAACTGAAAGATGACTCAAAAATAAAAATGTTCACAAAAAACACTATAAATAAAACATAAAATTTAAAAAGAAGTTGAAAACTTACAATTCGATTACTTTTAATCTTTGCAAATTGTAATTTAGTAACTTAAGGAATCGTGTATCAATTACGTGTAATGTTCACTCATCATTAAATATAATTAAATGTTATTTCTTTATAAAAAAAAATATTGATTTGATCATCTGTATCTATCATTTTTATTTAAGGATTCGCCTTGTTTGATATTGTTTTAATAATAGCATCGTTTATTTCGATATGAGAAGATCACACTAACGGGTTACTTCTAACGAACAGTCCGTACCTTATCAATGCAACCTTAAACTTCCCAAGGGAGGTTCTAAAAAAATTGATGCAAGAATCTCTAATTGCTGTACATAAGTCACATCGCAGAGCAGTTATAGAGATAGTTGCTAGGACAGGAGGAAAAATATCAAAATCGTGATGCACATGACAGGACATGGCGTCCAACTTGTTTGGTTGGATTGTGTTTATGACATTTTAGTAGATAATGTTCTGTTACACATGTATATTATAAGTAACGTTTAAAGATATTGATTTATATATAAAAGATCCATTGAGAACATGGAAATCAAACAAATCTTTCAATATTGTAATTATAATAAGAACAGTTAACAATTGAAATAAGTTTTCTTGATTTTAATTCAATACCAATAATGACCATTACCTTGTTTTCATCTCCTTTTATATCTTGTTGGCGCGACAAAACAAGACAAAAAAAAAACCTCGGCAACAAGAGGTTAAACATGCCATCTTAAAAGAATGGTTAGTTTCTGGTGGACAAAGAAGAACATGCCTAATATCACCCGCGTTGTTATCCTCGGTAGGTAATCATAGTCTCTGCCATATTTCAAATTAGAGGGTAACATTTGAATGGCATATAACTGGAGGTATGCGTCATTGCAATAATTCTTTCAGCGCCGAGACATTGATTTCGACAACGTCAGGTCGCCATTCATATGAGAATGACGTTACTATAAACTATACGTAACTTAACATCAGCATGCGACACACAGGCACATGCACTTTGTTTACGTTAATTAAGTAATTAGACTACGCATTGGATATATAGTGATTTGAAATATTAAATATAACCTGTATTGAGAGCATAATGTTTCTTTTTTATTATTATTGTGAGAAGCCATTTAAATCAAGAAAACATTTAATTCTGATGTTGCCAGTCAATAATTGTAATTTTATATGCATGAATACGAGTTACGGTATTGTATGATTAAGGATGTTAGGTGAATAGAAGTGTTCTTCTTCTTAATTACGCGGGCGTGGTACAAAATAAAATTTAATGTATCTCTTGAGTATGACTTTACAAGTTGCAAACCTATAAATTTATTACTTTTGGATATCATAAGGCATATTTTGTTAATAGTGGAAAACAAAAAGGTATAACATGCTACACAGAAGAACAAGTGATCAGTATGCTGGAGTTTCTTATCGACAACATATTTGTTGAGTTTGGAGGTAGACTTTTTCAACAAATTGTCGGCATTCCTATTGGAACAAACTGTGCGCCTCTCCTCGCCGACCTCTTCTTTTTTTCATATGAATCGGAATTCCTTCAGACACTTGTCAAAAACAAGAGGATCAAAGAAGCCACATGATTTAACTTCACTTCATCATGTTCATATATCAATTATATGGTTTTTTTTATAAATTTTCTGTTCACAAAACTTTTGAATTTTTCGAAAAACTAAGGATTTTCTTACACCAGGAGTAGATTACCTTAGCCATATTTGGCACAACTTTTAGGAAATTTTGATCCTCAATGCTCATCAACTTTGTATTTATTTGGCTTTTCAACTATTTTGATCTGAGCGTCACTGATGAGTCTTATGTAGACGAAACGCGCGTCTGGCGTATAAAGTTGTAGTCCTGGTACTTTTGATAACTATAATCAGATATATTGATGATGTCCATTAATATCTTCCTCAAAACTAGAAATAAATGAAAAACAGACACGGCTTCCTCCGCCTCATTTTTAGACTTGTATCTCGAATTTGACTTACAGAGTCATCTCAGTACCAGAATCTATGACAAAAGAGACGATTTTAATTTTGATGAAATTAATAAATTCCCCCCACCTTAGTAGCAATATAACAACTTCACCTGCATGTGGGATATACATTTCCCAACTTATTCGATATTCAAGAGCTTGCAGCTCCTACTCAGACTTTGTAAAATGTCATCAGTGTCTGAGTAGAAAGTTGATGAACCAGGGGTATGTCAAGGAACGTCTCGTCCTTTTTCTAAAGAAATTCATCCGAAGGTACCAATACCATGTTAATAAACATTCCGTATCAACTTCACAAATAATACTTCATGGTCTTGATGTATAGATTCTGCGTATTGACGTTGTTTATCATCTTTACAACGTGTTATCTTGTTCTTTCATTTGTCTTTGTTTTATTATTAATATTACTTTAACTGTTGGATTGCTTTCTGTGATATCCATTTTACGTGGCTCGGTACTTATACATCCCGTCGATGTGTTTGTATTATCTTTCATTTTTGCTGGTGTGTTTTGTATTTTGGACTTTTTGTGTTTCTTTGGTTCTTATAACGTGGCTCTGTGCTTTGAAAGATCATGTCTGTATGTTGTTCTATAATATGTCATTATGTTATATTTCTATTATAAATTAGAAAATACGTTGAACCACAAACGTCAAAAATTTTTAATCACGTTGTGGAATGAACCATTTGTGGATTCTTATATATTCTATAGAACTTTTGGACTATTTTAAATCTCGGTCTAATTCTGGAATTAATTCTTACATACTTTTGATTTCTTTAACCCTGTATGCTAACAGTGCCCATGCTAAATTTTTAAATTGTTTGTATAAAAATTGAGGGACAAAAATATGTGACGTATTAATTTTCTGACGACAGACACCCGAAGCAATGCATTTGCTTTTAATTTGATCGATGTTTTTGTGTTCTGTTAAATTGTTTCTTTTACAATTGTAACACAATGATGACTGCTGTTCCCATATTTTGACTATTTTATTTATTATGTCCGTTTAGTTGATGCCTCATTGTAAATATAAAGGAATTTGACGGGACTGTCGTACAAATTAAGAGGTTTAGCGCTATGAACCCGGTTTAATCCCCGATTTTCTACATTTGAAAATGCCTGCACCAATCCAGGAATATGACAGTTGTCCATTCGTTTGTAATGTGTTTTTTCATTTGATTTCGCCATGATAAGGGACTTTCCTGTGAGTTAGTATTTTTGTGAGTTTACTTTTCACTGAATTTAGTATTTTCCGAATCTTCTCGTGCCAGATCAAACTACACATTACTTCTGTTTTTCATCCAGTATTTCTTTCTGAGATTTTGGCTAACTGCTGATGTACCGGTGTAACGGTTCTACTTTATTTTTTCTTGTCCCATCTCCACTGTTGACAAGATGATGATGGTAACTAAAGTTACCACGAACCCAATATAGCGATGGGGAATCCCGTTAAGATCTTCCCCTCTTTTAATTTCTTTGTTTTTACATAAATATGGCTTATATTACTCAGCTGTAGTTTGGTTATAAACATTTGCAACGAGTCTGTAAAATATTAACCTTAAACAGTTATCCGTTATTTAGAAAAGTGAGAAAAGAATATGATGGCAAGTAATTGACGAAATTAAAGTACAAAATCAATATAATTTATTCACATAGATATTTACGAATATTAAATAAATAAACCAGTACAGCTGACAAAATACAAATAAAACAATTAATCTGTGTCAGTGCCCAACCCGGTATTGAATATTAATAAATAAAGGCAACAGTAGTATACCGCTGTTCAAAACTCATAAATCTATGGACAAAAAACAAAATCGGGGTAACAAACTGAAACTGAGGGAAACGCATTAAATATTAGAAAACAACGACACAACATTAAAATGTAACACACACAGCAACGGACTAAGCATTAGACAAAATCCGATGAGAATAACCATTATAACATCAAAACGAAATACTTGAATTTGGGATAGAAAAGTACCGTGACACGTCTTATAGTAATGATAATTCACACTCAAAAATAAGAGAAAACAAACGACACAACGGAAACACAACGTTAAAATGTTACACACACAGAAACGAAGTATGATATAACAATGGCCATTTTCCTGACTTGGTACAGGACATTTTAATAGAGAAAATGGTGGGTTGAACCTGGTTTTGTGGCATGCCAAACCTCGCACTTTAATGGCAATGTTAAATATAACATTAAAATGACAACATAATATTACAGTACTACAATACAAATCAATAGGAAAATGTAAAAGGCAAAGAAACACATGAATATGAATAATAGATAACAAAAGGCATCAGGTTAAAAATTCAATACGCCAAAAACGCGCCTCGTCCACACAGGACTTACCAGTGACGCCCAGACATAAAACTGCGAAAGTAAAAAAAAAGGTACAAAATTGTACAGCACTGAGGATCAAAAGTTGAAATAGGTTGTGCCAAATACGGCTAACATATAAATAACGGTAACAACAATTTTAGCTAAGGACAAATTCCCGGACTCTAAATAACTTTCAACGTAATATCCTGATTCCGTTATTTCTAAGTCGCGAACTTCATCGCTTAATGACATAAAAATATATAAAAATATAGGCAACAATTATCTACTAAAAATAGTAACCTTATTTAACTTCTTTAACCAATATTAAAACCAATTTCCTAAAAAGGTGAGGAACTCAAAGTTTTACGTCTGAGCTCAGGGCGATCTAAAGTTTGCTCACCGTTTTGTTTTTCTTCCGTTGATTGACAACGTTATCACGCCCCATTTCCCGCTATGCAAATCATAATAGCCGTGAAGACAAAGTGAAATAATAACCTTATTTACGTTTCATCATAAGATATTACCTTATTATACAATTCAGAAATAATCATATACAACCTTGTATTGAACACATACATCTTTGTAATAAAAAGTCAAGAGATTAATCTTTTCAAAAAACGATAATTTAAATGCAAGAGTTCAAGATGCAGATTGGCGGAATTTTAGACACGAACATGAAACTATCAATTTAGTTATAAATATCCCTTTCAAAGTAAGTTTCAAGAATACACATCAATTCCACTTTATTTCGTTTATCAAGTCCGTTAAAGAGAACCCGATAAAGCAAGTTCAATTTATTATTATTATGTTAATTCCCAATAAATGAAAAGGCTCGCGTTAATTTTACAACACTGCCCCCGTCTGAGAATATATTTTGTCCCCAAAATAACAATTTGGCTATATATGTGCTCATCATCAGCACTGGGGTAAATGTGATCTCCGTAACTGCAGTTACGTATATCCAAAGATGGCGAAGGATGTTTCTGGTCAATATTTCTTTTGTCAATTTTGTAATAGTAATGTATTGTTCTTTGGTATTTCGTGTCTTTTGTAACGTATAACTAAATTTGAAACTGAAATACTAAGTGTTTTATTCATAATTCGACCGCTAAATGGAGAAAACAGCCATCTAAAATATCGTGTTGATATGGGTAACTGAAGTAAGTAAATTTTTAATGATATCCGTAACTTGAAATATTGATATCCGTAACTGATTTTATTTCTAAACAATTCAATCATGTTTGGTATGAAATAAATGTCTCTGGTAATTAAAAGTGTAATATATTTTAATCAGAAATGTTCTTCGAAGACTTAAAATTATATATGTGAAAATATTGATCAGGCTTCCAATTCTATATTTCTATATAGATATAGGAAAATGTTGTGTGAGTGCCAATGAGACAACTCTCCATCCAAATAACAATTTAAAAAAGAAAACCATTATAGGTCAATGTACGGCCTTCAACACGGAGCCTTGGCTCTCACCGAACAACAAGCTATAAAGGGTCCCAAAATTACTAGTGTAAAACCGTTCAAACTGGAAAACCAACGGTCGAATCTATATATATATATATATATATACAACTCGTCTAAACATCAACCCAACAATGTAAGATCTGTTAATTTGCTTTCGCAAATTTTTGGTTCTTCCCTCGCCGGGATTCGAACCCATGCTACTGTGATATCGTGACACCAAATCGCCTGCACTGCAGCCGTCCCGCTAGACCACACGACCACCTGGGCTCTCAATTTAAAGAGCTTTCGGTGGGCATGTGTTACCTTTCCACGTCAGTTTTAATCTAGCGGCGTACTACAGTACATGATATATAAGGCATGAAGATGTTATTGTTACAGATCAGCTAAATTATCTATAGTAAAGGATCCTACAAATTAATGTAATATACAGTCACAGAAAATAATTATATTCATAAGTACGTCTGAGTCAGTGACAACTCTACAACAGATGTATCCATCGGATCGCCATCAATGATGGTGATACATGGCTGTGTACATAATGTATATACAACTCGTCTAAACATCAACCCAACAATGTTAGATCTGTAAATTTGCTTTCGCAAATTTTTGGGTTTTTCCCTCGCCGGGGGTTCGAAAAATATAAAATGACTGAATTTAAAAAGTCAACGATCAATTTTCAAAGGGGGATGGATCATGTAATATGATTCTGTACACTACAAAAAAATAATATATAACAAGTCAAAAAGGGTACAAACTTTACCATTAAATAAATATACAAATATTTGAAAATTTCGGATAACAAAAATCCTTCTTCGGTAAAATTTCACAATGGGCAAATTTAATCATGTCAAAATTTTAAAATTTGGCTCTATCAAAATTTTTGATTTATACCCAATTTTTAAACGAACGCTGGAAAATTTTAAA
>CM034360.1:62759888-62790656 GCA_019925275.1 Mytilus edulis | reverse complement strand
TTTTATAGCTGACTATGTGGTATGGGTTTTGCTCTTTGTTTAAGGGCGTAAAGTGACCTATAGTTGTTAATTTGTGTTTCATCTTGTTCTCTTGAGGAGAGTAGTCTCATTGGCAATCTTACCACGCATATTTTTTTTAAAATATATAGAGTGATACAAGGTTAATTTTTTATTGTCTCTCCTATGGTTAGTAAATATTAAGTTACATAAAGTCGTAGTATGGGTTTTTGTGTTTCTGTGGCTATTTATATTTTGTATATTGATCACAGTAAATAGGGTTACAAATGCCTTCGTATACCAAATGCTAGCTTTCGTCGATAATTTGAAAAATAGAATATGTCCACGGTAACCAATTTTAAATTTTGACATACTCGCTGTGATTTATAAAGCCTAAAAAACTGGACCGACTGTAATAATTTTTACCTCATCCAACAGTGTTGCTGCATTAGAACCATTCGGTAACAGAAGTATTGGTTTTCCTGAAGTAAAAAAAGTTAAATTTGTCGTTGTGCATTAAAGTAAAAAATTATATTACAAAAACTTATTTGCATTGTGGTATAGGGTTTTCAAATGATTATTTTTTTAAGTTTCAGTAATCTGTCTTTTAGTATAATTAGTTTCTAAAAATGCGTGAAAAAGTTCTTTAAATCTTCACTAACATTTTTCATAGATCCTTTTCATAACCTTATTAACTAAGTTCAGTAACATCTGTGGTTGTTTGTTTGTTTTTGTCTTTATACAACGTATATTTTAGCCAAAAAAAGTCTTATACGACATTTTGGAAGCCCAGCGACGAAGTGGTCATTCGTTTCTTTGAATGCTTATGACGTCTATTACTAAATCAGTTGGTGGTGTTTTGAATGATAGTTTTGTAATCTATGGTTGCTTACATCCACACCCTTTGACATCTAAAGGACGCTGTCTTGTTAGCAATCATAACTCATTTCTTTATGCTTATTATGCGTGAAAGTGTAGAGTAGTGTGCGGATTGGAGCTGGAACGGACGGGGAGTTTGAAAATATTGTTTGATCATTTAAACTAGGCGAAATTACATGTTATCCTGTTTCAAAGCGGGAAATAACATGCTTACCCTGCCATCTTGTGAATTTATCTTGCCCTAGACAAAATAGTATTTTGCAGATTTCGTTAACATGACTTAGGGATGTACTTTAACTTGATTGTAATCTTTAAGATCTTGAATTTAGCATTGAAACTATAAGTCAGAAGAGAGTTAATTAAGGAACAAGATAAGCTTGAAATATTGAGAGGTTATGTGGCTCCTTTTCCAAGATATTCTTTTTTTTTAATGACAGGAAAAGGCTGACTCGGACTTATACGTCATATTTGCATTGGTATTATTTTGGTCTCAATTTGAATTTGAAAGAAATGTAATCTCAAATCTGCTTAAATTTTGGTAAATGACTTTTCATGATCTATTTAAGTCTTAGTTATTTGAAAGAAAAATGGGTGTTACAGGGCAAAATATTTTAGCCTGTATCGAAGGGAAAAAAGCAGAGTCCGAACATCTGACAAAAAATCCTACACGTAAACCTGAACTTAGTACATCCTCAAGGTAGTATGTGTTGTCTTTCGCCATCTTGGATTGTAAATAAGAGAGAACCTTAGGTCCAGATTTTCAGTCAAATTTGCAAAATAGTATAGGGAATGCAAACAACTATAATGTGAATTATCATATAAAAGAATAAATTTTTAAGATTTTAATTGATGAATAGTGATATTTTCAAAAGTATCATTTTATATTTTACTTGATTTTTTTGTTTTGTTTCTGTTTGTAAATAAGCATTTTAAGGGGAGGTAACTCTGAAATAGTGCATTTTGGAAGCTACATGAAATTTTCCTATTTTGTATCTTATCCGGAAAAAAAGAACGGTGACCATATCTTTTCTTTTACAATTCCATCATTTAGTTTAGCTTCTAATCGCATAATGATTATTTTCCTATATAATCCAAACAAAATGTGTCATTTTGTCACAACCTGTAGCTATAGAAAATGTATTATATTTTTAAACATATCACAATATATGTACTTCGTTTTGGCAAAGTATGATAAAATTCTATAATTTTTATTTTATACCCCCATGCCACCTAAAGCAAAACTTAAGATATCTTTCTAATTACATGTGATTAAAAAGTAATGTGTATGTAAAATTTTAAAAATGTTTACGCATGTTTAAATATAAAATTCGAAAAGAAATTGTCAAGCAATTTAAAGTCTAGTATTTGACTCGAAAATTTTACCTTAAACATTTGAATTAGTATTAATTTATTTAATTAATTGTATATCCAAATTCTTTTGAAAAATATGCGTTTATTGTTCCAAAAAATATTTACCTTGGAATTCATTTCTATACAGAATAAATGAACAAAAAATGAAGCAGGCGATTGCTATTCCAATTTTTTTTTCCTTCATTCGGTTGATACAACCGGCGCACATTTTATTGTGAAGAAAACATTTATAACCTTTAAGTTAAATAGTTGAGGGACATCCAATTAATATAAATAAAGATAAGATCTGATATTAAGTATTTAATATCCAACACCTATCATTTTATTAGTATCGTAATGTTTTATGACCCAGGCCTTTCAAGGATCAACTAATAATGATATACATGTTTGGACCTTATTTCCACTGTGTCTAAACGACCCCAACAAAAAATGTTTTGACTCGATAGTATCTAATTTCAAGTACGGTGACGGACTAACAAATATTTATTCTTAAGAAAAGGTCCCATAAAGAGCATATAAATCAACACATATGACAAAGTTCATACAAAATTCACACATAAAAAAAAGCACATGCACTCTAGCATATATACCGATTATATTAATGATTAGATATGATTTAGAACAAATATGGACATGTGATTATAAAAAATATGTATATGATAAGAGGAAGCCAATACAAAGAGGAATAACTCTATTAATTTATCCGAAGTTAACTGTTATCCTTTTTTCCCTGTCTGATCTGGATTTTTTTTTTATAAAGGTATAGATTAAAATCTGTATTAAAAACTGAATCTTCATTTGTCATTATCCAGATACAGAGACTTAGATAAAAGTTAGGATTTCTAATTGCATATTTGTTAAAATCCAAGTATACGTACGTACATTGACCTATAATGATTAACTTTTATAAATTGTTATTTGGATGAAGAGTTGTCTCATTGGCAATCATACCACATCTCCCTATATCTATATAAGTTTATTAAATTGTAGAATATAATACAGATATTACTACTTTCGTTTGTGGGATGCATTATTTTCAATTAACGTTATATATTTATGATCATTAATTGAGAAATTGGTAAAATTGCAAAACAATAGGAAAAAGGTGTACCTTTTCACGTATTAGTTAATTTTTTTTATTATATATATATACCACACAATGCATAAGAAACACATACGAAAAGAAATCATTATATTCATGGAACTGCTGCCTAATATTTTACATATACATGTACATGTATATATATGTACCGAACGTAAGGGAATAATATGATCACGTTTTTTTGTTCGATTTTTTTCTGAAAATTGACATGTACATTGTAACGCTTACATTCATATTGAAGGAATAAATTACTTTCTAAAATATTTGGCACGCGTTTATGTTTTTCTTTCTTCCTTCTAAATGTGCAGTCTGATTCCAAATGCAACAACTATCCCTCAGAGTTAAAATGACGAAAATAAAAGCTCATACTTGTCACGGTTAGGCCTTCAAGAATCAGGGGGAAATATCGTTAAGTGAGCTTTAAAAGGCGCCAACATAAAAATATTGTCAACAATTCACACGAGAAAATTAGTAGTTATCTTATTGTATTTTTTACGATGTGTGAGATTTTTCTTTGGGTATATATGCGTGCTCTATGCTGCACATGCTTGTCAATTTAATATGTGCGTGCTTGTTGATTTATTATAAGATGTGCGTGCTTGTAACTTAGATATATGCCATTCGTAGTAATTTATCGTTGGATATGTAGAAAAATCCGTCCGTTCGGAACAAATCTTAACTTTAGTAGCTTCTTTCATACGGGCCTAAAATATATGAGTGCTTGGTCGTTTAATGTTTAAAATCTTTCTGTTCTCTATTTGTAATTCATTGTAAATCTTTCAGCTCATTTAGGAATGTCGCATTTAATATTTCTATGAAAAGTTTACTATTAGTTATTTTAATAAACATTGTTATTTGTAATGAAAAATAATCATATTTTTTTTTTCATTTTCGCTTTAATGCTAAAAGAAGAAAGGGACTTTGGCTAGTTATCAAAGTGTTAAATCACAATTTATTCCACGCTTATACCAATACATTTAAATGTTAGACTGACCTGAGATTACTGTTATAGTAATCTCAGGACTGACTGAATTTTATTTTAATAATGAACTGATGTTTATATACAACTTTGGATATTTGCATAGAAATCAATGCAAATCAACATAGTTACGTTTATTAATAAATATTTCAAACTTTAAATTTTTAAATGTTGGCATAGACTGAGTTCCCCGTTTGTTTATACCTTATGCAATCTATAAACAGACTCCTTAAGTACATAAAATATGGAAATTATTTAAATGTGATAAATAATTGAAATAAAAAAGTAACCTTGCTAATAAATGCATTATATGTTGTTTATATTGCAAACCAAATATTATGAATGTACTTGACCTAAAATCAGATAAAATACTATAACATTACATATTATATTTAGACATCAAATAGTTATATTCAAGCAGAGGATGCTAATGTAAACTTGATCAAATCAAAATAATGATATCTTTGAGGATTAAAATTCAAATAAATATGCAGCGGCGTCACCAACCCCAAACTATCCGCCATTATATTCTGTCGATCTCTGATTGTGTCATCGAAAGTGTCGTAAGATTTGTCTTAAGATATATCTTAGGACAAATTAAAGGAAATTCTTAGGACTGTCTTATGATAAATATGAGACTAACTCGAAGGTATCCTAAACTAATCTTAACAAAGATGTCCTATCGTATTTCTCATTGCCGTAAAATAATGCAATAATTTTAACAATACTATAAAAAAAATAGTAGGATTTCTGCATGCTACATTAGGTTTTACACATATCATCTTTAAACTTTAGTCTTATATTCAAAATATAATTTTAAACTATTTTTAATCAAGTAAAGAACGAAAATTTATAAGAAAATATCATTTAAAATAAATACAATTTATACCGTTAAATTATGTACAAATGCAGATACAGTTAAATATATGCATGATATGTGTACGAAATATATGTTTAGTTATAAACAAGTGTGGATAGTATATTTGGGTGTTTTCTGACAAAAAAAGTTCTCTGGTTTTTCCCCATAGGGATCTTTGTTGTGCACAGTGACAGCTAAAACTGTACCAAATTTTTAAAATAGCAGCGTCTTTATTTTAATATTGAGGTTACAGTTCAAGACGGTCATGGAGGGACACTACTTTAAATCAGTGCCGACAGTTTTTAGATTTTATTTAGCTAAACATTGCTTTTAATATCAAATCTACATTTTGTACATATTGGCCAACGTACTATGAGTGCTTGATGTATATGCTATAAAATTGAGAATGGAAATGGGGAATGTGTCAAAGAGACAACAACTCGATCAAAGAGCAGACAATAGCCTAAGGCCACCACTGGGTCTTCAATGCTACGAGAAACCGCCGCATCCGGAAGTGCGCTTCAGCTGGCCCCTAAACAAAAATGTATACTAGTTCGGGGATATGAACGTTCCTGTAAATAAATTTTGTTCACGTGCAAAGTTACATTGGAGGATTTCCTTTTTTAACATTTTAACTTTGAAATACATTTGTAAATTCTTCTTGAAAACACTAAAGTTTATAACAAACTGGGAATGTGTCTATTGGACATAGATTATGCCCCCACTTGCATATCATATCAAGTTATTAAAGGACATAACTAAAATCAGTAAAAGTTACCCTATACCAAAATGTACTTGAGCCGAGTTTTGTGGTATTTAGTATAATTGTGTACACGTTTCATAAAATCTAGTTGATGCAAACTTAAATGAGAGAACGGAAACGACAAATTCAGCATTTTTTTCAATTTATAAAGGGGCATAACTCTAGAACGGCTTAAGTGAAACCCTAAACATTAAAACTTGATCTACATTTTGTTGTAATTAGCATTGTGTATAAGTTTCAATTGAGGCAAACGTAAGTAACGGAAACAAAAATTTCAGCATTTTTTTCGTTTGTAAAGGCATAGCATTTGATTTAGGCAAACTAAAGTTCAATGGAAGTTAGAGAACGGAAACGAAACAATCAGCAATTTATTACATACATGTAACCCTAGAACGGTCTAAATGACGCTCCCAAAATTCATACTGGATCTGTATGTTGTGGTAATAAGCATTGCTTATAAGTTTAATGGCAATTGGTTGAGGCAAACTAATTAAAAAGTTAAAGAACAGAAACGAAAAATTCAGATTATTTTTTCATTTGTTAAGGGACATAACTCTAGAACAGTTAAAGTGACTCCACCAAAATTCAAACTTGATCTGGTTTTTTTTTTTGTGTAACAAGCATTGTTAATAAGTTTCACAAAATTTAGTTATGACAAACTGAAGTTAGAGAACAGAAACCAACTACGGGACGGACGTATATACGTTCAGACAAGGATATTTACGGCGAGGCCATACAAAATTAATGATCCGTATGTCTAGCTAAGTGTGCTCCAACGCTGGAGAGATTTACACAAAGAAGCGAATGGTTGAAAGGAGTTGCAAATGATTTAGTAGTCAGAAAACCTGGTTGCTATACTTTTACAAACAATTTGAATTAAAAAAGACTTTTACTTTGTCTTATTTAATTTATGAGTGTGTTTCTGTACTTGTAGATATTAGCTCTGCAAGCTTTACTTTTGAACATGAACAGACGGCTAGCAGTAGAAATCAATCTCCAGTTGTAAGCGCAACTCTTTCATTACCATCTTCATTCAAGTTACCCACTGATGTTATCATAGTGCAGATAGAAAGGGGAAGGCTCGCTGTGGAAAAGGAGCGGCTGTAGGTAACAACAGAGAGGAGGGACATAGAAAAAACAACGTTTAGATATTGACCCTCACAGGTTTTTTTTTCGACCAGCAGAAGCACCAACTTTACATGACACAGATTAAGATCACCATCAGTCAGATGGGAATACACGTGCATGCGCAGCCATGATACAATGCCCATCAAATTGTATGTACTGCATTTAAGGCTAAGATATCAAAGCATTTCTCTAAATTTTTGCCTAAATAAGACACGTAGTGAATGATAGTGAGTGCACCTACGGTTCTCCTCCTGAAGATATCATCCATTACTTTCTACAATGCCAACTATATAATGACTGAAAATGATCTCTGATTAATGATCTTATTGATATGAATTAGAGCTGAGCTTCAAATCACTGCATGGACTCGCGTCTGTTTGTTTTAAATGCGAATACTAATTTAACACTGTTACATCAAAATCCATAAATTGTCATCTGATCTTTTGATTTTGTTCCGGTATAAAGTATGACTAACGATATAAGATAACTATACAGATATTTGCATGAAAGGATTCTCCTTTGTATTGAACACAGAACTAATTGTACCATGTTGCACAACCTGTAGCTTGAACAATAGCTTCGAAAGAAAATACTTTGTATTCTATTTTAGATAAAGCATTATATAGACTAAATTTTGCCAAAATATCTAAAACATGGTATCGTTTTTAATTTAGACCCTCATCCAGCGTAAGTAATTTTCTCTGAGTTGATACGTATTTTCGACAATCATCAAAATTCCAACAGTTTATATGCACAGGAATGAGATTCAGAACACTTGTATTTAGAAAAAAAAAGAATTCTGTCAACGGACAATGGACATACAAAATAAAAAACGATATAATAGTGAAACGCTCTAAATAAAATATATACATTGATACTTTAATAATTATTTATTCAAAAAATGTAGCAAAAACAATTGCAACTGCAAATAAAGTTTCGTTTGAGTAATGCACACTTGCATAAGTATCCATATCCTGATTCCAAACTGAACGGCTTCCAATGCTCACACATTGTTTATTCTTCTGTCCTATTGTTACCATGGTGACGAATTTGTAACGTGGGAATTTCATAGCTTTGACAACATCTTTTAGTTCTTCACTAAGTTCCATAGAAAGATGTTTACATTCTTCAGAATCATACGTACAAAATTCTAAATTATCTTTAAGAAATCCGTAAATGATCGGTTCTATATCTTCCGGCTTAAATTTTCGTACTTTATGTTCAATTGTTTCATTTCCGGTATAGTCTAATCGGCGCTGTCGATTGATTTGCACCTTTCGAACTTGTTTGGCAATTTTGCGCATGTTCATAAATTTGAAGAAATTTCCATCAGGTTGCTCATTCAATGGCGGCTTTCTGGTTCCCTCTGACGGTGTTGGAGTTCGCCTCATGTGGACCAACCCTATTTCCGGTTTGAATTTTTCTGGCGTTTTCTGTCGAAGATCGTGATTGTGTTGTTTGGTTTGTATAGACTCATTTTCCTTTGTGAACTCGGAAGGTTTAGATTTAGTAATGACATGATCTTGATCTGTCGAGGAATGGGAAATTTCTGTCTTAAAGAAAGTGTCATTGTCATATTTATTTACTGGTAACGCCATGTTTGCAGCTTATCTGAAATTAAAAAAAAAAGTGTTTGTTCATTTTACTTGTTTAAAATAGAGACATAATGTACCGAAAGTAGAACCCTAACTCAGGATTCAAAACAAAAAAAAGTTTTTCATTTACTTTTTTTGTTATTTGTTTTTTTTTTTGGTTTTTTTTTTTTATGACTTAGTTTTGTTTACTTTTATTTTAGACATATAAGTCAATATTTGTTTTCAAAAAAGTGTCTTTAAATAAACGATAATTTATACTTTTGGTGATTCCTGTAGGCTTGCTAGCCAATTTTGTTTGAATTGACCTATTAAGGTCTGTTTGATGGTTACATGTAGCCATGTTTTATTTACAAAAAAGATATTGTCCCATACATATGAAAAGCCACACGTGTCTAAAATTGAT
The DNA here is from genome assembly GCA_019925275.1 of Mytilus edulis. Taxonomy (NCBI): domain Eukaryota; kingdom Metazoa; phylum Mollusca; class Bivalvia; order Mytilida; family Mytilidae; genus Mytilus; species Mytilus edulis. The sequence continues at coordinate 62,781,580 of CM034360.1, read as the reverse complement.
TAGACTTGTTTTAACCATCAAATATTTGTACCATATTTGAAAGGTGCTAAGTTATACAAAAAAGGCATTTTGTCAGGTTTTCCAGTTACCAACTTGAATCAATAATTAATCATTCGTAACTTGAATGAAATATCTAATGAATAACTTCCCAATTCACCTTTCATCCTATCGAAGGTCGGTGGTTTTCTCCGACTTCCTTCACTAATAAAAACTGGAATCCATGGATTAGCATAAACGTGGTGCTTAAAAGTGGTGTTAAGGTAGCACAATACAAAGATTTTTCACTCCCAATCAGACATCTTTAAACTATTGTAATTCCACTCATCTCTCTTTAAATTTTATAAATGAGACACCAAAAGAAAGAAGAAGAATTAATCTTTCAAATTGTGATAATTTCATTATGACATAATTATTACATAATTAGTTGCCATATTGTGATGTCCGTATTTAAATGAATTTAGCTTCTTTGTTATTCATAGCATCCGAAAATATTCTTACACAACACAGTTTGTCCTCCAAAACTGTGTCTCAGATTTTTCCTATTGTATTTCATTCTCTCATAAATCTTCAATGAAGTTTGCAACATCAATTCATAAGAGACCACTCAATTCAATTGGGTATAAAATTTGTTCTATTGATGTTTTTAAAAATAAATAATAAGAACCCTCTTAATAATTGAATTATTTCCAAAACCCCAAACTTCACACCCATACAGAAATATAAAATAAAAGGTAACTATACACTAAAAACCGAAGATCTGGTGATTTCTAAAATCAACGTCGATACTTTCAAAATTTTAAATTTATCTAACTTATTAATAAAGTATTGTGTGATCCGGCTTCTTTTGTGCCAAAGATGCTTATTTGTCACATGCATTTTAATATCGTTTCCTTTGCATGATTTTTTAAGATATAAAGATAATCATATGACTAAATGCAAGCTACTCTTGAAACGACTGCTTGACCAATGGATCGTAGTGTGACCTGTTTCAAGTTAACTTGCAGATCTAATATATTGTCCTAAATATGCTTGAAATATTTGTCACTGGAAGTTATGATGACAACAATAGTCATGTTTGGTTCTCTGTACAGTCCGTGTGTTAGCAATTAAGAATGGAAATAGGGAATGTGACAAAGTGACAAAAGAGCAACAGGCCATCACTGGGTTTCAACACAGGCATAATATCTTTTGATTAGACTGAAAACAATTATTGAAATGAGACGCATTTTAAATGTTTGTAGAACAATATTTAAAAAATGAAAGGAAAGATACAATTTATTTCGGTTTTAACTAGCCCCTATAGATAAGAATATCCCCTTAAAAAGATATTAAGGTAGAATGATATTAAGTAAAATAATGTTTTGAATAAAAATAAATTCATACCTTTTCAGTCTTTAACAGCTTTCTTCGGTTGTCAAAACAAGTAGTAACTGTTCTACAAAGTCATTAGGCGAATGTTGAAAGTAAAAAGACATAAGAACCAGTTCAGGTTTATATTCTTAAGTTTACTTTGAATTTTCTCTTTTTCACAAAAATTTAAAAGAACGGAAGACCGTTATTTACATTTTAAACTGTAGGGTACATTTATATTGACATAAGAATTACAACTTATTTGGATGAAATATTTACAATTTGTTTATAGATATATTCGCAAAAACATTTAATGTTGATGTATCATATATATCACAAATTTAAAATAATTAAATGTTTGAAACGAAACTGGTTTAAATCTACAGGGGCATTTTAACAATGTCACAGGTTGATTTACTGTATTTGCACAGTTACCCAACAGTTATATGTAGCACAACCCAGCAAAGGTTAGTTACTACATGTATCAACCAGTTTAAAGTGTTGTAAATAAATACGAGAATAGAATAAAGGATTAAATTGAAAATTCAATTATTACTTCAAATTACTATCTTTTCTCAAGAGAGTTGCTAGTAAAGTAGTTTGCTGGTTTGAAAAAAAATCAACTTCTTACTAAAAAGCAAGAAAAATATTTTTTTCTTCGCTGGGATAGTTTTAGCACTTTATATTAATTACATGATTGAAATACTTGAACTCTTTTAAAGTGTTCTTGTAATGATGTATATGCATGTACTATCAAAACTCGTAGGATTTAAGTCTTTCTGATTTCTTTTAAATTTTCAAACGCTATTCAACATGGCAATAACATAACAAACCATTCAATAGCGAAACATTACTATGCTGACTTCGAAATTCTTCAGTTTTTTTCAGGTAACCACATACTCGTACTCTCAAAGGCAGCGTCCCTAGATTTTGTGTTATTATTTTGAAAGTCACCATTCAAACGAAATCACCTGTATTTCAATGGAATAATTGTCTTGCATGTAACTCGTTTTATCTTATGGAGATGGGGGCTTATTTTTTAAAATCTCTTGTCATGTGTCATTAATTTAACTCTGTAGATCTACAAGTATAGAAAAGTTACGATGCCGGTACATCTGCCATCTGATTGGCTGTAAAACCCGTGCTCTAAGAAGGGTTTCCGTTCGATTGTGCGGGTATATAAATACGCAGCAACGTGTTGGCGGAATAAGAACTTGAAATCATATGTTCATTATTAGAACATTACAACGCTCCCCTCAAATTAAAAACCTCGGCTACACCTTTTTAGGGATAATATGCCAGTCGACAGGAGAAAAACTGATGATCCTCATTCGTCAAGTTCAGTCAAAATTTCCACCTCTCGTTTCTGAAAATAAATGTCGAAGACTTCTTGTTTATTTGTTCTCGTCCTGAATATACATGTACATACATATATCAGTGTGATAACTAAACGAGTAATATATTTGTTTCTTAATTAATTGAACTCTATTAAATTTTATTTTTTAGGTAATATAGTATAATAATATCATGTAGTTATGAATTAAATTTGACACTCAACACGCAAGAAAGCATTTTCAGTTTGCATTCATTTTTCAAAATCAGTTAAATGTCTCACGCTTTCCGTTTTTATTAAGTATTTTTTTTTTTATTCATTTTAATTCAACGGTCCAGACTTAAAATACCGTTGAACTAGTAATCAAACAAAATTAATTGTATAATATTAATCATTTATATTGTAATTATTATTGTTAATTTATATAATCATCACGGTTAAAAGGGGAGATTGTATGACAACTAGTAGTTAAATGTCTGTTATTTCATCCCGTCGTTTTGAAGGACCCATCCACTCCGCCCGATTTTTATCATAATTACGAGACCAGCACGAACAGAGCAACCAAATTCTTAAAACTTGACAAAATAAATATGAATATCCAAAAATTGGCTCTTTTCGTAGATTTAGATTGGGAACCAATAAATGATTTCCTTGATAGACAAAGGGTGTATTAGTTTGCTAGAATGCATGACCTAGATATGAAAAGATTATGTCGAATCATTTTTGACGAGCTATATGGCTTTTAACCCTGCGTCGAGGATGAAGCTTTCCCAATTGTATGGGAAAAAATCAATATGGTCGGTCTTGATCATTTTTAAATTCAAATGTTAACCCTGAATATTTTCAAACAGTTGTTTGGAAAGTTTTTTCGTAAAAGAGAATTCAAGTTATAAGAAATAAAGCAGTCTGAATGATTTTTCCCAATATATTAACCTTGCATCTGATAGAAACTTATTTGTTTACACAGTATTTCTTTTAGCACGAACAAATTGTTTACCCATGAATCAAGTTTGTATAGAATGAATATGAGCGAGTATCCTATTAATCAAATATGTTCATTTAAATATGAGTAGTCCGTGGAACACTTCGTACTCGAATGTCCTGAATATTCAAGTATTTTGCCGATATAAATGAGTATGTTACAATAACGATTGCGTGGAAATAAATTCCAAATAAACAGCACTGACCGATATTAGCTTGAATAATATTTCAAATTTGACAACAGTAGAATAAATCTTACAGAGGTTGCGTATATAAACATCCCAAATAAAACTCAGTTTGATAATGATTTGAAAAAAATAATAGTAAATGTCGACTATGGTTAAATAATTGAATGAGACTGCGTACTGGTACATCCCTCCCAAATGAATAGAACCCTGCAACTTAAACTGGTATATATAAAAACTTCCTTAAAGAGCTCCGTACGGAAGCCTAAGCTATTGGAAACAAGTGATGGTAGGAAAATGGTTGACTCATTTTATGTTTTTAATTCATTTATGCCCTCTGGGATAACTATTCTTACCGTTCTTATTCAAAACCTTTCTAGAGCAAGTCTGTCGGCCCTTGACCAGAAGAGCCACCAAAAAGTGTCCAAGTGATCATGTTGTAAAAGAGAACAAGCAGAAATTTAACGAGGTTGCTAATTTTCTAAATGTAAAGGTAATTGTCCTTTCACATCATTAAGAACAATTTGTAAATAGAAAGGGCTATCACTCCATTAATGTGCAAATTATAGCAAATGCAGACTCGCGGTTTATATCACATACAAGAGAGGCTCTAAACTTTTTCTAGTAGAACATAAGAGTTCATAATACCACTTAGGCCATACAGAATGCATAGGTTCTCTGACCACTTTTTAAAAATATGGATGAGGGAGGGAGGCTTTTTCTCTTCTCTTTTTTTATTTACATCAAAGGAAAGTTGGCTTTCTTTTTTTTTTCGAGAAATTACATCAAAATCCACTGCTTCAGCTGTCTATAGATACATCTTATCAATCATTATATGGTTTCCTTCCAGGGAACATACATTTATGTGTATTTTCAAGATGAGGTATGAGTCTTTGGTTTACTTAATACACCTGTTTCAGCTACAAAATGGTAATGACCTTCAAATTTGATCATTATCCTGATATGAGTCACTATGTGTGTTTATCTTCTGTTACATTTATTTACTAGTAATAATAAAACTCATCAGATGACAAGTTTATTTCTTTCATTTGCATTCAACAAAACTGACATAACATTCAACTTTCCTTTACAGAAGTAAATCGATATTCCGGTTTCGTTTTAGGAAGCCGATTGTTTTATTGGATTTGTTGCAGACGTTGTTAACATGGTCATTCCCTTTTATTTCGGACGTGAATGTGCATGCAGCCTCGGTATTTGGCGCTTTTGACAGGTTATAAAGTGTGAACATGTAGCGTGTAGGATGTTTCAATGGTGTTGTTTCTCCGGCTGATGTTGCTTGTCTTGGTGGAAGGCCACTTTCCATTTTGTTTCCCATTTTGTCAGTTTATTTAGATGTTTTTGTAGGTCGTTCGAATCTTTGTCGTTTGATATTGTAAGGTATGCTATAGTGTCGTCAGCAAATATGCGGATAGTGGATTTAATTTTATCAGGCATGTCGTTGTTTTAAAATTAACAGGAATAGCGAAGGCCCAAGGACTAAGCCTTAGGGCACCCCATATTATAAATCAATATGCGACGAGCTCTCTCCATCCACTACTACTGCTTGTATCCGCTGTGATAGGAAGCTATCAATCTACCTATCGACCTAGGAACGAGAATACTGTGACTGGCCTTGTCGAATGCTCTAATCCATAATTAGTACGTCTGTTTACCAGCACTCATGTTGTTAAAATGTCGTCTACAAATTCAATTAGTTGGATTTCACAAGTTCCGAAAAGTTACATTCAGAGGAATAGGCAACACAATTTGCTCGTACGTAAGAATTGGCAAGAAATAAAAGTCACCTGGCTCTACTCTAGTCATGTTAATAAACAGCCTAAATAGTAAAGTAACTTTTCCACTCACGCCAAGAAAACAGACGGCTCGGATAAGTTGAATTAAAATTAAAATCAGACCAGATCAATGCCGATATGAAAACGTTTCCGGATTTTTTACGAAAATAAAAATCGTCGACATAGGAGCGGGGCCTGAGAACCTAGTATATTGTTTGTGGTCTTGATAATTTAATAACACTGTTGTTATCAAATGTTATGAAGAAGAGAAAAAAATAGAAAAAAATGGAAATACGTTAAAACGTTAAATTTACGTGGATGTCCAAAGGTGGTTAAATTCAATCATTTCTAATATTTGTAATATGCATTTTTCATCCCGGATAAACATATCTTAGATTATTTCATTAAAAATATGTGTATTTTGCTGATATACCCAACATTAAATTTGGAATGAAAACTGTGTATTTTATGTGAAATAAGAAATAAACAGCTGTGCCGTGAGCGCATGATACGCCCCATATGTTATACTAAAAACTCAATAAATCTTAAATGAAAGTTTGAATTATCACCAAAAAGTATACAGATCTTTAGACTAATATAACTAAGAATTGCGTAAAGTTCAAAGCAATCATAAATCGTATTTTGAGATCGGGTGTGACATATGAAAAAAACACACCCCTGTTTTAGTTACAAAGTCCCACAACTTAAACAAAAATCTTACAGAGTCTAAAATTAACTTTTCCTCGCATGTGTCAGCTTATCTGTGTGCATTTCATATTTTAATTAACATCTGAGTGACCTCTGATGACAACAGACGGTCATTTAACCCGATTTATCCTGCAATTGGGTGTTCTACTATACAGATACAGCCCTACAGATATCGCTATGCTTTATATGTGTACTATACAGATATCGCTTTAAAGCTCCGCCCACTGTCGGACTGAGTATTGTATGAACCCGCGTGACCTCAGAATGTGTATTGCAATCGCATTCCAACGACGTATCAATTGCGAATTAACGATTTCTTTTATACGTTCTGTTTCTTTTCCAACATTTCTTTAGTGCAATAAGAATCATACCAATTTTCTGATAACATACACAAATAAACAGCAATCTTATCTACGATGACAACTATCGATATCAAAACTTGAATGTGTATGATTGTGTAACAAAACCAACCATGCATGTTTAGTGAATGTCGAGTCTGAAGCGTAGGACAACTCGTACACTCCTGTTTCAAATTGAACAATGTTTTGTTATTTGTTTTTACTGTTGAAATTAGTTGTTATGTTAAAATAGATAATTATTCACTTTGAGTGATGTATTATTGTTGACCATTCTAGATTCTTTTTTTTTTTTTTGCGATCTCGTCTTCAGCTGAATGTGTTATTACTGTACATCGTATTACTACACGGGCCTCAAGGGATTTCAAATCAAAAATAAATGCGAAACGTGTTTTTGTGTCTTTCAAAACACAAATAATATACAGAATTAATTGCAGGATAAAGACAATAACTGTTTAGAGTCTTTAAATATCAGCTGTATTTGTACTCGGCTCGAAACAGGTGTTATAGCTCGCTAAAAGATCGCATACACCTTGTTTCCTAGCCTCGTACAAATACAGCTGATATTTAAAGACACTAAACAGTTTTCGTCTATATAAACATAATACAGATATAATTAAGTTAATTTATCGGTTTCAACAATATATTAATCATCGTTATTACCAATATGAAAATTAGTTTTGTGGATCGAATCAGTCAACCAGATAGTTTCCCCTTGTTTTAATTAGACCATGGAAGTAATATTACTTCCATAATTGAACAAACCAAAGACAATATATATTTACATGTTTATATTCAATTCTATTTTATTTAATTTCATTTAAAGTATTCATAATAAACTATATACACACTTTCTCTATTGAGCTTTTATAATTGACCGAATACTGTAAACCGGGAAATTTTCGCGCCGTCTTTATTTCGCGATTTACTAACACAATCCAAATTCGCGCTGTTTTGAATTCGCGATTTCTCAGTGGACCATATAAATATTTTCATAAATGATTTGGAAAGTGATATCTTAAATCAAGTGATAAAATCAATCAGGAATCTCTTGTTTTCGGTTCATTAATGTTAAAGTAGATTACAAGTTTGTCATGTTTGCTTGTAAAAACACATACACTATACAGAAAAGTAGACCTAATTAGGATTGAATTATATAAAATGCTTCCAGGATTAATGATAATTAATCGATCTTTTGATCTGATTAATCTGTGTAGTAGATTCAACGAGGTGATACTTTATTACTGATTGACATGTATAATTAATATAATTGCAATGAGTATTGTTTACATAACAATATCCGTTATGTTTGCTTCCGTGTTTATGGTGCACTGTTTGCATTAAATTCATAACTTCTAACACTGCTTTTCATTAAGAGATACAGTTATGATTTCAGTTATATATGTGTCGTCTATAAAATCAGTGTTATACAGTAGTCCTATATATATTTTATTCATATAAGTAGATATATGAAGATGTGAGTGTCAAAGAGATAACCCTTCATCCAATTCACAACTTGTAAAATTAAATGTATAATAAAAAGACTTTCCTTGATTTTTTATATACATATTACACACATACACAAGTCATGAAACCAACATAATTCAGCACACAGTGCATATTAATATACCATATATAACATATAAAAGTTAAAAGCAAACAATGAAAAATAAAATGTACGAGGCACAGACTTAGAATAATAAGCGCAAATCAATTATTTGTAAAGATTTACAGAAAAACATTTTTTGATAAAATTATTTGTTTAATCTCATAGCTTATTCCACTTTAAATGATGTTTGAGACCAATTTTGGTTTTAAGGTGGTACCTACAATGTAATACTACAGGGAGATAACTCTGTAAAGTCAGCTTAACGTTTTAATTACGTTGTGTTGTAAAGGGTATATTAAGCTTCTCAATGATAAAAATTGGTGTTTGTTAAACTGCTATATAACCAGTGTAATTTTTCTGACAAAACAGTTGGTTCAAAATTTTCGAAATTTTTATATTTTTGTTAAACATGTTAAAGGGTCAAAGTAAATACTTTGACAAAATTTTATGAAAATTAAACGAGCCAAATTAATTTTAGTGAAAGTGTTGGGTACCACCTTAATAGCCAACTGGCCGTACAAAATATTTATATTAAATCCTTGGACTAATACCTTCTACAGTTTTGGTTTTGAACTTTGGGCACTACATCGAAGAGTTAATAAAACGATAACGGGCCGAAAATGTAGTTACAACTTTCATGTTAGACTAAAAAACGAAATTACGAATATTGAATTAAAAGGTGGATGGGTCTTGTTTGTTCAGTTTTATGTTTGTTTTTGTTTTAATGTTTCTATAACTAATTGACGTTGGACAAGTTTTACAGCAGTTGGAAATTCTCTTTTACGATATCTTTAAAATAATGCAAAAATGATATATTGCAACCAAACGGTTATATAATTACATTAAATACTATCCTTTTTACAGGTACAGAGGTTAAATCGCTTACTATTAACACGCTTATATTAAAAATATACGGTTTTTAGATACTTGTCTGTACTGAAAGAAGGGATAAGTTTCGCATCCTGCGGTTAACTAAATTTCACTTCCAGTGTCATCTGATAGGTAACTTCAAAAACTTGTTTGGTTATATGAACTTATAAATGAAATCAGTGCAACACATGGCTACTTGCAGTAAACATAATGTCACTTCCGGCTGACATTTTCAAGTTCAAGTGTTTAACAACGCAAAACAATAGATCCAATGGCTTTAGCGTGGTTAACTATGAAATTACAGCAAAGGTCGAAATCTAGCACATCTAATTTACATTTGACCTTGACTTACATATCATTGACACGTTCATTAAGTAGGGACCTCAAATCAAAAGCTCCATGGTCTCTGTAACATTTCAAGTTTGTCGAATACATAGAAACAAAATAACTCTCATGATGGAATTTCCAGATTCTTAAGTTTTAAGTTTTAAAAGCGTATAACTTGTTCGATATCATAACTCCAACATCTTATCAATATTTTGCGAAGCAAACAACTAAACAAAGGTTGAAAAAAATCATACTAAAATCTTATTGTCTTTCAAAGAACAGTTAGAAATAGCTAATAACATTTGTTTTCGTTCTTCAGGATAAAATATTTGTTTGTAGAATTCATTTATATTGTGAGCATATGTATTTTCTTTCTCTCCCAAAGCAATTACTTATATCAAAAACAACTATCATTACCAGTGGAACGCAAAAGCATAAAACACCTACAGCCCCAATCATTTTACTCGACGTTCTCTGTTCGCTCATACAGATTTTTGAATTAATATATAAGGATGTTAACTTTTTGTTAATTGCAACTTCCTTGATGAGGTTTTCAACTTTTTCTTTAAATGCAGGAGAGTTCACATTATAGCAGAAACAACTGCATGTATTGTTAGGGGGAGTCCAACTAGTGGTTGCAAATAACATATATTGTGTAGTCTCTTTGGAAACATGAGAAGTAGCGTTAGTGAAAAATAAAGCAGAAGTTTCTGTACTTGTTGAAGCAGAAGGTTCTTCTGTCTCCGAGACAGTAGTTTCAATATTTATCAATGAAGTTGTGTCTGGGGTTTCTGATCCTGTTGATGTATATTTTGGAGTAGTAAAGTGAGATGTTGTCAGTGTTGAAGATGGTGCAATCATTGATGTCGAGCTGCTACGTTCAATAGTTGACGTTGATTCTGAGGATATATCTAAAACGAAAAGAGAAATGACGTTATTATCAATATTTATAACTGTTACAGTAAAATTAATTTTGAAAAAGCTATATAGATTCTCTTAATTATAGGTCTTGATTATTCCAATCTACCATAATATTCTTGTTCAAAATGTTCTACATACATACCACACTAGCAGTAACACAAAAGAACTAAGATTAAAATTCGACGGAAATCTTGGAAACCATATTACATATGTATGTGTATGTTCATGTTTAAAAAATAGTATTGTGTTATAAAAAAAGAGCGTAATACTTGATAATCTTGCCCGATCTATTATAAAGAGTAATAAACCGATTATATTTTTAGTTAAAAATAGAACCAACCAATCCAGAAAATGTGGATCATTATTGTATATTGACGGACCTAAAAAACGCAACACCTTCATAAATCGGACGATATTCAATACAATAATTAATATATCACACAAATTCATGACAAATACTAATAATTTAATTTTGGACGTAACGCGTCTTCTGATTGGCTTTTCTGGTTTTCTACGGTTTAAAATGAAATTTAGAATTAAATTATAAGAAATGACTGTAATGTTTTTTCTGTCTATTCGAAATAACATAAAAAATATTGTGCACACTGTTAAATAACCCGCTACGCGCGTTACTCAGTGTGCACCAAATATTTTATGTTATTTCTTCATAGATAGAAAAAATATTACAGTCATTCCTTAAATATTTAATCAATTGTTAAACAAAACGTTCTGTCAATTATCAAACCAATGAAGTAATATGACGTGTTAAGCTCCTGTGGTTCACACTGACAGTGTTCAATTTCGAATGTTGCAACCATGGACTAGTAGGACAGCTTTTAATATTTTATTTTCATCAATTGAAAAGGGTTTCGGACTATATTGCGGGGATGTTTTGTCATTCATATTCTAATGCGACATGAGGTTCATCTGTGATAGTCGGTGGGTTTGGACGAGAACGGAAGCGTCTGATTCCACATGTGTTCAAAAGGATTTAAGTCTGGAGAAAGATTAGGGAGTTCAAAAAATTCTATTTCATTCATATTCATAAAGTTTTGAGTCAATCAAGTTGCATGAGTACGTACATTTGTATGTCTGTCAATTGATTGAACTATCCATCTGATTTATGCATGTTTGCTAATAAACACATTACAATAACCAATATTTATTAACACAAACACATTAACATTAAATGGTTATGGCATACAAAATAAAGTGACAATAGTTAAATTGATTATAATTATATTAGAGTGACAGTGGTATTCACAGCGAAGAAAAAAAGGACTATAAATATCAATTGTTAACACATTATAAAGGTTCAAGAACAATTAAAAAAAAAGAACACAAACAAAAATTAGGTTGCATATTAAAAGAAATACAAGTTATACAGATGTTCTCAATAAAAACAATCATTAATATACTTTAGGGGGATTTTTATGACTGGTAGACTGCTATTTAAAAGTGCAGTCAAATGCTTCAGTGTTGTAGAGGACTGCAATTTAATAAAATTGAAATTAAGATTTTTATTAATATTTTGTATATAGGTATCCATCAATGATGTACAGCATGGACAGATTGAGAAGAAATGGTATTCATCCTCAATTTCTTGTCTGTTACAGGATAAGCAAATGCGTTTCCTTCTTTCAATGTTGGTATAACGCCCTCTTTCAATTGCTAGCTTGCTTAGTTTAAATTTACTGAAAACTGATCGGTCAGGTTTGAGTTTACATACATCAGTATATGGGGGCCTTTTTTTAATTCTTTTAGTATGACAAAATAAATCTAATATTTCACATTTATTGATAGAACAATTCATTATTTAATAAGCCTTGTCAAAGATTCTTTGTTGGATAGTATTCATGTGATATTTTAAATTAATAGTATTAAAAGTGAGATGACCAAAACCTAATTTATTTTACCAGTCTTTTACAATGTTAACCCATTTACTTGTTTTCTTTATATTATTATATATTATATGGACTAAAGTGTTAGGCGAGTTCACAATGTGGTTTAGAAATTTTATAGCTGAACGTTGAATTTTAAAGTACAAAGGGGTTCTGTTTGTCTCAGCTAAACAGGCTACATTTGCTGTTTTGCACTGTACTCCTAAAATTTCTTTAATAAATTTAATATGTAAATGTTCAAATGGATCTGAATCTTTGAACACCTGGCTTACACCCCAATCTTCACTTCCATAAAGAGTTATTGGAACAACTAAAGTATCATATAATTACATAATAGATGGTATGTTAAAGTTGTACTCACTTAACTGGTAAAGAGCTAATTTAAACATGGCACCACAGTACTGTGTAGCATTTCCTCCACAAGGTCTCCTGCACTTTGTATTTGGAAGCTGTAGTAATGTCAGATCTTTCGTTATAACGGAATCACAGTAGCATTTCGTCCCATACTACAAAAAAAAATTATAAACTATATTATTTTGTAGTTGATTATTATCGTTTGATTTTGACAGTTTTTTATGGATTTTCCTTGGAATTCAGTTCTTTCGTTATACTTTTTTGAATAATGCATTTTATAGACTAATTTTTCTTAAAGTTACATAAAATGCAGCATGAATTAATTTGTGTACTTAGGGAGATAGCTACATGCTTCTTATTATCACTAAATTGTGTGTTTTATGTGTTTTCTCTATTTTTTTATCCTCCATCATTTGAGTAGTATAGATTAATTTCCATCAAAAGGCGTTAAAGCAAACAAAGCATCTACTGTTGCATAATACATGTAATACTAACGAATAACAATACTTTTAGCAAATTCTAAATACACGTCTTTCACTTTCTATAAGTATGCAGCATTGTATGAAAAACATTTCAAGTTATTTTGTATCAGTAATTATACTGGTTGGGATTACAACACTAGATTAATACCCATAAAGAATGGTCAGTACACATTTGGTTTATTTGGGGTATAAATTAAATGGAATCTTTACTATCACTTTCCACCAAACATTTCATTTTACTTATAATTTTTCCCCCAAGGGTGACTGGTGAAATGAAATATGGTCACTTGGTCTTCCGACTGGCAGTAAAATGCTTGTGGGCCGTCCGCTTGGATGTACGGGATATATTTATGTATATGTCTCGTGTTGAGAGAGTTCCACGCTCTTTGAGGGATTCGTAGGTTGCCTGTTGCAAGGCAAAATGTCTATGGAAATTTCCCCGACCATTATCCCGGATGGCCTCTATTGTTACAAGACCTACCTAGTATTTTGTATTTATTGTTAACTTGTCCTGAACATGCATGAAACATTCGCCACTGGACATTAAGCAACCAACAATCAATCAATTATAATACTGTCTATGATGTAAAAATCCATATACCATTCAATTATTTGTCAGGTTGTCACGATCCACACGATTATTACAATTCATCACAGGTTAACAGTTATATAACGTATTGTTTTCATTTCAGAACGTTAGATTGATAGAGTTGATCCACAGTGATTCGATCATATAGATAAAATACTAAACATTTAATTTCGAGTTATTGCTACAGCATACTGACGAATACATATTGAAAGCAGAAACGAAACCATACGATTTAGCAAAAACTTTTGTTTACTTACTGCATTTCTGTAACATGATTAGGTGAACGATAATTTGAAAAGATTTGAATTGTTTGATGATCATTTATTTTATTTTTTGCTACAATGTAGTCAAGCTGCATTAGATATAACAGTAATTTACCCTCAAACCTGCAAATGTATGTCCCTCTACTTCACAGATTGATAAGCAATATGGAATTGTCATGGATGGCTCATCTATGAAGGATGCATCTAGAATCTTCGTTAAAGGATGGAATATATCAATTCGGGAAGGGTCGGTAAAACATCCGATGTATGTGACTTCTGTAAAGTAAAAGAACAACATATGCTTTAGTTTTGGAAGGAACTTGTAAGTGTTCTCCTGGTACATTTTTTGCCAGACTTTTATAAAACTTATACCATAGGTTAATATAAGCAATATCTCGAACAAATTCTAAAATGGAGGACGATCGACTTTTTTGTAAACAAGGTACATGTATGTTCCTTGAAAATATTGAATTGGTTCCCTCAAATAGTGTTCGAGTTCGCTTCGTCAGCACTTGCACAGGTACAAATGAAGTACAATATTTTCAAGATTTATATAAATCTTATAGTATAGTTTAATACATGCATCAGCAATATATTGGATAAGTTCTAAACTGGTGGACAGTCGACTTTGTTTTCAAAAGAGTTTACTTCTTTTAAATTAGAAGACGCGCCGTTTTTGCGTTAACACGTATGTAAACTCGAAAGGTAAACGCCCGTTTACTTTAAATTTTATGTCTATTGAAATTTCGAAGTTAACACAGTTAACACGGCGTTTACATGAAGTGCACGCGAGAAAACGCCGAGTTCTTTTTCGCCCGTCTACATGAAATGCTGAGTCTGTACCCAACTTTATGTACCTTGGAAATATTAAATTTATTTACCTCTCATGGGTACAATTCTTGCCAGATTTTATACTGTGGGTTAATGTTAGGCATGTCTCGGACAAATTTTATGATGATGGACGTTTGGCTTTATCAAAGGAGTTATGTCACTTGCAAATATTCAATTTAAGGAAAATGGCTTCGTTCATGTTTCAATTGTCAATTATCACTATGATACTTCACGTTATAATACCATATTTTGATTGGCTAATACTAGGGTTTTAATTTATTTAATCACATGGCTGAGCAGATGACACCCTCTCGTCAAGACATCGTAAAAAATCGATAATTTAAAGGACAATGAATTGAATTTACATCAAGTAATTAAATACAATGCTTAAGTTCTACGTTTTGGCTCTGGCTCAGATTTTAATATTTGACTGTCAAAATAATAAAAAAAATAAACATATTGCCACACTTTGAAGTGTTGGTTTTTTCTAATACTCGTAACGTTGTTATGTACGTGACGTCATAGAAATTACTCTTAAAATAAAATTCAACTGTTGAAGACAATGATGAAAGGACATTCAGTATAATAAATTAAATAGCATATACATGTAGCTGAGAGGGTGATAGATCAGATTGGTACCCTTCGAAAAAGTATTGTCAACCTTGGCTTCACCACGGTTGACAATGGCTTCACCACGGTTGACAATTTTTCTCGGGGTAACAATCTGCTCTATCACCCTCTCAGCGATATGTTGTATTTATATAATTCTAAAGGGGACCTACATTTGCAACGATTTTAAAATGACCCGTATTACATTTGCGCGGAGAAATGGTATAACGCGAATTTACCTGTAGTTTACCTGAGTTTTTTTTAAATTTTTACCTGTAGTTTGTTTTTCAATAATTGTTTTGAAAATATATTAGCAATCATATACATCACATCTTGTTATTTCATACATTGAATGATAAACATATGTGAGACAAGTCTTTATTTGTTTATATAAACATTAAAAAGCACTACATTTATGTAAAAGAAAAGTTTTGAATAAAATATAGAGACTTTTATGGAAGAGAACATTAAAAATATATATATATAGTCATGTCAATAAAACGCAGTATACTTTCGGATGATATGTATAGATCAGTCCATGCCTAGGATTTGTATCCTAGCGATTTGAGATATAATTGACGGGAAATTTCACCAGTTTGAAATTTGAAAAATTGTTGAACGGTGAACTGAATTTTCTGTTTTTCTGTGCGTTTTACAAGGGCTTGGTCATCGCTGCCGCGAATTTTAAGGTCGCCTGAACTTGTAGAATAATTTCAACGAAAGTGTAGATGCTGGAAGAGTTGAATAAAACTGTTCGTTGTAATGGCCATGAAAAGACTCTGGCCCATTGTTGGTACGTTTGGTTTCTTTATTGCGCACATCCGTCCACATTGCTGGTGAAAATTTTGACTTACTGGTAAAGTAATTTTCAACTAGGTTGTCGGCAAATTGTTTGCAATTTTTATTTACAGGAGCTTTTGACATTTTATCGTCTGCAAAATTGTTTTCAATTTCCTCCGCCGGAAGAAATGGCAATTCGAAAATGGTGGTTTACCATTTTTCTATCTCTATAGACTTAACTTTGTACTAATTAGCTATGCCTAAATTTTGTATTTTTCTAAACCAGGCCTGTCCAATATGAAAACGACAACCTTTGATTGTTGTATTTGGATACATTCTACGAACGACATTATGCATTGCCAATTCAAAATCAACATTTACTTTTGTAGGGTTGAATACTAGATTTCTGTCAGCACAAAGCTGATTAAGTGCCAATCTGCCTAAGAATCAGGCAGTGGTGAAAACATGACAAACAAAAACCCACTCAAGTTGACATTAATGTATGTTCAGATTGTATAATGGTGCACGAATATAACATTCGTTTCCTTTTCTTGTTCTGGTAATTCAAGATATAATTTGGTTAAAATGCACTAGAAAATAAAAATTAAGGGGAGTTAACTCCATTATTTGCTATCATTCTAACCAAAAGTTATCTGGAGATTTCTCGAATTACCAAACACACAGAAACAAAAGATCTGCCATTTCTAACTCAGGATAATGGTAACTTCAAAATAAGATGGTTAGGTCGGTGGGTTTTTTTCGGCCATGTTTTGAAATTTTTCTATTTTGCCTGATTCTTACAAAGACTGGCACTTAACTGCTATCCAGAAATTAGTGTAATAGTCCAGTCAATTTTTCCATAAATTTGACCTTAACCTTAAAGTAATTGCAACAGAAGTTATTTAAGTTTTTATTTTTAGCATTATACCCCAAATATACACAGAAAAAAGTCCCATAAAATCTTACTTGAGGAGGTCCTGGACTAAAAAATCACCATTTAAAATTCCTATGGAGAGTTGCATTGAAAAGGAGTCCATCAGGCATAACAGATACATTAAGGCTCCGCACAGTAAAACGTTTGATATTGTGAAGGATTGTCCATTTGATGACAGTAACACAAACGTTAAAGCCGTCTTGGCAGAATCGAAACGTTTTGGACTAGGTGACATTGAATATTTCCCCTTTATTAATGAAGTTGATCGTGAAACATTGTATACATCTATGTGTCTTTTACCTACAACACCAACTGACCTGGCAAATAAAGTTCAGTTTGACATCAGACTTTATTTTTGCAGAAGAGGAATTGAAAATATGCACACTATGACAAAATCTACCTTCACAATTAAAACAGGATTGAAATATGTTACTAAGTCAAAAAATGAGCTAACAAAGAACCGTATATAATCAGATAAGGAGCTTGTCTCTGGAGTAATGCCAGAATCACCAGGTAAGTGTATTATAATAAAAGGGGTATCATTAGACAATTGAAAGGATGGGAAAAAAGAAGATAATTTAGAACATTACGCCATACTAATTGTGTATAGAAAAAATACATAACGCTTACTAACTTTATATCAAATATACAACATTGCCACACGGACATTAATGACAATTAAGCAATGATATTCCTGAAAATATAAAAACTTAAAACAACAAGTACATGTTGTAACTATAAATAGTTATGAAAGGTAGCAATATCATTATCTAATTGTAGACTAAGACAGGAGCCTGTAATTCAGTGCTGTGACGTTTATTGCTGTACATAAAATGTATATCATACATGTATTTCTCAATTGAATAATAAATTTACATGTGTCATTTCGGAACCTTCTACATGTTTGATAGATCAATGTAAATACAAGAAATACATATACCCATTGTTGAAGGCTTATCGTGACCTATCACTTATAGTGTTATATATCAGTGTGTATGGTCAGATTATGTTTCTGTTTGTAAGAGAGAGTTGTTCCCCTTTTGTCAGTATTTTGTATCTATGTTTGTGACGTCATCTTTGTCTGATTAAAATGTAGAAATGGAAGCTGATGTGTTTTTATGTGTCTGTATGTAATCGACTCCATCCATGCTACCAGAGCTATCCCCCTAGTCTGTAATAATAGTTGTTAATGTCTGTGTCATTTTGGTCTCTTGTGGACAGTTGTCTCATTGACAATCATACCACATCTTCTTTTTTATATATACTATCTACGTCTTCGTTCTTTATGTTAAACCTGAAAATATCTAAATGATTTCTCTATATTTCAGGATCTGTTTATTGTCCTGTTGCCTCAAACGAGAACTATATTCGTAGATTACATCCATCAAATGATCGTTTATGGCAGAAACCATTTGATAAATTTTCCATAGAAGCTTATGTCTGGTTTTGTAATATGCCACTAGGAGAAAAAAAACTAAGTACATTTATGTCAGAACTCAGTAAGAAGTGTAAGTTGTCTATTGTTTATACCAATCATTCAATATGAGCAACTGGAGCCCCTGTTTTATCACAAATCATGTATGGATCTGCGCAAATAATGGCAGTCACTGGGCACAAGTCCGTACAGTCACTCACAACCTACCAGCGTATTGATACTAACGAGAAAATTAAAATGGGTAAAACTATATCTTACAATCTTGTGCAAAGAGCAGTTATTGCTTCCAACCATACATGCAATAGATCCAATAGTCATGATAGTGGGTCATTTATGGAACAAATACAGGATATTGACATTGGGGATATTTTAGGAGACTTTGTTGACAACGGGCCGAAACCCATCCAATACAGACAAACAGCCACATGTATGCAGTCGACAAAACCTCAGAGTCAGTTCTTCTACGGCAATGTGACTGTTATACACAACCTGACCATCAACAAGTAGTTGCGATGAAATTATCACACTTGTCATGTTGACATTAACATTTATTTTTCAATTTTGTACACAAAAAATGTGTTGCATGTTGACTTTGACACTATTTGTATCCTAAATGTATTGAACATTTTGTTTTAATTAATATTGTTATATCAAAGTTATGGATATCAAATTGTTATTGTTGACATTAGTTTTTCTGTTCAAATAAGACCAATGAAAGGAGATTCTTAAAGTTGTAGATTTGAACACTTTGATATATAGACCTTGTATGATTGTAAATGAGACAACTTCGCTCTCACCCCATATGGAATTTACTAACCCTGTATATATCGTATTAGGTCACCAACACACTATGTAACTAATAGAATCCATCAAAAATCGAGGATTTGTTTCTTTTATTCGATTCGGAGATAACAAAGTCCATTATGTTAGTGGACTTTCAAACTTGTATATGGGTGGACAATAGATGAGTACAGCTTTATAAACACGTGTATGTAAGATGATCGATAAAATAGTTCAAATTAATTATTTTTTTTATTAAGTAAATTTGTTCAAATTAATATCAGTTCATTTAAACAATTTTTTTTTACCAATAATTATGTTTTTCTTCAAATGTTTTTGTATAAATCCGCTCAAATGTAACTTTTCAAAAGGTAAACTTCGCGCAAAAGTAATGCATTTTGTCGCGTAAACGTGGATTTTTTTCGCACAAATGTAGGAAAAATCCACACAATCGTAACGCGCAGATTCTAAAATCACTTTGAAAAAGAAAAACAGAATAAATTTAAAAGATATGTATATGCCAATGAAAATACATAATCATATTGACAGACAGAGTTGTTTTTAGTTCATGTTTGATATTAATCATTACATTCTATTTTAGATGTGTGCCAGCCTTAAACGTTTATGTTTGATGCAATGTAATGACCCTTATTTTTTTGTGTTGTCATGCATAAGCTATACTTAATGATGTTGACTGCTTGTAAAATTACTAAAAAAAATAGGATCTGAATCGTACATGTACATGTCCCACATCTAGTCAAAGAAGTCCAGAAGAACATTTGTATGAGTTTAAAATAAAAAAATCTCCCTCGAATTTATTAGTCTCATCACAAGCACTTAATAGTATGATAACGCGTCTATACTAGTGGATATGCAGACTTATATATATAACTACCTTCACTATTTTTTAAAAAGAATTTTCCAGTTTAGAAATAATGATAAAACATTGATTTGAATAAGCACTTATCAAACACAGATGAACAGTGAATCACAATGTTCAGAAATCTATTTGAACATTCGCGTTTTTTCGAACGGTTTTAATAATTTACCAATTAAGAGCATTGGTTGCACTAGGCAATTGTTACAGAATAATACAAATCATCGACTGACATTTTCGAAAATAATTCAATATCAAATGTTTGGAGCGTTTAATTTGTTTAATGCAATTCCTTGATCATGTTGATAACGTTAAGTAGCTAAATTGATATAGTATGTTTTAATTGATATTCCGTATATCATGTATATTAAACATATCTTAATATAGAGTAAGGTCGTGTCCGTTCTAAAGACATGATTTTGAATGTTTAACAACTATATATATGTTCTGGACCATACGCGTATGGTCTGATCATACGCGTATGGTCGGGTAATTAAAAGGTTTACTTTTATAATGCGTAACTCTTCATATAACCCTTCTAGTTGCCACGTAATTTAAAAGACACTACCAAGGTAATTTTATAATAGATCTATTAAAAAATAACAATAACAATTAACAAAATAAAAAGCAGTTCCACACAATAAATTTCATCACTAGTCAAAACTATAGTAAACATATTTTTTTTTTCATTACCGATATGTTATTACGAGTGAATGGCAAAATGTGGACATGGGAAGATAACTTCAAAAAATATCTTAATGAACTGTTACACAAGAAGACGTCAACTGTTATATTATAAACTGACTAAAAGTCGACAGGATAAAGAGTCTAACAATTTGCTTACTTTTGAAACTTAAAGTCATAAGAAACCTCAAATTAAAAAAAATATATGCATATGTTTTTTATAACTTAATGGATAGTTTTCATTATACAACTTATGTACATATACTTTTTTTCTGAGTAAAACTCTTTAATTTGTTCACATTTAGAAGAAGTTTACTTATTTTAAATTGCTTCCTTGTAGGAAGCAATTCGCCGACATATTTTCCGTATGCATAGTCTCCTGAGCATAACCCTCCTCCTAAAAATCCGGTGGTTACAATACGCATGGATTTGTCATTAAAATAAACAATTATCTGATTGTATATGTTAAACACGTGCTCAATACCCATGCTTTTTATTATTTGTTTACTATAAGGTGACAATCGGTAAACCTCGGCTTCAAAACACGGCTTTTAATGAACAGCCATATTGTTAAATCATAACAGAGAGAAAAAATGACGTCTAAACGATGTATTTGCGTAAAAAATGAGAAATGCGTGCACAGAGGACTATGTTTATGATATATACATGCATTGGTTCAAGAATTGGATAAACATTATTTTTTACCACTCACTCGTTTCATATGACTTTAATATAATTAG
>CM034360.1:62641537-62759788 GCA_019925275.1 Mytilus edulis | reverse complement strand
TTGTCAATAATGGCATCAGGCTGTCCAAATTGGGGGTAAGGGTCGATTTAACATTTTGTTAGCCTACGGCCACATATCTTAGTATATATAAAGATTCAGGCATGAAGTAGACACCCTGAGCAGTAGTTTGAGCAAAAATATACCCAAATGGCATGCCTGGGCGGTGCTGGGGGAAGATTTTCACTCTTATGGGTAGTTGCCTTTATGTTGGTTTTCCAGGCTTTTATGATGGTTTATCGTGTTTTCCGCTAAATGAAGCACCTATTTATATTGAAAAACACATGTTTAAATCAGCCAAGGCCTTTACGATGAAAATGACACCTTGTATAGACCAATTATATTCTCAGTTTGGTCCCTAGGGTGAAAAAATCCAGGTTTCGTATGGTCAATATTGGTGTCAGGCTATTCAAATTGGGGGTAAGGGTCGAATAAACATTTTGTTGGCTTACGCTCACATATTTTCGTATAAATACAGATTCAGGCATGTAGTAGACACCCTAAACCTTAGTTTTACGCTGAAATAATCCCAAATGGCATGCCTGGGCGGTGCTAGGGGAAAGTTTTCACTCTATGGGTAGTTGCCTTAATGTTGATTTTCCAGGCTTTTATGATGGTTTAATGTGTTTTCCGCTAAATGAAGCACCTATTTATGTTGGAAACACATCTTAGAGTTGGCGAAGGCCTTAACGATGAAAATGACATCTTGAACAGACCAATAATATGATCAGTTTGGTCCCTAGGGTGAAAAGATCCGGGGTTGGTATGGTCAATAATGGCGTCAGGCTATCCAAATTGGGGGTAAGGGTCGAATAAACATTTTGTTGGCCTACGTCCACATATTTTAGTAAAAATAAAGACTCAGGCATGTAGTAGACACCCTAAATATTAGTTTGAGCTAGAATATACCCCAATGGCATGCCTGGGCGGTGCTGGGGGAAGATTTGAATTCTTATGTGTAGTTGCCTTTCTTTCGGTTTTCTAGGCTTTTTGATGGTTTATCGTGTTATCCGCTTAATGAAGCACCTATTTTTATTGAAAAAACACATGTTAAAGTTAGCCAAGGCCTTTACGATGAAAATAACACCTTGTATAGACCAATAATATGTTCAGTTTGGGCCCTAGGGTGAAAAGATCCGGGGTTGGTATGGTCAATAATTGCGCCAGGCTATCCAAATTGGGGGTAAGGGTCGAATAAACATTTTGTTGGCCTACGTCCACACATTTTAGTATAAATAAAGATTCAGGCATGTAGTAGACACCCTAAGCATTAGTTTGAGCTAGAAAATACCCCAATGGCATGCCTGGGCGGTGCTGGGGGAAGATTTGAATTCTTATGTGTAGTTGCCTTTCTTTTGGTTTTCTAGGCTTTTTTTGATGGTTTATCGTGTTTTCCGCTTAATGAAGCACCTATTTTTATTGAAAAACACATGTTAAAGTTAGTCAAGGCCTTTACGATGAAAATGACACCTTGTATATTCCAATAATATGCTCAGTTTCGTCCCTAGGGTGAAAAGATCCAGGGTAAGTATGATCAATAATGGCGTCAGGCTATCGAATTTGGGGGTAAGGGTCGATTAAAGATTTTGTTGGCCTACGGCCACATATTTTAGTATATATAAAGATGCAGGCATGAAGTAGACACCCTAAGCATTAGTTTGAGCTAGAATATAGCCCAATGGAATGCCTAGGCGGTGCTGGGGGAAGATTTTCACTCTTATGGGTAGTTGCCTTTATTTTGGTTTTACAGGCTTTTATGACGGTTTATCGTGTTATCCGCTTAATGAAGCACCTATTTATATTGAAAAACACATGTTAAAGTTAGCCAAGGCCTTTACGATGAAAATGACACATTGTATAGACCAAAAATATGCTCAGTTTTGTCCTTAGGGTGAAAAGATCCAGGGTAAGTATGGTCAATATTGGCGTCTTGATATTAAAATTGGTTTACATAAGAGTCAAACAACTGGATTAACACATAGAAACAGTAATATGTCCACATGAAAACCTGTCAGATAGAAAGTCAGAATGCCACTTAGTCATCAAAATTGAAAAAAAGGTCTGTAATGCTTATTTTGACTATATAATTCCAAAATTGGTAATTTGTGCAGAATTTCTAATAAGTGAAAGTTTAAATCCTTTAGTTTCTTTCTATTTGACAAATTGACACCGTCAAATCATTCAGGGAAGTTGCCAAAGTACAGATTCTATATTTACTGATTTCACCTCTTAAAAAAGAAAAAATTGACCAATCTTTATAAAACTAGTTATGACCAAAGCTTAGTTACTTATGAGACTGCTTACAAATTTCATGACAATAGGATATATATTACATACAATATGTTAAATTTTAAATTTAATTTGCGTGTTAAATTTAGACGTTAAATTGGAAAATTTCAACTATCAACATTTGGGAGTTTAAAAATTAAAATGTTGCAAAAAAAAATACTTCTTAAATGCTTAATATATAATATATCAAATATCAAAAGCAAAAAAGGACTCATTTGAGTAATCAGAGGTAGCACAATTATTCAAAAGTCAAATTTATATGAGCCTGTGGTTTAAAATTAAGGTTTTCCAATAAAAGGGTGTCTTACATAAAGATAAAGTATTTTCCAGCAATTTTAAATTTTAGGAGTATTTAAAAAAAGAAAGAAATGAGGCATATAACATATCATATTAGTTTTAAAGGGTGTTAGGCCAAGAAAGACTGCAAAATATTTATTATTTTTGACATGTTTGGTTCAGTGATTTTGTAAGCAGTTAATTTATAAATATATGATTTTTTTTTTATAATAAACACATAGTTTTTGATTGACTTAATTAAACTAAAGTTTCATATTATCATCGTCTTACGCAGTTACTCTATTGTAAATAGAAAGTAGAGTTGCGTATTTTTAGATTATTCTATTTTTAGAACAACCAATACACAGAAGAGCACTATTTATAAATTCCGTACAAGTCAGCATTTCACCAAAGTAGGCACGGGGTTTAAGTATGCATTTCCCTGCATACATAAACTTTAACGATGTATTTTTCTATGAAAAACTTATTTGTTCATTAAATTATGGTATTATTCTAAAAGGCTTTTACATTATCTTTCAGATGCACCAAAATTAGCTCAATTGCGTTTATTTTAGTGAAATGCCGACACTTCGAAATTTGAAGATGTATATATATGATGACCTATGCGCTTGCTTCAAACATATAACTTAAGAGTGCACGCACGCAAGCATGCATATATAAAGTACGAAAACATTGATATGATCACATGTGGGGAAGAATTTAAAACTCTTCAACACTACCTGTCAATTAATAACATTCAATTGTATAAAAGAAACCCAGAATATATGCATGCTTTAGAAAATAGAAGACTATAGATGTAAAGGGACGGGTTTAAATTACATCTACATTATGTAGAAATGAGACAATTCTCCACAAGAGACCAGATGACCTAGAAATAAACAACTAAAGGTCACCCCGAGCAGCATTTAACAATGAGCAAAGCCCATACCGCTTAGTCAGTTATAATATATAAATGTACATTATGTATAACGTTTGTTACAATGCAAATATTTTTATAATATAGCCGTCTAGGTTTTTAAAACGCGTATCATATGTAGAACAAGATTGTATGATTAAGAAATTAATGCTTATTTTAATAATTTGATTGAGTTGTAAAAGTGTTGACTGGAGCATAACTTGTACGAAGCGGTTCGTTCGAAAAATATTCACACGATCAACAATATAAAATCCCCCTTCTCTTTTCCCGTCAAAAAAATATACATAAAGAAGCATTCATTTCTTAAAACTATATTTCTATGCTAATAAGACAAAACAAAAAGTTGGATCAAGTTTTTCTTTTATATACCAGTGCACTTTTTTTTTTGCAGCACGTATCAATTCGAATTTAACATATTATTTTGATATTCCTTATGTATTAATTCAATTTCAGACAAACTACTCGTAATTTCTTGAAAGTTTTTAATTACATTTCATTTTTTTCTACAAAATTTTAATATAACTTCCTTGCCAACAGAACTGCCGTTTTGTTTGTTTATTAACAAAGACTTCCGAAAAGAAATGTTATTCTTATCCTTAATATATACGTTGACTTTAACGACCTTATACTTGTTTAAATACAAAATCAAGAGATGTTCCGGTGATTGCGACTTAAGTAGTAATTTAACAATATTTTTTTTTTTAAATTGTATAAGAAGGCACAAAATTTAAAGTAGGCACATATACATTTTGGAGGCCGAGTTTACACATTTCCCGATTTTTTATTGAGTTTAAAGTAACATATTTATCTTAAATTGTTATAAAAAACATATTGTACGTCCAAACAATATTAATATAACATCAAGATTTTCGATAATAACCGATTTCTTAAATTCTTTGAAAATGCTGAATCATGCTTACTTTAGTAGCTGTTTTAACGCATCGGGACTTTGGTAGCAATTAGTTAGTATTATATATATATATATATATATAAGTACGTCTGAGTCAGTGACAACCCTACAACAGATGTATCCATCGGATCGCCATCAATGATGGTGATACATGGCTGTGTACATAATGTATATACAACTCGTCTAAACATCAACCCAACAATGTTAGATCTGTAAATTTGCTTTCGCAAATTTTTGGTTCTTCCCTCGCCGGGATTCGAACCCATGCTACTGTGATATCGTGACACCAAATCGCCTGCACTGCAGCCGTCCCGCTAGACCACACGACCACCTGGGCTCTCAAAAAAAGAGCTTTCGGTGGACATGTGTTACCTTTCCACGTCAGTTTTAATCTAGCGGCGTACTACAGTACATGATATATAAGGCATGAAGATGTTATTGTTACAGATCAGCTAAATGATCTATAGTAAAGGATCCTACAAATTAATGTAAGATACAGTCACAGAAAATAATTATATTCATAAGTACGTCTGAGTCAGTGACAACCCTACAACAGATGTATCCATCGGATCGCCATCAATGATGGTGATACATGGCTGTGTACATAATGTATATACAACTCGTCTAAACATCAACCCAACAATGTTAGATCTGTAAATTTGCTTTCGCAAATTTTTGGTTCTTCCCTCGCCGGGATTCGAACCCATGCTACTGTGATATCGTGACACCAAATCGCCTGCACTGCAGCCGTCCCGCTAGACCACACGACCACCTGGGCTCTCAAAAAAAGAGCTTTCGGTGGGCATGTGTTACCTTTCCACGTCAGTTTTAATCTAGCGGCGTACTACAGTACATGATATATAAGGCATGAAGATGTTATTGTTACAGATCAGCTAAATGATCTATAGTAAAGGATCCTACAAATTAATGTAAGATACAGTCACAGAAAATAATTATATTCATAAGTACGTCTGAGTCAGTGACAACCCTACAACAGATGTATCCATCGGATCGCCATCAATGATGGTGATACATGGCTGTGTACATAATGTATATACAACTCGTCTAAACATCAACCCAACAATGTTAGATCTGTAAATTTGCTTTCGCAAATTTTTGGTTCTTCCCTCGCCGGGATTCGAACCCATGCTACTGTGATATCGTGACACCAAATCGCCTGCACTGCAGCCGTCCCGCTAGACCAAACGACCACCTGGGCTCTCAAAAAAAGAGCTTTCGGTGGGCATTGTTTACCTTTCCACGTCAGTTTTAATCTAGCGGCGTACTACAGTACATGATATATAAGGCATGAAGATGTTATTGTTACAGATCAGCTAAATGATCTATAGTAAAGGATCCTACAAATTAATGTAAGATACAGTCACAGAAAATAATTATATTCATAAGTACGTCTGAGTCAGTGACAACCCTACAACAGATGTATCCATCGGATCGCCATCAATGATGGTGATACATGGTATATATAACTTATAATAAATAAAAAAAATGTCTTTATAAAGAGTATTTTTCATATTAATGATGGTGACTGCTTGTAAAATACTGTAATTTTAAAATAGTGTCTGAATCGTACCTGAACATGTCCCACGTCTACCCAAAGAAGTCCAGAAGAAAATTTGAATCAGTTTAAAATAAATAATCTCCATCGAGTTTATAAATCTTATCACTAGCACTCAATACTATGTATGTTCTTATGATATTGATAACGCGTCTATACTAGTGGATATGAAGACTAATATAACTACCTTCCATATTATTTTAAAAGAATTTTCCAGTTGAGTAAGTATGATAAAACATTGAATTAAATAAGCACTTATGAAAGACAGATGAACAGTAAATCACAATGTTCAGAAATCTATTTGAAAAGTCGCATTTTTCGAACGTGTTAATCATTTACCAATAAAGATCATTGGTTGCACTGGGTTAATCTGAATGGCAATTGTTACAGTACAACACAAATCATAGGCTGACATTCTCGAACGTAATTAAATGTCAAATGTTTGAAGCGTTTTATTTGTTACATAAACTTCCTTGATCATGTTGAAAACGTTAAGTAGCTAAAGTGATATAGTAAGCTAGATATAATTGATATTCCGGTATTATTGAATATATCTTAACGTAGATTAAGGTTTTGTCCGTTCTGAAGACATGATTTTGAATGATTAACAACTATATGTATATATATTATGCTACATACCGCCACTAGTAATCCAGTGAAATTTTTAGGCTTCTTTATTAAATAGTCTATGGAACGGAGGACAGGGGGCACTTGAAGTCATTTGTTGTGAAATGTGTTTAATGTGTTTTTTTTTCATATAAATGTCACCATTATTCTGTTGTTTTTACATGTAATTGCCTTTTACCCTCTTAAATATAGGGAAATGTCATTTTCACCATATTTATGTTTGCATATAATGTCTTCGAGATAACCAATTTGTCCATCACGGAGTGCATTACCCACCATGAATCCTGACAAAGCGTATGTTTACGTTTAGGATTGAGCACTTTTGTGCCATGTTTATATTATTTCTAAGGACATCAGT
Organism: Mytilus edulis; assembly: GCA_019925275.1. Lineage (NCBI taxonomy): Eukaryota > Metazoa > Mollusca > Bivalvia > Mytilida > Mytilidae > Mytilus > Mytilus edulis. The sequence goes on along the minus strand of CM034360.1, from coordinate 62,752,818 downwards.
CAATCTATAAAAATGTGTGCGTTTAAAGTGATTATTTTCAATTTATATAACTTTACGTGTATATATATTGAGTAGGTCAATAGTACTCTGCATACGTAATAGACTCAGTATATTGTCGCAGAAAAAAAACTTTATGACTTTCGAACAGCGGTATACTACTGTTGCCTGTATTCATGGAGATATATGAATAACAAAGAAAACTAGAATTGCCATTGCAAGCAATAGCGGATGTCCTCCTTCTCCCTAAGCGGCAACCATTTAAAAAAAAATAACAGTGTAAGCATATGCATGGCTATACATCTTTCTATAATTTTTCAGTACATTCAGAGCATTTTTATATTTTTTACATTTCTCCCATTTCCATGGCAACGGCAGCATTTTGAAACTTTCAAAGTCAAAAGTTGTATCAATACTTGCAAGATAACATTATTGTCAAGTTTCAATAAGTTTGGAACATTTTCAAATTTTTTGACCTTTTGTCTGTTTCCATGGCAACAGTGGCCATTTTGGAAATTCAAACGCAAATTGCCGCTTCCACTCATGACAGTCAATATTATGGTGAAGTTTCATTAAGATTGAAGCATTCTGAATTTTTTGCTCCTGTATTCATGGTAACATAGAAAGTAGTTCCAATAATGTCAAAATCATTTAAAATCTGTATATAGTGGACAACTATATTGTATAAAAATTTGATAATTTTAAGTTTAAGCATACTAAAATTATTAACCAAACCCTGAAGTTTTTAAAGCATTTTGACTTTTTTGCATTGTTTCCATGGTAACGACAGACATTTTGGAAATTCAAACGCCAAATTTCACATCTACTAATGTTCATCGTTACTATGAAGTTTCCAAAAATTTGGAGCATTTTGATATATTTGAAATTTTTGGTGTACTTTCCATGGCAACATAGTAGTTCCAATGATTGCCAAAACCATCCAAAACAAGTATATGCAGGGCACCTACATTCAAAATATAATGATGCTAAGTTTAAGCATGTCCAACTAATTCACCAAAACCAAAAAGTGGAATTTTTCACATTTGTTCCGTTTCCATGGTAACGACAGCCATTTTTTATGTTCTTAAACCCTAATGCAACCGGACATTTTGTGTTCCTCATTATAGCGAACTATCATTAAGATTGGTTCCATTGGCTCCAAAAAATCTGCCGAACAAAAAAAGGTGGAATAATAATAATAATAATAATAATAATAATAATAATAATAATAATAATAATAATAATAATAATAATAAAGAAACAGAAGAAAAGCAATATGTCACCGACATTGTCGATCGGGTGACATAACTACATGTATTTGTGGAAAATACCGTAACATTTGTACACATTTGTATTTTGAACTAAAGGAAATGCTTTTAATAACGTGTCATAATTTCATTTGGTTTGAACAATTCAAATGTCGTGGTCTAAGTCCATAGATCTTTAATATCAATCAATTTTTTTTTACACCTGCTATAGTTTCATTAAAACATGATGTGATAAGTTAGAAGGCAGAATCGATTCTGTGTTATAACATGAGCAATCATTTTACTTGAAAACGTAATCGTCGTAATATGCTAATCGTGTTTGATCTCTATAACGCAAGTACATTTTAATTAACATTGAAAGTCAGACTGAAAGTGTAATGTTTAACATACATTTACTGATTTCATCGCATTCGGAATGTCAATCATACATTTAATCTTTAAACAAAAACATGGATACTTATCTAGTTAAAATTGTCTCGAATGTGCATGCAGAAACAGAAACTACTGTTTGATTGATACTTTTTTTCTATATATCTTATTTCTCTTGTCAATTCCATTCTTACTGATTTCTAGAGTTTGTTCTAATGGTGGCTAATTTCACCTTTGTACCATGTTATGTAAGGAACTGAAAGCGATGTAAAAAATGTAACCCATCTAAATACGCTATGTGCCTGTTAAAAGACATCAGAGGGTTGAGATCTCACAAACATGTTTAACCCCGCCGCATTTTTGCGCCTGTCCCAAGTCAGGAGCCTCTGGCCTTTGTTAGTCTTGTATTATTTTAACTTTTAGTTTCTTGTGTACAATTTGGAGTTTAGTATGGTGTTCATTATCATTGAACCAGTATATATCTGTTTAGGGGCCAGCTGAGGGACGCCTCCGGGTGCGAGAATTTCTCGTTGCATTGAAGACCTGTTGGTGACCTTCTGCTGTTGTCTGCTCTATTGTCGGGTTGTTGTCTCTTTGGCACATTCCCCATTTCCATTCTCAATTTTACCAGTCCGTTATTCAGTTGTCATATTATTGTGGTTGACCATTTTGTTTTAATTAAATGTGTATAATTTGTTTTGTTTGAACCGTTAAAGGTTTAGTAATGCATTTATCTGTTATAGGTTTCTGTATGTTATCAGTGTATCCATTGCTGGATGGAGCATTAAAGGGTGGTGCATCAACACTCTTTTAACTTGAGCGGATATTTGGTTCTCTGTGGACATCATACAATTCAGGGTTTACTTATTCTAAGATACAGATTCGTTTTACACACGAAAGAGGTCATAAATTTGCAATAGGGATTACACCATAGTTGACAAAATTCATGTCACTTATTTTTAAAATGTTGTGAGATTTCAAATCTAAAGCTACACAAAACTATTTCTGATTTTTTATTTTATTTTTTTTTTTTTATGTACCATTACTCATTATTGCCATTCATTATCTGCCAATCTTGAATGTATGTCAATTGTCAGAAACCAAAAGGAAAGGTCAATATGTTTTGTCTTTGGTGGTCCGTGTGTTTTGATGTACATTGTACCTCCGATTCCTCCAGAATGAAGGCTTGTTTTTCGTCTCAGTGTATATCTAATAAAATACTGTAGCATATACATATAGATTATCCCAAGGATTTATTGCAAGATACATGTAATTGATAAACGAAATACTACCCAAGAGTGTTACTTATGTTCCCATTCCATTAGGCAAATTGACTATTATCAGCTCAATTGTCAATACTTCGGTACACTAACATGATTTAACAAACTTTACTAAAATTTTCCGTTTATAAATTTTGAAATTATTTAGAAACTAAGGTTTCAACTCTCTTAAGCAAAGTTGGCTTTAGATGAATTTGGTTATTATTTCATGTATTTTTGACAAATAGCTCTTCACCGGTTTTGGTATTTATATATTATCGGATTTAATTTTTTTGTCTTTGCTCGTTCCTGATGAAGGTAAATCCAGAAAAGCGCTTTGGACGCAAGAAATTATTAAACGTGTTGTTTTCAATTTTTTTTACTCAAGATGAATATGCCATTTTATGTTTGTTTCCTTTGGTGACATAGTTCCTAATACATAACTATACCAGGATGACAACTTTTACGTCTATATACTGTAACTTAAGAAATTTTCGAGATTTTTATTAAAGATATTGCTACTGGTTGAGTATCGGTTGAATATAATCTGGCATTCGGATGCATATATCTGTCTTCAGATTGCTAATCACATGATTTTCATGAAATTGCATCAATTAATTTCTATTTGTTTTTCTTTCCTTATATATTGGAATAATAAATGCACGGAAATATTTCAGAATTTTAAGCAAAAATTCTATGTACAATCGTGGATAAAAATATTTGGGTATAAACGTTTCATTTGAAGGCGAAGCAAAAACAAAAAACGTGAAGATGGACGATGTAAATAGAATTATATTGCTATTTGATTTTATTATTACATTTTTATTTACGATAAAGGTGAAGATACCAAGAGAACAACATCATAATCGAAGTAACAATACAATAACACAATAAAATTTAAAAAAAAAATCAAAAAAAGCAATAATTTAAAAAACGGTAAACACAAGTGAAAAGCATATCCACGTCATAAGTATAGGTAGGTGTTACTCAATTTAAGTTTCTTTGCCTAATTAAATACTTCGCACAAATAAACCAATACATGAAAAGAGAACTGAATGCACCTATGAAATTTCGGATAATAACAGGAGTTTTGAACATTCAAATTATATTATGCTTTCAAAATAGAGTTTTATTTACATACTAGTATTTTATATAGTTTTTCAGTATAAAAATAAATGTAAATAACGTTTTTGTATAAGAAAATATGTGTTAATCACGTATGTGTTTTCTGAATACGCAACTAAAAGTTTACCTACAAAATTGCGCGTTTTGTCTACTTATTACTCAACAGTGACGCACTAATTAAAAATTTTAAAAAAGGACAAATAATTAAGAACAAAATGTTTCAAAAGGATTTTTATACAGCTCTTTTTAATATATACGCACAAAACCAATATGCGACCTATTCGATTAGGTCTCATCTTGGTTTTTTTTTTTAGATCAAGGCAGAGTTTTATAATGCAAATACACAAACATATAAGCATTTTAAAAATGCAAAAAAAAAGAAAAAAAAAAGAGGAACAAACAAAAGTCAAACCCAACAATGGCAAAATAATGAAAAAATAAATAAAATGAATACTTTAGATTGGTCAAATCTTTCTATCATGAAAAAGACAGTATCTGTTTCGAAACGTAAACTTTGATACCCAGGGTTTTTATTAAATTTAAGACAAAATAGATTGTCTGTTCCTTTTTGACATATTTATCGCCATTTCAAAACTGATACTATAAGTGGGAACCACTAATGACAGGACGATTGCCCGGATAGTGACAGGACGATTGACCGGATGAGATGTAAATAGTCATAACTTTTTTTTTGTTATTCGGGAGATTTTTTTAAAATATTTGTAGACCTCAGAGACATCAAACTCTTTTTGATAAAAATTAAACAAAATAAGCCAAACAAATTTTTTTTTGGACCAATTAAAATTAACCGGACGGATTTCACACCCGCCAAATCGTCGTTAGTTCTCAGCACTTAAGGCTACCTAAGCACACACTTTTATAACTTTGTATGTGACATTTGGCAGTCAGTTCTCAAACTTTTTGACATTGTAGATAGACTTGGTAAAAGTTCATTTGTCGTAGCTCCATCAGACAATAATTTTTTTGAATTTCCTTTCCATAAATTGATGCATGGCTGGCGAAATTTATAGTATCTTATAGCCTGGACAACGTCTTCGGAACTTTTTAGCCTCGTTGCACCATTTTGATATTTCACCGGAGATACAGAACCATCTAATTAATATTTATCAATGATATTGCGAACCGTATTGTGGGAAACGGCACATTGTTTTGAAATAAATGCACAAGTATGGTATCCAGATAAATACATGTATAGATTAGTCTTTGCTGTTACAACATTAGTAGCCTTTCTAACTTCATAGCATCTTCCAAATGATTTCTGCTTGATCATATTACATGTACTTTGAAGGAATATAAAGAACTGTTCAGCTTTTTACATTGAGAACCGTTATATTTGTTATTTCTAACTTACAAGTGCATGCATATTCATCATTTTTTTTTAAGAGTACTCACATGCCATCCTTTCTACTATAAATTAACTATAATTCAATCTTATTCATTTATATACTACCAAAAAAAATGATATGACAGTGACTGAATTTCTTTTTCTTATTGGGAAGGAATTTGTACAATATTCGGATTAGTATTATAAGTTTCTGAATGTCTCTTCGTTACGCTGTATTCACATTCCAGATGACATAAATTATATTTTTGGAAGAAAAGAGACAAATTGAAGATGACCTCGTGGAATTAAAAAATGGCATCGTAAAACAGACTATCACAGAAAAAGATAGAACCGGCAGATAAAGAGCATTTACTTAGACAACTGGAAATGCCAATAACGGAACCTCCAACACAAGGAAATTTGAATTATAAGTAAATGCTTTTTTATAAATTTTCTTGCTCCTCAATCTATGATTTTCTGTGATTGATTCTGTTTTGATTGCTACTTTATTTGCTATCTTATCTATTCGGGTAAACACTAAATTAATTATTGATTTTGGCGACATACATCGACTGTTTAAAGTATACACAACTTTTATCATGAAATAGTCCGTTTGACTTCTATAAATCTTTAGAACGAAATTCTTAAACATTTTGTTCTTGACGTATGTTAATGTATGCATGATATATACGAACTCTGACTAAGGCTGTTTTTAAAAATCAGTGTCCAACAAAGGAAAATATTACTAAGGTTACTTGTAGAAAATAAATGATGAAAAAAATCATGTTTACAGTCAGAACGTTTAGTTATCAGATGACATATGACTAAAATGAAGTAAAAATTTCATAGTCATAGCTATGTAAATAAGAAAAGTCACATGGTACAATAAAACAGGTTTAAATCACATGTCTTATGTTTTTGTTTTGAATGGAAGTGGCTGTTACACTATTCATACGTACTTCATCAAGTATTAATCTGTATGAATTTTTTGTTAGAAAAAAACTATAGATACCTAATGGGTAGCTTTTTTTTTATTGTTGGCCCAAAATTATTATATTTACAGTCAGAGTTCGTATTTGACAAACCTACACAAAGAAAAAAAAAACACGTTATTTTTTTTAAGAATTATTTACTTAGAAGTCAAACGAATTATACCGGTACTTATGAGTCCGTCACATTCCTATCTCAGAAAGTAGCTCCATAACCTATAAATATTGTTAGCTTATTCTGTTGCTTAACGAAGGCTTTTTCAACTTAAAGTATCAATTTTGAATTCTAGACTTTTTTTTAATGTCATGCAAATACAAAAAAGTCATTACGAACACTTTTATTGTTCACATTCTTAAAGGTTTATTTTGATTTGTAGATGCACAAACTGTCACATTAGAGGTCATAAAGCTGACAACAACAAAAGGAATAATGTGCGCAAGAATGACCGCTGTTTCACTTTTCTGATTTGTGGACAGAAAGATAAACAAGAGTTCGCAAGGAAAGAAAATCATTGCAGACAAAAACTTGTAACATACGTTTAGAGGTAGTGTCCCTCGTAACTGAGCAAAACCAGTTCTCGAATACAAAGAAAGAAACGATGCTTCATTCATGAAAGTAATTAAAGGCCGTTAACGAAAAATAGACCCATTGAAATATTCTAAACCAAATGTGCTGATGCGCCATCTTATGTGTGTTAAGTCTACGTATAATGGTAAAATCCGACTGTCACACAAAATGACAGAATTGATCTTCCTAAAATGGTAGAAAGGGCAGATTAAAAGAAACGAGAATCTAATTCGGACTCTGAAAATGAAAGCTGTGTGCCTACTTTTAAATAGGCACGTTCTTCTGTTCAATCAAATCAACAGACGTATAGCAATATGCCAACAATTTCCATAAAAAGTTCTTCAACTACATCCCACTCCGTATAACATGATTCCGCAGTACCATTCAGTTAATCATACTAACGTGCCACAACAACCTCATCCACAGCACTTATTTGACCAGTATGCAGTATCCATGCAGCCTTTGTATAACCCTATAAATCCTAATGCTTCGATGTCTCGTTATCCTACTTTCAACTTCAATCAAATGCTTCTCCAAGTTATACCACCACAGTCACCTTACTTCTCTTACTCCACACCCGCAAACGATGTTTACCACAGTATTACCGACGAAGACCAAGAGGACAAGTCCAAGTCACCCAAGATATGGTCACCCGTTGGACTGACATTTTAAGTTATAAACTCATTATAATGTGATTTTTATAAATTTACCTTTAATATTATATTATAGCTGATTACTGCAACTATAGGTAATCCTACGACCTTCAACTTAACTAGCAATACCGATACCGTGTATTCAGGTATAAAATGCACTGAAATGACAAAATGTGAAACAATTCAAATGAAAAAAATCAACACGAAACAAACATGCTTTTTGAATCACATGATATCCATTGGTGAACTAGATTAGGCAACAAAGAGTAAGCAAGTAATTAAAGAGCTTTTATCACCAAACAAAATAATAATCTGGTATTCGAAGCGTTACTAAATAGTTTTCTAAAGAATCTATTGGGATACAAAGGACATTTATAGACAATCAAGTAGTATAGAATATAGTCGAGCAGACTATTTAACAAGGCTAGTAGGGATATTTGTCAAAGTTATTGTAAATTGGGTGTAATGTTATTAAGTTTAATTTAATTTTGACACTTGTCGTATTACCAATCAAGCCAAATAACAGGTCATTAAAGTTTTCACACCTGGGATAACAAAAACATTTAATTGAATTATCTACATAATCAAGGGAGAGATCAGTTTGCGCCAAAAATGCGTCCTTTTGCGCCACACCTTTTTTCTCCAAAGCTACGTGGGCGCCACATGTTTTAAAATGACATGGTATCATTTGCACCAAAAATAAAACGTACAATTGCGCCAATTAGAAAGAGAAATGACTTTCCTACTCCTGTATTTGGACTTGGATCCGTCAGTTTACACGGCAAATGTTTCCTTTTCTGAAACATATTTTCTCCTTACTGCTGCTGCATGGGTACTTCCCAATTTAATGTATGTTGTAGCTTGTAACTTCACTTTACTGTCAAAAAACAAAAACATTGAAGGATGAAATACACAAAACAGTTGACTTCATAATAACTCCTAATAATATAAAAGCCCATACGCATGGTGGGAACAAAGCACTCTATCAACAACACATGTGGCTAAAATATAATCAGCAAAAGCTTCTATTTTCTTCTGTATTGGCATATCTTTATTAAATATTCCGCAAAACAATACTTTTTTATTCTCTCTCTGTACATTGACTGTCTAATGCATTTTAAGTCATTTCTCTCCAGATGCTCAGCTTGATGGTAAAATATCCGAGCATATGATACTTTTTAAGCCAAAATACGAATAAATATATATATATATATATATATATATATTAATCATTAATATTTATGAAAGATACGAGTACAGGTAAATAGGGGCAAATGAGTTCCAAATATTGGCGCAATTGATACATTTGGAAAACAAAATTTGGCGCAAATGATAACCCATGAAATACTGTAATTGGCGCACAAAGGACTGCTGCCATAATCAATTGGCAATTTTAATCCAATCAAAGAAGACATTTGATCAAGTCAGGATTACAGATTAACTTTTAACTCACCTAGTAATAACTACTGAATTGTTCAATCATATCTGCTCTGACTTTCAACCAGTTCAGTCCTCACAAACTAAACCAAGACCCAATGATGGTGATATAGAGATACTACCAGCTCCAGATTCTGAGGAGGCACAATTGATTGAGTTTCACATGGAACATCAGTCTCCAAAGAACCATCAAACTTAAAGATATCAGCCAAGTTGCAAACACCAGCCAAATTTAATACACCATCAACACAGAAGGCTATATCAACACCAAAATCAACTAAGAAATTGAGGTTTGCTGATAATGGTGAGTCAAGATCATGAGATACTTGTTACTGATAGTCCACCTCCAGTTAAGAAAGCAAAACTTATTATGAACAACCATATCCCAACTGCATGAATTAATAGTCTTAATTCAGACCATAAGCAAATTCTAGAAAGTAATGAATGGTTATGTTCAGAAATTATTAATGCCTGTTGCACCCCTATTTCCAGACAATTTCCGAACGTATCTGGATTTCACTAAACAGGACTTTCATCTGTCTTTGATGATGATACCAAGTCTTGTTCAGAAAAATTTGGTAACTGTACAAATACGTCATAGCGGCAATTCCCACTTGATCACATCATTTCAATCAGTGAATGACAAGTGCATCTATGTTCTGGATAGCTTCAGTAAGACTTCCACTCTTACACCATCTCTTGACATTCAGCTATCTGCGATTTATGGTCACGGCAAAAAGCACATTTTAAATAAACTCTCTGAGGTGCAACAGCAACCAAATGGTTATGATTGTGGGGTTTACTCCATAACAAAAACGCTTGAATTTTGCTTTAATGGATGTACATTTGATTTAAAACAAAAAACGGCTTGAACAAACCAGTGTGTGGGACCATTTGATTAAATGTCTCGAATTGGGATACTTTTAAAAATTCTTTCAATCACTTAATTCTTGTGCTGATTCAGTCAAGATTAACACTAGACCATTGAATGTAGCTGTGTTTGAGGTAAGCCAGGGGACTGGCTCTGTGATGAACACCATTCAACTGTCTATTTTGCTTTTGTTGAACTAAATTAAATATGTGTTTGAATTAATATTGTTCATCTCATCATGCATAAAAGTTTCTATCTGTTATATGAACCTTTAAAGGTGTTTTATTGAATTTAAATGTTAACAGTTTAATGTTTTGTCAGTTGTGCTGTTTTAAATTGTGATTGTGAATGAACCACACTAATGTTTTTTTCTAATAAAGATGTTATTTTGAAATAAAAGATATACCCCGCTTGAAATTCCCACTTGGGTGAGCAGGGGGCAGAATAATTCTGGCAGACGGAAGGGGTCTGCGAATACTGTGTTGCCGCAAAAAAACAAGATATCAACACTTATGTAGATCAGTTGAATATTTTTTTATGTATAGCCTACATCGGCGAATGTGAAATCAGTTCGGTTAACAATTTTTTTGAAGAAAACATTTTTGTTCTATAGTTTATATTTGCATAACAAACGTTTATTGATCTTGCAGATTTCTGTTTCATGAAAAAATATTATAAAACAAATAATATTGGACAATGCTGTTGATAAAAAAACTACTCCATTCCAGGCCCTATTGTTTTTCAAATAATTAATATTACCAATAATTGATAAGTTCCAGGTCGACGGTTTCAAACAGAAAGATTTTGAGAAAACTGTGCATCTTATTATCAGTGTGACTATCAGCAGTCAAGGGCGTTACTTAAACAAGTATTTTTTGTTTTAAAAGATAACTCTAACAGAAGTATACTATTAGACTAAATGTAGTTTGAATGAGTTTTTACATCATTTTATATCATAAAATAAAGAATTTATTAGATTTGAGAGGAGTATAGAGATAAAGGGTTCCATTAAAAGTTATTACAAAAATATTACTTGAATCAGTTATTTGATACATTTTTGAAAAAAAATAGAAATAACACTTATTTAAGGAACATATGTAGTTGATTTCGGTTACCAGTTATAAATAACTTCAAATCTTAATTAATTCACAAGTATCTCTCTATTTATATCAGTCTTCCTTCAATATTTTTGAGGAAAATGATAATTTAATAGTCCCAAGAGACCAATCTTTGACCCAGAAGCGTCGGTATGAAAGATAAGTGCGTCAGAAAGTTAATTAGTATTTCAGAAGGATTAGATCTTATATTTTATGGGAAAAATAACCAGATTACTGTGGAAATTTGTTTAAGCTAGTAAAATCTGTACTTTTGGACAACCATAAAAATAATATTCAGAAAAGTTACGTATATAAGTAATATTTAAAATAGCCTCGTTTTCAACATAACTTGTATAGGTAATTTTAATTGTTACTTGTTTAAGTAATGTCCCTGACTGATCAGATGACAGGGGCGTATGACATTTGCGCCGATTTTGAAAATTTTCATTTTTTCATTTGCGCCGATTTTGTATTTTTTCCTAATTGGATTTACAGGTAAGTTAAAGGTAAGTTAACACTTTTACATTGGCTGAGCACAGAGTATAAAGACAAATCAAGTGACATTGCAATTGGTAAATGGCTATCCCAATGTTTCGGGTTACCATTCCTTTCCCTAAATGAAATCAATGACTGCTTCACGTTTGACATTGTCTGACGCTCTTTCTGATGACAAATGTCATACATTCTTAGACCACGTACAAGTACACATTCCATAACGGTCAAACAATTCGTGATGGCGTCCATAAAACTAACGAAGGGAGGATTTCAACTTCACCGTTTGGAACTCTTGGTTTAATAGCTTCCTTGTGAGAAAATGCGAACTCTAGAAATGCCCTCACCAGTACGTATGCCAGACAAAGAAAAGATGGTCTTCGTTATCGACAATTACGCCAAATATAGAAGAGACGAAATCATAAGAAAGGAATATATTAGATGTGTTGCCTATACATACATCGATTTATGATTTGAATGTATTCCGTTTTTATGGTTTTGAATGCTGTACATATATTTTTAATTCGTCATTTTAGTATAAACAAAGTACTTTTATCTTAGGTTTTCACTTCTTGATTTTAAGCAGGAGACAACAGTTATATACATGTTATGATTGACAGTATATAACATATGTACAACTGGCTAACGGAAGAGGTCTTTAATGATAAATGAAAATAACATTACTGGGATGGAGAGTTGTCTCATTGGCACTCATACCACATCTTCTTATATCATTTCACCTGTTATTTACCTGTAAAAAAAATCGGCGCAAATGAAAAAAAAAATCGGCGCAAATGAAAGAAAAAATCGGCGCAAATGAAATGCAGATCGGCGCAAATGCAAAACGCCGGATGACAGTATCAATACTAAATATCCAGGCTAAAATAAGGCTTACTGACAGTTATATACTTTAATTCAGTCACGGACCAGCGATTTCACGGGTGTGTTCTAGTATTTATTATTATCACATATTCCTTAGATTTAAATAAAAAACATATAAACACTTTTGTCGATCAGTTCAATATAATATGCTCATACATCGGCGAATGTGAATACAGTCCGGTCAACTGTTGGTATAACATGTATAATATACCGAATTTTGGCTTGTCATGCGAAAGGCTTACAGGGCATCTGCTTTAGTTACAGTCTATTTTCTCGAACTTAAACTGTAACATATCGGACAAAGATGCATTTTTCAAATAATTCAAAGGACAAGGTTCACTTTAGACTAAATTTGGTCTTTGATTCCAACTTTGTCATAAGTTTTCAAAATGGCTATAACTTTTTTCTTTAACATGATAAATTGATGCATTTTAAAAGATTTACTACCTTCTTAAAAGAAATCTTTTCAAACGAGTTCATTTCGGCTCCACATTCAGTATATATTGGATATACATATTGTCAAGAGACGCTTTTGTGCATTTTTCAAACCGCTGGAGGAAACATTTGGCCGCAACCTAGGATCCAAAATTTTCTGTAAGAGTTACCAATGATGATATTGACACGAAACCATTCTGAATATTGGATGGCGACAAGGGTAAATTATGCTAAAAACTGTTAAAACGTATTGAAAACTTGACAAAAATTGACGTTAAAACTCAATAATGCATACCGAAAGAGTCAATACTTCGTTGCTTTAACATAATGTGCCAAATTGATGTTATTTTGTAATAAACAAATTTGGTTTATTAACTGTTTCCTGATTGGTTAAAAGTATTACTTTTATTTTCAATGTTGCAAACTTTAATGGCGACACATCCACTCTAGATCTGACGTTGTGTTTTCATACGCCAACATGTGTGTACGTTGTAATTGTTAAATTAGTATTATAAAAAGTTCTTTGAGCCTTATATTTGATAGAAATCTATTTATAATGAATGGCAATAATTTAATCTGACTTTATTGAACCATAAAATTGATTTTTGACCCTTCACATTTTACATAATCCGCTCGAGGATTCTTCAATGTGAAAAGTAAAAATTATTTTATGGTTCAATAAATTGAAAACAAATAATTTGAATATTCAATGTGAACTTGGTGAAGAGTCAAAATATAATTTTATTGTTCTATAAATTGATAATTAATAACAGCCATTGTTCCATTCTCATTTATCCAACTTTTTAAAATTATAGGTAGTACAGGTAAAAAAAAAATGGATAGATGAGATCAAAGGTAATAAAGAACAAAGGGTTTTTCAATTAGAGTTTGGGTTGAATGACAGATGAAAAATAAGGCTGAAAATTATACCCGGATTAAATTTTCTGTTGTATTATTTAGCATAGTATGTTGAAATGTGCAACTGACATTTAGTTAATGAATGAATGAATGAATCTTTATTGCAAAGCATAGACATGCTATGGCAAAATTAACAACATATATTACATAATATAAAACATGAATAGACAACAGAGAACAATAATATAATACAATGCCATATAAATTAAGTTATGAGACTATATAAGATCGAATATTCCATGCAGCTTTTACATAATTACATAATTTGATCGTGAGAGACTTACTAGAAGCTTGTAGTAAATTTAATAGTTTGATATTATTAGGCCAATGACAATAGTACTTTGGTAAAAATTGTGTTCGTACAGATCTATAAGATGGATAATGTAATGTGAATCATTTGAAAGTATTTTTAAGTTTTTTAACCGATAATTAAAATGTGAATTGGATAGAAAATTATTAGTTGCACTTTTTTCATGACGAGATTTGTCAATGAGATGGAGCTTTTTTGTGTAATAAGTCCTCTTCGTTCATGTTTTTCTGTTCTTCTGACCAAATGAGACAAAATATAAGTTGAATACATTTTCCTACACAAAGACTTAACAGAACATAATTCACACAACATATATACATAAAAAAAGGCAAAAGCAATTCAAGCACAATGGTTATAAAATACTGGGACATAAATATCAATATCACACCGTGACTAAATGAATGTTCAGTAGATTCTCACAACACACACTGGCACTAAAGAAATGTTCAATAGATAAAACACATCTAGTAATGTAAGCACAATGGTTAAAAAACGTAGCACAGAAACATCCATAGCACACACTAAAAGAATGTTCAGCAGATCTTCATCCTAGTTTAAGTAGATGGGATACTGCATCAGTGTAGTGATATACCTTGATCTGTCCTTGCTGTAGTCTATCCTTAGGTTGGGTCAGTCTGTTGTCTATTATGTGGTACTTTAACTTGCGAGTCTTGCGTTTTCCCCCTGTGGCGTACTAGATGAGTCGAATTTCTGTGGCAGCCTGTGTATTCTGAAGCTTCTGATAAGGAACAGGTTAGGGTATGCTTTGTTTAACTGGTTGTTGAGTTTGTGGTGCCAGCCTTCCAAATAGTTTGTTGTCATTGGTCCTACGGTAGAGAAGTAGTTCCATCGTTCTGGTTCTCTGTCAATCGACTGGTCTGTGACGTAGTCATTAAACATGTAAAGCTGGTGACTTGTGCATCTTTGGTCTGGTAGTTATTCAGTGCGCAGAACCATACTTCTTCAACTTGTTGAGGAGGTACTAAACATGCTAAAGGAAGTGTTCATAAAATGTTAATATAAAAATATTACTGATTTGTGGGTTTCTACTCTATAAATGATGAAACATTTATTTATTATTTAAAATATACTAAATTGTATTAAACAAAAATAAAATGTGACAAGTTTACTATCGCCTATTTTATATATATTTTTTTTAAATAATATAAAAACATACAGGAACAAATTTACTGTCAAATTTTAGAAAGAAACCTTATTATTACTAAACAAACAACCCAATAATTGACAAAAATAAAAAGTTGGTTTAATGAGAATACCTTAATTTAAAAAAGTTGGAAACATGGGATGACACCCAACCATTCATGTTTTAATGTATATCTTCAAGATTTTATCGTCTCATTTGCACTATTAAAGTTGGACTGTTTCCAGTAAAAAAAAAAACACGCCATAATCCTTTAATTTGTTATAATATAAGCAATGAAAGGACTTTAAGCACAGATATAAGCTTGTTTCCACTCCACAAAGACTTTTTGAAGTGCTGTATTACATGTCAGGGTAACAGGTATGTAGTTTCCTCTCTCTAACTGACTTGTCTTCTTATGCAATGTTACAAGCTGTGCTTTTTAAGATGAACAGGAAACTATGAACTGTTTATTGACATATTAAGAAGCATTGTAATAGGTTTAACTTTCAAAGTTTTTACTGATTAATTAGTTTTCAACCAAGTCATCATCTATTATGTATGTGTTCTAATCATTGTTTCAATATATAGCTTGATGAATTTGCTGCGTGTTAGTTTTACCAGACGCCATTATTTGGATAATGCATACATCTTCTATCAATTTGTTATTGCTTGGTTCCAAATGGGATTTTATTACCACAATGATATACCTATAATAAGCATATATGTATATAATGTTTTGTTCTTTTGTTGGTTTTTTTTGTGTATGATGTATTGTAATATTATTATGTTGATTTACATGTATGTATGCCTTCAACCCATATGGGTAAAAATGTGCATTTATATTCAATAAACATAATATAATAAGCGATAATGGTATTGTTAATTATTCAACTTGCCTTATTTTTCATACCCATATCGTGCACGAGGAATAAATTAATACGCACTGCGAGTAATTAAAGGGGTTAATTGAATATTTAAAGTAAACATAACTCCTTAATATCTTAATATCCAGAAATCACTTGAAATATATACTTTAATTTAAAAGACATCGAATGCGTTCGATTCGGCTTTCAGGAACCAGTTTTTGAATTATTTGCGTAAATTTATGCACGTTTTTATTGGTGCTCCAGACATAAATTTTCTGGAAAAAGAAAATATACAATTCAACTTAAACATGCATTTCAAATCATGGGTACATGGACAACGTGTATCCTTTAGCTAATTCTTTTCCTTAAACATGTCTGCATAATACGTTTATTTAAAAAATGAAGAAAATGTCTTTGTTTACCGTTCAGTGGCAAATATTTAATGTATATTAAAATAAATTATGAACATATTTCGTTGTCGTAGTAAGAATCTTCTTTTATACTTCTACCATTTCAGAGGACCGTGAATAAGTTAAGTACATTAGTTAACATTGTTTTCTTTTCTAAAACTGTTGTAGTTATTCCACAATTGTTGCAGCTTTGTATCGAAGACAATACAAATATAATGATGTTATTACGATGGACTCGTTTTGAATATGTTTTAAAAGCTGCCATTGCTCGTAATAATCGAACTTTGAGAGATGAAAGTTATGACTTGTGTTAAAGATCTTCATATGAGATATCAAAATTTCGGGCTCTCATAGATTTTTTTTTATTCAGATATCTACAATACGTTTTAGAACATAAAGATAAGGCCTTCTTACAAATCTCAGATACATGTGTATCTAAATGTATGCTGTAGTCTAACGCATCTCAAAGTAGCTTTACATCATTTTCACATGCTATTCTATTTCCTGTAAGATTTTTGTCAGTTGCAAGTTTTTCATACTTATCTGATTTAGCTTTCATGAATTTAATTAACAACCATTCCAGCATTTTAAATTAGACTATCCCTTGCAAATGTTTAATAACCTACTGTATATCCAAATCAGCATTTGGATAAGAGGATGTCATCAAAATAATGTTATATAGCACTATTGTTAATTACACTAAAATGTCATATATATAATATGAATATTTAACAAAAAACATAGGTCTTAATATGGAACCTTGCGGAGCACCTTCGATTATGATTTCAAAATTATTATAAATCGTACACTATCTTTTCTGTGTTGTAAGTAATTCTGTAGTAAATCTATAGATCTATTTCTCTATACATCAAGTATTCAGTAAGACTATAATTTTTCAGTTCTGTTCCTCGTACTATAAACAACAAAATTATTTATTTTGTAAAACATATTTCCGTTCACCATTTATACTGTATACCCAACAACAACATTATTTTCTTTTACCTGTGTAAGTTATTCTATATTGTTATTTGTTTAAAGTTACGGCTTAATTTTCTGAAATTATTTAAGGGTCCTCTAAAGTCAAAATATAGGACAGTACAGAAACATCTAAACTTTGCGTGTATTTTTCAACCTTATATTATTAAAGTCCTAAACTATGGAAACATATGTTCATCTAATCATACAAGTTTAACTGTGAAAATTGTAAATAAACTTGAAATATTTATGTTGTAGCCGAACCGGTTTTTGGGATGAACACTAAATTTTCCATAAAACCTGGAGGCCTGTGAGATGACTTAATTCGTTTTTATCTAGTTTTTTTTGTGTGTTCTGTACATGTATGTGTTTACAAGTAAAAACAGCAGCTTTTCAATAAAGTGTGTAGACCGAACCAATGTATGATGTCTATTAATTCACACGGGAAATGAATAAATATTTTTAAATTTAAATTACATTTTGAAATTTGTTAAGCTGTTTAAAATGGGTTGAGTCATTGTTGAACATGATAAAGAAACCTACAATATTTAACACTTGCATAGTGAATAGTTGTCTCCTTAGCAATCATCATCATATCACTTCTGACTTCTGTTTCGAATTTATTGTTAAGGGTCATAAAGAAACATGTAATTATACCCCACGCAAAGGGTTGCGGAGGGTATAATGTTTTTGACCCGTCAGTCCGTCAGTCCGTCCGTCAGTCCTGTTTCTTGTCATCGCAACTCCTCTCAAACCACACAACAGAATTTCACGAAACCTTTTCAGATAATAAGGACATACTATGTAGTTGTGCATATCGACGGGAAATTGTGATTCAATTTTTTTCTAGGAGTTACGCCCCTTTGAACTTATTTACTTAAATGTACTACTGCAACAGTTTGTCATCGCAACTCCTCTCAAACCACACAACAGAATTTCACGAAACCTTTTCAGATAATAAGGACATACTATGTAGTTGTGCATATCGACGGGAAATTGCGATTCAATTTTTTTCTAGGAGTTACGCCCCTTTGAACTTACTTACTTAAATGTACTACTGCAACAATTTGTCATCGCAACTCCTCTCAAACCACACAACAGAATTTCACGAAACCTTTTCAGATAATAAGGACATACTATGTAGTTGTGCATATCGACAGGAAATTGCGATTCAATTTTTTTTCTAGGAGTTACCCCCCTTTGAACTTATTTACTTTAATGTACTACTGCAACAGTTTGTCATCGCAACTCCTCTCAAACCACACAACAGAATTTCATGAAACCTTTTCAGGTAATAAGGACATACTACGTAGATGTGCAAATCGACAGGAAATTACGATTCAACTTTTTTCCAGGAGTTACGCCACTTTGAACATATTTGCCCAATATACTACTGCAACCTTTTGTCATCGCAACTCCTCTCAAACTAAACAACAGAATTTCAGGAAACCTTTTCAGATAATAAAGACATACTATGTAGATGTGCATATCGACAGGAAATTGCGATTCAATTTTTTTTCTAGGAGTTACGCCCCTTTGAACTTGTTTATTTCAATGTACTTCTGCAACAGTTTGTCATCGCAACTCCTATGAAACCACACAACATAATTTAATGAAACTTTGTAGATAATAAGGACATACTATGTAGATGTGCATATTGACAGGAAATTATGATTCAATTTTTGTTCTTATACAATTTTTTTTTTTTACACGTATATTTTATTTCTCCAATGACAATGTGGGGACGTGGGGTATGTGAGCGCGCTCACTAAGGTTCTTTAATTTCTTATACGTTTGTCCATGGTGGATAATTGTTATATTTTCAATTATAGCACATCTTCTTACTTCGATTACATTTTCAAATTTGCGAAACTTTAAATGTAAATAGCCAGCTGATTGGTATGGTTTATTTCATTGTTGAAGGTCATATAGAAACTATAATATCTGTACATGTATGTTGGACATTTGTCTCATTTGCAATCATCATGATCATACTACAGTGCTTGTTTGGATTTGCGAAACGTAAAATGTAAATAGCTAGTTGTTTAGAATGGCATAGTTCATGGTTGAAAGTCGTATAAATGTCCAGCTAATAGCAGCTTATCTGGATTGTGGATGATTGTCTCATTTGCAAACATACCACTTTTTTTATCGATTACAGTGTACATTGTTGTACATAAATATACAATAATCATTTATTATTCTTTTTAAAATACTAACAAAAAAAGCTTTCAAATTGAATCATACATGTTTTATTTATTATACATTAGTTTGTGCAGTAATACAAAATGATTGATATATATACTTTCTGTTATCAGGAAATCTAGCAACATGGTACTTAAATTAAAGACAATAACAAAGACAAATTATTAAAAAAACATGTTCATGCTAACTCAAATAAGTAATGATCATGCATATGTACGTTTAATTTTACAGTTATATGTAATGTTCATGTTAAGACGGATTTACTGCTTTGTTGCTGGTTTCCTTAAATACTCATTGACCCTTGGTATGATGGAATCTTTCCATGCTCTTGGCTCTGACAACCCTGGGTAGAAGTACATAACATATCTTTGGAATACTGTCTTTCTCTCATATGGTAGTTCTGTCCACCGCTGCAATCTGTAATTCTGGGTGGTGAATAGTTCAGGAAACAGACGTTCTAACAGTTTAGTGGCGAAATGTCCTGGGCAGTTGCTGTGAATATTCATCGAGTTTAGGTCTGCCATTGAAATTCGGTACAGCTCTTGGACATCTGTTGCTATTGGCTTGCATTGGTACAGAGTAGAGGGTGGTGTTGAGATGCTTCCTTATAGGAGATGAAAGGCTGTTGATAACATGGACATTATGGATTGCTGGTTGTTCTTTATTTCTGTTTTTTCTTCTAGTGTGGCAAGACGCTTTTAAACCCCGTCAAATTTCCTGTCTGTCAAATGTTCTTCTGTTAACTGGTGTTAGTCTGTCTTGTATATCTTGAAACGGTGTTGTTGGTGTTGTTGGTTCCGGAAATCTAAAAATGTCGGGTAGATGTGAGGGACTGTTCATTGGCTGGACTGGTGTGATAGCTGACTGGCTGTGGTTTGCTTGACTTGATTGTTGAAACGGCTGGTTTGTAGATAGACAGGGATTGGTTGTCTGTGAATTGAATGAGCTATACTGTTGATCATATGTTGACTGCGAAATTAAAAAAATGACCGATTATTCACTCATTGAACAATGAATAATTGTTCCACATTAGGGGGCAATTTTCCTAAGTAAGCCTATGTAAGTAACTTATGATATATGAATTAGAATATAATTATATAAATATATACAACTCGTTTAAACATCAACCCAATAATGTTAAATCTGTAAATTTGCTTTCGCATAAAAATGAAGCTTTCGGTGGCCGGGTGTTACCTTTCCACGTCAGTTTTAATCTAGCGTTGTACTACAGTTCATGATATATAACGCATGAAGATGTTATTTTCGGAGATCAGCTAAATTGTCTATAGTAAAGGATCCTACAAATTAATGTAAGATAGTCACGGAATATAATATATACATTTGTAATTCATTATTTTTAAATTGCAGTAAATCAAATGTATAAACTAAATAAAACACCTCATCTCAGCACTGAAATTATTATTGCCATAAATCAATGATGAGTTATTTCCCCTTAAAAGATACAGTGCATACCATTTGTGTTTACTTCAGTAAATGCCGTTGTTAAATAATTAACTTCATACATTGACTGCTTAGAGAAAAAAAATTGAAAATGTAAAGCAGGTTTGTTCCGTATAACAACATAAATATAAAAATGAAAGATATTATTAATATTTTAAATACCATTTTTTGAAATATATATTTTTTTCATAAAACTCGTCTTGAATCTATATTAAATTAAAAATACCGACCGTGCAAGGGCTGTATAGCCAGTCAAGGTCGTTTAAAGCTTCCATATGTAAGAAATTAAAACGTTTAACATTAAACGTGTATTTGTATGATACTAACTTTTAAACTAGCAATTTATTCTATACAAGATTTTTCGTAGTACTATTAATGATTCGTTTCTATTGAAATGTGCATTTCTCTAAGGACTGTTTTTTTTTTTTAATTGTTTATAAAAAGATTAAATTTATACCTCTCCAATATGTTTGATGAATCCTCTAGTGCGAACTTGTAGTGTGTCATCTATATGATACTGCACAAGGAAGTGGCTGTTCTCTCTCAGTAAAGTACGTAACGACATGTTGAATCTTTGTAAATATTTTCAATAATGAATAACTTAGGCTTACTAAGTATTCAAAGAAATAAATGTTCACCTTGTGTATGGCTTGGGTAAATAACTGTAAAAATAACAATTTGTTTGAAGCCAATAGAATTTTTGATTGAAAAAAGTAATGCATCAGGTATGGCTTGGATGAGCAATTTCTTTAGTTTACAATTGGGGCTTCAATTTATAATTATGTAAAGTGTCTTTGTTGCTTGAATGTTCTAAAAACATCTCGGCCACAACAAACAATTATATTGGCGTCTCTTCCTTTCATTAAAATTACAAATTATGACATCGTATTGTGTCAAATATTTTGAGGAAATCAGTTCAAGAATAGCTGGAGTAACTCATATAAGTATGCAGGTGTCATCACATCCGCAATTAATTCAAACCATATGTCTAATCTGTCTCGGACATCTGAAAGAGTACAGAAACTTTCATTTGATAAAAAATGTTGACAATATGTCGTTATATATATTTTAAACTACTGGGTGATTTTAGAACTTAACAGACTTAGCAAAAGTGGGATATCATAGAATTTTTCTCAAAGACAATATACAAATGTTTGAACTCATGAAATAAATAATGTAAACTTTATAATTATTATAATTATAAAGCCAGTTACGGGATGGTGTAGTTAATTGAATCTGTCATTTGACTTCTATCACCATGTGACTAAAGTGAAGGCAATGCCATTACCCCACACATGTTGAGTTAATTCATGAACAAGTTTGATCTTAGACTGCACAAAACAATAACATTAAGATCTTATAAGTTGGCCACCCTTCCTTAAGAGCCACGGGAGTAAGAACAACGTACTTACGGAACATAAATTATTTTTAAACTACCATGCAGAATGATTGATTGATTTATTGTTGGTTGCTTAACGTCCAGTGGCAAATATTTCAAGCATATTCAGGACGAGAACAAGCGCCAGTAAGCAGAGAAAACATAACACATGTGATCGTTAGAAAGGCACATTTAATAATGATCGTGAGGCGGTAAAAAGTAAAGGGAAATAACCCATCAATCATACATGTATAATCATGACACATGGAGTAAGGGAGATAATACAGATTAATACATGTGACAATCAATACAATACATTGGCACAACTTCTTTTCTCCTTTAAAGTCTCTCTCTCTCTCTCTCTTTACAATTGTCAACTAATAATCTCTGTTAGTATAAGAACATGAATAAAAATAAATGTTATCAATATGCAGAAACTAAACACATAGCTATCAATAAGAAACAAAATAATTCTGACATTTTTTTTTTCATCTCCTTTAAAGTCTCTATATCTTCATCAAATGCATATTACTATATAAGTAGTTAAGCAAAAAATACTGTGCATATACATTGTATTAAAACATAAAATAAGCAGTAAATGAAATACGACGTACATTTTGTTGTATCTCGAAGTAAACAATTAACCCAAGGTGACGAGTGAGTATTAAGTTTAAAAGGAAATGAAATCTTTAAACCGCGCTGGCGTTTTCAATTCGGAGCGCTTACGGAGAACGCGCTTATTATCTTGTTCAGTGCTCGAGTTACTAAGTGTCAAGTCATGTTCGAGACTATTATCATATTGCGCAGTCGGCTCGTCCAGATTTTCAACATCGTCGATATTTTCGCGAATAAGAATAGGCGGGGGCTTTGCGCGATCTGGTGGTAGGTCACGGATAGTCCCAGGAAGGCTATCTTCGTCATGGCCATCTGAATCAGACTCCTGATTGTACACATTCTGAGAATATCTTGGATTTTGCTGGGCACTTATAGTGTTTAAAACTTTATAACATTCCGAAAGTTTTACTTTGTAGGACGAGGCGCGGAGTTGATTGCCTGAGAATTTTTTGATGAAACACCATTCGCCATCACGGGCTACAACAAGGTACCGATCTCGCGATTGGGTCTTTGATCTGTCGGTATAAAGGTAAACCAAATCCCCTATATTAATATCATGGGTCGGACGACCGGGTCGACTGCATTTAGAATTTTCGCTAAATCCGTGATTTTTATTTCGAGCCTCGTGCTGTGCGCGAATAAGGTTCATGTCAGAAATTGGCAACTGTTCATGAGTAAACTGACTTCTTTGAGTCCATAGTTCGCGGGAGGACAATCCACGCTGGCGAAGCCTAGAATTAAGTCTCGTAGTAGCTATAACTAGTGTATTTTCAGATAGAGGAGAATGATCGCGTTCCTCACGAAGTAACTCGTCTTCGAGCTCAGCGATGGCTTTATCGGCAACTGGATTTTTGTTCCGATTTTTAACACGGCCAATTTCAATTGGTATGTTGAGTTGCTTTAAGTATGAATCGTCACATAAAGGGCGAAAACCCGGGGCCGAGTCAACTCGAACGACAACACTTGGACCGTTTAAAGGCTTTAACGGTATCAATAAGTGTATGAGCCCATCTCGCAAGCTACCTAGTTTTTCGTCTTTGATAAAGCATGTACTAGTGTACTACGTTACAGTTTCTCTGACGACCAGTATGAGTTGACGGTTGCGCTTAAGAACGTCGGCCACGTAAGATATGCCAACCAAGTCCGGTGGGTCTTCTGAAGACTGCTCGACGACGCTCTTAGGGAACCGTTTTAAAGACGCGCATGTGTGACAGGAGTCACTAGCCTGTTCGGCCGCCTTTGGCATGTCTAAAGCGTAAAAGTGGCGCTTTAAGACGAGGTTTAATTGGTGTTTTGACGGATGGTCCAACTTAATATGTAGAGCGGTGACGAGTCCGTCAAGAACGTTACGTGGAACAATGATCAATTCGTTGGGTGGAGCAAGAGGATCACAACGCCGAACAACTAACAAACCGTCTTTGGCGATTGATGCAACATTCAGTTAACGTTTGACGTCTTTAACGTTTGTCAGATTTTGGAGGGCCGGGTGCCTTGTTTTAAATAAGCGTGAGTGCGTCTAAGCATTCTGATTGAATATTAATCCAGGCCGACCTGGTGGTGAAAGGTAAGCGAAATTCGTCATTGAGAACGTCTTGAATGCTTACGGCTCGAAAGACAGAATTCGAATCTTCGGTACGCGATATAAAGCAACAAACCTGACAATTAGGCTCTGTACAAACGGGTGCGTTTCTGCTTGCAAAGTCGGATGAAATATTTGCACGACCGGATAAATGGTTGACGCTGACCTGGTATCGGCTTACAACAGAAAGAAACGATGTGACACGCGGACTGGCCGAAAATTCACCGCGACATAGTTTTTCAAATCCCTGTACGCATGGTTTACTATCTGTCAACACATTAGCTTGCAGTTTTGACTGAATAATAAAGGGACTGAAATGTTTGACACTAGCGGCAATGGAAAGCGCTTCGATTTCACACGGTAGCCACAACACTTGATGTTTACGCAACTTGGCACTGAAAAATCCTGCTAAGGACACTTTACCGTCACGATTTATGTATAGGGTCGCTCCGATACCGCGTTTAGTGACGGAACCGTCTGTGACTATCCACAGTTGATCACTGCATTTAGGTAGCGTGATGGCTTTAAGGGAGCTCAGAGACTTTTGGGCAAACTCGAAATGTTCTCTTAACATGTCGGACCAAATAATTTTGTCAGCTGATTTCATACCACTTATTTTCTCTTCTAATGGGGCAAGTAAGTTGGAACAATTCGGAATGACGCGGCTTAGCATCTTGTACGCACCGATAAATGATCGAAGACCCCGCACAGTGTCTGGTACGGGACACGAGGCTAGTGTTGCTACTCTGTGTGTGCTAGCGGAAATCGAACCCTGTGACCAAATCCAACCTAGGATTGTTATCGATTTTGGGCAAATAACAGTTTTGCTAGGTGATAGGCAAATTCCTGATTTGTGTAGCTACTGAAGAACGCACTCCTAATTGTATAAAAGCTCCTCCGGGGTATTACCGCCACAAAATAAGTCATCTGCCAACTTAGCTACGCAACCTTTTTGTAAGAAATCCCCCACTATACGACACATTAGTTCTTCAAGAGCCGTTTCGGAACCAGGCATTCCAATCGCACAACGTGTATATACGCGAACTCCACGGTAAGGGGTCGCGACTCCGCAATACTTCATCGAATCTTTTGCCAGGGGGATTTGGTAAAATGCGCTCGTAAGATCAGACTTGATTATATATTTCCACTGTGCGACCGTACGGAGTGTGGAATCCACGTCAGGCATAAGAGAGGCTTGCGGCTTACTATATCTGCCAACATCGGCAAATGCTGTTACAAGTCGGAAACCACCGGAAGCTGTTTTGACAAGAAATGAAGGGTTAATATACTCGACTGAAATTCCGACGTCTTCGGTTTTACGGAACACTCCTTTACATTCCAATTCGTCAAATTTGTTTTGGAGTTCTACCAAATTATTTTTTGAATACTGTGGCATTCTACCTTTCCGTTGGGGAGGCTGGACAGGACCCATATTAACAGATGCTTCAAAAGGACCTATTTCCCTATTATAACCTTCAAAGTTAGGACTAAAAACTTCACTGAACTTTCGAAGAAGTTCATTAAACTGGGTTTGGAGATCTGGCCTAAGTAAATTATCTGGGTCTACAGAGACTTGTTTGAAAAATTGGGAAGTATGTGTGGAGTCTATATAGTTTGTTGTTGTTATGTCACGGATATTGTCCGGAGACTCTGGTGCGTTGTCTATGGTAGTCGTAAGTCGTACTCGACAGAAATGTTCATTTCGTTGTATGAACTGCGGTACCGCCGTGTTATTCACGATGCGTATTTTGCCTGCGACGGACTGAGCAATTTGGGGACTGGGCCAATCTTTCGTACGAGAAGCGTCAGTGTGAGGCTCGACCGCGAGAATGCAATCCGATTCTATTTCCGATGGGATGTCGTCTTCGCTGTAACATCCTGGCCAAACTACTGAACTTGCTGATGGAGCCCGGATAAGAAAGGCCTGTGTTCTACGTACACGAGTATTACTAGAGTTAAGTTCCTCGTTTGGGCTACCATACATAACAGTTACCTTGTCGCGTATTACGATTTTATGTTTGCTAGGGAAAATCGCAATGTCGTTCGATGACATGAAAGGAATACCGGCGAGTATATCAACGTCCAAGTCGTTCACTACTAGGGCCTCTAACTGTAACTCGATTCCGTCTCTCGAAAGTGTGAAATGACATTCACCAACTATATTTAACGGGGTAACACCGTCGGCTTGTAAAGCGGAATGGTTGCTTTTCTTGATTGTTACGCCGATGTAATCCGCGGAAGAAGCTTTTATCATACTCACCTCAGCACCCGTATCTAGTGTTAGCTCAAGCGGGAAATGTTTATAAAATGCCTTAAAGTAAGGGGACTGTTTAGTGCTCACTCGTCTTAAAACAGATACAACTCTAAGCTTACTAGGACCTACATTATCATTTAAAAATGAGACTTGTTCATTATCAACATTGTCCTCAGACTCACTATCACCTACTTCTGTACAATAAGATTGCCTTACTCTGGACATATATTGTTTGTCTTCATCAGGTAAATATTTACAAGTACTTAAAAAATGTTGGGACGGACGACCTGCTTGCTTACATAAAATACAACATTTTATTTGACCACCAGTTCTTATACTACCTGTCTTTTTTGCACTTCTGTCAAAATGTTTGTCTTTTATTGACGCCCGTAAAACCTTGGCATCAGTGGCTGAATGAATTTCGTCAAGTAAACTATCAAGTGCCTGTGAAATTTCAAGTTTCAAAGAAGCTAATGTTTTTGACCGTAACTCAGTTCCACATCGCTGCTTCACTAGGTTGGGCAAGTCACGATTAATAAGTCTTAACCAAGTTAGTACAATCAGGTTTTCCAAAGAAGGCGATAGTTCTTCGTCGGCTTCAGGTACTTCTCCGTGGTGATGAATATTGCCACCGGCACGAAGCATATTGTCTTCAATAAAACTAGCCAATCGCTGAAATAAGTCCCCAGAATGCTCATCTGGTTCCAAAAAGATGCTATTAAAATCAAGAAAGTGTCCACCAGTAGACTGAAATCCGTAGTGTAGACGAATTGACTGCCAAATAGAATTAATGGATGTCGAATTTTTAATTATAGTGTTTCTTGAAATAATCGTACAGTAATTTGCTATTTGCCCAAGCATAAGGTCCAAATGTGTGCACTTTTGGGCTGCTGTTCGTCGGTTAGCTTCGGCAACCGCCTCGCCATCGTCAACAATGCCACGTAAAGGATTGGCGTTGGTTTTCTTCAGCCATGTAAATCCATCTACAAGGAACGCTGCGAAGTTTTGATCAAGGGACAAGGTATATTGTAAGTTTTGTCTCCATGCTTCAAACGATGTTATTGTTTCAACTTTTGAGAGTGACCATTGTTTTGGAGCACGTGTGCCTGCCATTTTGTAAAGATCAGTTAAGTCCAACAATAGAAAATGTTGTCGTGTTAGTCAGAATAAATGACAAATTTTCCTGCTCACCTTTTACTTCTAGAGTGGAATGATGTTCAAATTGTTGAGTTATTTGAGATGTGGGTTTCTTAAACCGCTGCCGACACGCCAGTAAGCAGGGAAAACATAACACATGTGATCGTTAGAAAGGCACATTTAATAATGATCGTGAGGCGGTAAAAAGTAAAGGGAAATAACCCATCAATCATACATGTATAATCATGACACATGGAGTAAGGGAGATAATACAGATTAATACATGTGACAATCAATACAATACATTGGCGAAGTTCAAATTAAATACAATAGGTAGATTGTTGTAAAAGAGATCATCTAGGATGATGGTCGGGGAAATTTGGACTGCCACTGGAAAATGAGGGTATATTGGATAGGGACAGAAATTTGGCCTTGCAACAGGCCACCTACGGACCCCTCAAAGAGGTGTTGCAAGGGTTCTTAACGTGGGAAGAGCGTGGCACTCTCTTTTCACGAGGCATCGAATTTAACGCCCCCCTTCTTACCGGACGTGACTGCGAACTTTATACATCCCGCACAGCCAAACGGACGCCCCATTTCAGCAAGCGTTTTACTGACGGTCGGGAGAAAACCAAGTGAACATATTTCTATACCCCTGTCACCCGTGGGGTCCCTGCAGAATGACGATTCTGAAAGTGATTGAAACTTTAATCAAGCAAGAATGATACAGGGGCGCCTTCTCTCTGGAAATTGACGATACATTCCGGTGAAAGAATCGGTTAGAAATGGCATATTGTCATCCTTTATGCTCGATTAAAAAAAAAACAGAATAAATCAAATCATCTAGTCAATAACAATATTGAACATGATTCAAAAGACAAAAAAGATAATAAAAAAGGGCAATATCTGGTCAATCACTGATGCCTGGAATATGGACACCTAAGCAAATATTTGTTAATACATTGACAATTACAGATTACGTTGATAAAATGGCGTCATAACATGTTTATTACAGAAATCTTTTCATTGTTATTGTTCTTTAGTAATGAATTGACACTATTTCTCGCAGATAAAATGACGATCATAATGACACCAAAGGTCATCAAATGTCATTGATGAGACCCACACTTGAACACAATGCTGATTATTGTCCGCATTATCAGGTTGCCCATTTCCCCATTGTAGGAAAGTTTGTCTTCCCAGTGTTGTCGCTTTTTGCCAATCACCTTCGCTGAATAAGTCGGTCACTCCAATGTAAAAGTCAGGAAAACCTACAAAAACATAAATCAAACTTTCAAACACTAATACAAGAAAAATTGATGACCACAGGCAGTTATGTTTAAATATTGATTTTCTAAGGTCCAGTGGCAAATATGTCATGTCTACTCACAAGAACAACAGCTTTGCTATTTTCATTGTTATAAATAAATGTTATATAGGTATTACAAATCTAATCTTGAATTTTATCCTAGTTCCCTCTTATTTTTGGTAATTTGTTTTGGAAATTCAAATGTGACGCCACTTTGTGTGCATTGATGGCTTTGGCTAACTTGACAATGAATTGTTATGTAATGGTTTAGGTTGTACTCATTTTTATTCTGTAGTTAGTCACCACTTCGGTTTTATTATGTATATCTATTATATACTAGCAGTCATTTTATAAAAATTTACTTTTTGCAAAGTATGAATTATTCTAATAAATATAAATAAAAAGGATGTTCTTATCCAAGGCAGAAAAACCTAGCCGTATTAGGCACAACTTTTAGGAACTTTTGGTCCTCAAAGCTCTTCAACTTGTTCTTGTTTTGACTTTCGAACTTTTGTCATCTGTGCGTCACTGGTTAGTCCTGTGTGGTCGAAACGCACGTCTGGCGTATTACCTTTTCAACCTGGTACCTTTTGTTAGCTAATATTCATGTGTTTCTATGTCTTATCTGTTCTTCCATTTATTTGTATTGTAGTTCTGTCATGTAGTGTTGTCATTTTAATGTTATATTTAACATTGACATAAAAGCGGGAGGTTTGGAATGCCACAAAACCAGGTTCAACCCACCATTTTGTTCTCAAGTCAGGAAAATGGCCATTGTTATATTATAGTTCGTTTCTGTGTATGTTACATTTTAGTATTGTGTTTCTGTTGTGTTTCATATTTGATGCGTTTCCCTCAGTTTTCGTTTATAACCCGGATTTTTGTTTTATCTCAATCAATTTATGAATTTCGAACAGCGGTATAATACTGTTGCCTGTATAGGAACAGTTCTCCTTAAAGAGAAATCATACTAACTGTTAGACCATAGCATATGCCAAAATAGGCATTAGATTTGTAAAGACTTTGTTCAGACCGATTGCTTTATTATACAGATTGTTTAGGTTCATTGTTCAGTCCTGTAGGTTGGAAATTCCAATTTACATTACCATAACCTTTTGCACTAGGACATTTTTGCAGTTACACATTACACCATCGCACCACTACTGTTTGTCGCATTATCTTTTTACATGTTGTATTTTATTTATTGATAAGGTGTTCAAATGTTTATTTCTTTTCACGCATTTCTAACTATTGAACGTTTATTTTAATTACTACATGTTACAGTTGGTATACATAGAAGAACTAAAACACTTATTCAAGTGCTTACAGATGAAAGCTAATATATATTAATACGCATGATTGAATAGAAGATATCTTTATTAAGTTTCTCTGGTATTTTTTCAGTGTCAAATCCAAACCACATAGTATATAAGCAATGCTTCAAGCAACAAACAACAATCTATTCATTTCCACAACTAAAGATTCTTTTTTTATAATAATAAACATGCATTAAGTTATAGCATAACATTATCCATTTCAGTATTCGGGTTTAAAATAATATCCAAAATACAAAAGTAGTGCTTTGGTACAGGGAAAGGGATTTAATCGTCAATTTTGTTGGAAAGTATACTTTTAATATTTTATCTTACTTTTTTACGAGAGGTTTAATTTTCAAAGTTGTAAAATTTATACTTGATGGGACCCTATTATGTTTTTTTTCTATGGGTTTGGGTCATGTCTTTAAATGTATACTTACGCCGTCCCTGTACATGTCTTTTTATCATGTTCCATTCGAATCGGCTGTCGATCTCAATCAACTTCCCACCAATAGTTTTACAAAAACTCTAACAAAAACAAGAGTACCACAATGATGGACACAACGATGATGACATTTTCACGATGGCTTAACATCGTCAACCAATATAATCACAGCATATCTACTTTTAGCGGAAACGCAATCATACATGCAAATTGTTGTTCTCCGTTACTCCAGTCTTATTTATACGACCAGGCAGACTAAATTTGCGACATCAAAACCCAAGTTTTGAGTAGACCAAGCTTCAAATACAACACGGTTATTTTTATTCTAAGGCAAAATAAAAAAAATCATTGCAAAAAGGGGACGTCATACATATGTCGACGGTATCAAATGAAAACACCTGGCGTTATTTTACGCCTCAGGATGTAATAAACGTAGATAAAAAAGAACATTTACAGTGAAAATGGGATTTTGCATAAGAAGTAATACCTCAATACATTCGAAATTTACTATATCGGCCTCTTTATATGCTTCAGACGGGTAGAGATAATTTGTTGCCATCCAGTAAGAACAGTTCATCGGATACAATTCGATTATTTTAATATAAATGTCAAACCCATGGTTAGTGAAACCAAATCTACGGCTGCTATGACCTATTTCATGCTTAAATCATTCATTTGGTGTTCCTTTAAACATTGTTTTACATTGATGATGTCTAAGTAATTATTAGTTTTCTCTGTCGAATGAGTGTGTCACAATCTATACAATAATTATATTCATGCTGGGCAATACGGATTAGTGTTATGTAAATAAGGCTTTCATGGTTGATGATAATACCAAATTTTTCATATTAGAATCTAAATAGTTAATGGTAAACAGATATTTGTTATCAAAATGACCATAGGTTGGAGTCTTATATTAAAATATTCGCTTAAAATGCCCAAACCCATGGTTAAACAAAAAACATAATAATCATTGCATTGGACCTTATGCATGTTATGGAACATGTAATAATGGTTAAGGAAAATATTTTACAATATTTTACTTTCTTTGTTATATAAATGGAACTCAATATTTTCGACTGAGCTCTTAATGAGTAATTGTTTTGATAAATCAAACGATTTTATTTCTTTTAGAAATTAACGAACACCTACCAGTGCCGTGTAAAAGTTTGTAGAAAATCTCTACTAAAGTAGTAACATGACTGATTTTCATTAACCCAACCAATATCACACCTGCTTAAACCACCTGTAAAAGAGGAGGTCTTATATTTTATATATATATTAATGAAATGACATAGAAATGGTGAAAAATAGAAATGAGTCTTAATATTATATTCAGAAATGTAACTTTTTTTTTAAATGACGAATGCTATTCAAAATGGTTATACAGGATTATAATATCGTAGCTGTATTTGGCAAAACGTTAAGAACTTTTTGGTTCTCAATGCTCCTCAACTTTGTACTTTATTTGTTTTTTTTTTAATTTGTTTTTTATTTGAGCGCCACTGATGAGTCTTTTAAAAAAAAAAAAACGAGAAACGAGAAGCACGTATAAATTACATAAACAAACGACAACTACTGTACATCAGATTCCTGACTTAGGACAGGTGCAAACATTTGCAGCGGGATTAAACGTTTTAATGTACCAAAACTTCTCCCTGTACGTTATTAGCGAGGTTGCCTTTTTT
Source organism: Mytilus edulis (assembly GCA_019925275.1). Lineage (NCBI taxonomy): Eukaryota > Metazoa > Mollusca > Bivalvia > Mytilida > Mytilidae > Mytilus > Mytilus edulis. The sequence goes on along the minus strand of CM034360.1, from coordinate 62,720,021 downwards.
TTTTTTTACATATTACTGGAATCATAAAAAAATAAGTTCATTTCAATTAACATCACTTAAAAGAAGAATAGCAAAAAAACAGAGCTCCGAGGAACATTCAAACAGGCAAGTCTATAGTCAAAGCGAGTGCCTCCATCGATACTGTTAAGCCCTGGTCACAACGAACCCACGTCACATCTATGCAGCGCCACTACATGATTTTTTGTCTAATCGTGGGTCATCTGTAATCGTCGTACGACTGTCGCACGATATTTTAGAGCATCGTGGCGCTGTCGTGGGACAAAAATTGGACATGCACCTTTTTTGCTCTACGATTTTTTGTCGTGTCACTGTCCTGTGGCTGTCGTGCGAGTGTCTTACCACAGCCTTGTGACTGTCGCACGATAAACACATTGGTTTGGGTACCAAAATAAACCATTTTAATATTTAACAATCGTACGACTGTCGTACGATTATCTCACGACTTTCGCCAGCCACTCGTGATACAGCCGCACGATTGTTTCACGAATACCAAATTTCGTACGATGCTCGCACAACATAGATTGTCGTACGACAGTTGTACGTTCGACGTGCAACATACTTTCGTCCCCGACCCCAGTGACGTCTCAAGTAGTTTCCGAATCTTCATATGATTCAGCTTATGGTAGGGGGTCCTCCGTCTGGTCAACATCATCCACGTTTACTGCTACCACCTTTCTTTTGTTAATTTTTCTTTTCGGGGCATCCTCCCCAAGGGTGACTGGGGTATAGAAATATGGTCACTTGGTCTTCTCCCGACCGGCAGTAAAACGCTTGCCGAAGTGGGGCGTCCGTTTGGCTGTGCGGGATGTATCAAGTTCGCAGTCACGTCCGGTCAGAAGGGGGACGTTAAATCCGATGCCTCGTGTAAGGAAAGTGCCACGCTCTTTGCACGTTAAGAACCCTTGCAACAACTCTTTTGAGGGGTCCGTAGGTGGTCTGTTGTAAGGCAAAATTTCTGTCCCTATCCAATATACCCTCATTTCCCAGTGGCAGTCCAAATTTCCCCGACCATCATCCCAGATGGCCTCTATCACATCAACCTACCTATTGTATTTATTGTGAACTTGTTCTCGTCCTGAATATGCATGAAATATTTGCCACTGGACGTTAAGCAACCAACAATCAATCAATTTTCGGGGCATCCTGGTTTAAATTCGCGGAACATTTATAATATAAACTTATACGAAAAACGTCGTTTACTTGGACCGAACTTATAACACTGAACAAAATTGAAAACAAATGGCACGCAAATATAAATCAGGCCTTCTTTATATACCAGTAGGTTTGGAACCAAACATGCAAGTGGCCTACGACTGTGGTGCGACAGTGACACGACAGTAACACGCGCATGTCATGCATGACATGAAAACCTGAGAAATAGCCCCAAACAACTCACAATTGTCGTACGACTGTCGCATGACCGACTTGTGACAGACCCACTACAGTAAAAGTACATTTTTTTTCTGTTGTGTACCCATCGTGGAATGTCGTAGCCGATGTGACCACTGGACATATTTTTTTATATTTTGCACGACACGACAACTATTTTAACGATCTTCCACGACAAAAAAAATCGTACGATATATTGTGACCGGGGCTTTATGTAGTTGCTATGACGTTATCATTGTATATTCAAATGTTGTCACAGAAATATAAATATTGTGTTTTTAATGATAATGAGGCAGATATAACTGATCGAAAAGAAAAATCTAAGAAAATTCAATCATGTTAATTAGTGCAGTTGAAGGTAACAGTTTTTGATTCGACTGAACGATTGTGCATGTCAAATATCTGATGATGGGTACAAGTTTAATTCGATAATTTTTCATCAGACTCTTTATTAAACAGAACGTATATTGCCTTCATTTGTTCGATTTGATTTTAGCTCTGCACGTGTTTTGTGTCTGATACACCATCGACCCCCAAATGATTGGCTTGGGGTGTTTGTGATGAAGGTAAATCAAGAAAAGCGCTCCGGACGCATCCATAATGTTTATACTTATATTTTGTCATTTTGTTGTCATTTGAATTTCAATAATTTTACTCACAGACGCTCTAGTAATTCAGAAATCGTGATCATTTTGTTTCATTCTTTTAAATGTTTAAATCAGTGTAACCTTATTCATGTTATTCATATTTTGGGTATAACGTTTGTAAATAATTATATTTTTTTGGTTTCATAAGAAATACTTTATTATCTATGTAAAGTTATAGTGTGTTTGGACAATTCAGTTTTGTAAAATAATTAACTGTTACTTATATCTACAAAATCAAGGAAAATTGTTATCAACGATTAATACTGATTCCACGTCAATTAATAATGTTAATGTCATCAAACGACATACTAAAATGCACGTTTAATGTTCATGATATGTTTTTAACTTGCCAATAAAATATAAAAGATACAAGTTTGATGAATCAAACAAATCCATGTACCGCAAAATTGGAATTTTTGCGTGTATTTATAATTGCGAATGTTCAGCTACGAACACATCACGAGACTAATTATAGCAATTTGGGAAAGGCGAGGATTTTAAAAGCTACCCTGTCGCCTTTTTCGTAGTAATAAAATGCCCAAAAATATTTCTGAATTTATAAATGTAATAATAACAAACCTCTGAAAAACGATATCATAAGAAACAGAGTAACAATCTTTGCTGAATCCGTTCTAGCAGCTAGAGCGTTGACAGTTTAGAGTAAAATATTTAAGTCGTGTAAAACGACGGATGTGTTAAACATGTTTTAAAAAAGGACGCTTACGATACATTGAAGGCCACTAATTTCCAATTGCGTTGTTAAAAAATAAAAAAAATCATACGTCTGATATTCATATTGATATACTAAAATTCAAACTTTAGATTTTTGTAAACGTTTGTAAAAAAATACATAAATTTTTGGTTTCATAAAAAATACTTTGTTATCTATGTAAAGTAATAGATTTTTGGATAATTCAATCTTGTAAAATAATTAACTTTATCCAAAAAATCAAAGTAAATTGTTACCAACGACCAATATTGAATTCACGTTAAATTAATAATGTTGATGACATCAAATAGCATACAAGAATGAACGTCTAATGTTTATGATATATTTTTAACTTTAAATAAACTCATCATAGATACCAGGACTAAATTTTGTATATACGCCAGACACGCGTCTCGTCTACAAAAGACTCATCAGTGACGCTCGAATCCAAAAAAGTTATTAAAGTTTGATTAATCAAACAAATTAATGTTACGTAAATTCGGAATTTTTGCGTGAATTTATAATTGCGAATGTTGAACAACGGACACACACACGAGACTAATTATAGCTATTTAGGAAAGTTGAGGTTTTTCAAAGCTACTCTGTCGCCATTTTCGTAGTAATAAAATGCCCAAAAATATTTCTGAATTTATAAATATAATAATACATGTAACAAACCTCTGAAAAACGATATCATAACAAACAGAGTAACAATCTTTGCTGAATCCATTCTAGCAGCTAGAGCGTTGACAGTTTAGATTAAAATCTTTAAGTCGTGTAAAATCACGGATGTGTTAAACATATTTTAAAAAGGAGGCTTCCGATATATTGAAGGCTACTAATTGACAATTGCGTTGTAAAAAAATAAAACGTCTTATATTGAAAGATTTGTATATCCATTTTTCCTTCACCTTGTATCAAATTATTAGAGGACATACTGTTAGATTATTAGCTAGTGATCCGTTAAATACGAAATACATCAATTAAAATTAGTAAAATATATCTTCTCAGTTTTATCTAGACTGCATATTGTAGATTTGTTCATATGAATTATTAAGATTTCACTAGAACATAATTAAAATTGAATTGAGTTGTTAAAAATATGTTCACTATTTCTATTTAAAATATCCATTTCAAACGGATTTTGAAAATGACCTACACACGGTCGTACGGTTTGTGACCTATTCTATCAGTTTATTACATGACATTTTTCATATCGCATGTATTATAATGCGGCTCTAGGGTTGATATTGACCATGGGCTGATAATACATGCGATATGAAAAATTACATGTTATGATCTTTTTATCATATGCTCCAACAATGGAGAAAAATAACAGATTAATGTATAATTGATCCTTTTACGGGGTTCTCAAATAGAAGTTCAAAGAGTAAAAAGTCCAAGGACGTCGCAACCCAAATGTAGTACATTCGATACGAAATATTTCTATCATATGCATCAACAGAAAAGAAAAACAGCAGTAATATACATGTATATTTTAATATTGACGTAAAATAATAATTCAACAATATACATAATGAACACTGTTTCATGTGATTGGAAAAGTGAAAATTTTTAAAGTAACTTTCTAAATTTATTTGAAACTTTCAAAAATGCATTTATTTTATCATTGTTTGTTTTTCGTGTTTGTTTTCTTCATTTTACAACATATACTTTCCAGTACCCAAACAATTGTTATGTACCCTACCTTGTAATGTTTTTCACTTAAAACGTACCATTGGGCTGTATTTTCTGGAATTTGACGAGTATCACCGGAATGCCATGTGATAATGTTACGGAAAGGCATGCGATAGAAGCATGTGATTAACTTTTCATGTCAACCCGCTAAGCTCCAATTCGAAAAATATGGAATTAACGTAAATTTAATGCTATTCTCATACGGTAAAAATCATGTTATTTAGTCTAAGTGTATGATAATTGAAATTATCACGTTGTGATTGGTTAAACGCCGTCACGTGGTGATCCCCTATGATACCGTAGGGGGTAGTAACTCTTATAGGTGGTTCATGGCGCATTTATGGTGACGTCATCTATTAATGTTGTTGTGTTTCATTGTTAATTTTTCAACAAAACAAAGCAGAAAATAGCCAGCATGGGGGCCTCACCCTCTTTGGATTTTACGTACCCTCTATGGATCCGTAGGTGGTCAGTAGTTAACCATACACTTTATGATATCTGTGTCATTTGGTCTCTAGTAGAGTTGTTTCATTAGCATTCATACCACATCTTCTGACTTTTATATGACATTCAAATACTTTGCTACAACTCGTCGTAATTTCAGTTTTGTAGAATACAAGTTCTGCGTATTTAGGTCGTCCCTTTTTTAAACTTTGGAATTCTTTTTTTACATTCTGACCCTTAGATGTGGTGTCCAAAGGAAGAATAGAAATTATTATACTTTAGTTAGTTCTTATACATGATATTCCGGAAGGGTTGTCCCTCATTTCTTTATTTTTTAAATTCTAAGGTCAAATCCATAATTCTTTTCTCTATTCGCTATCTAGACCCTCATACATACTGTAGTTCGTCCATATAAAGCTTTTTAATTTTTCATCAGTTACGTTCGACGTTCTACCTCAGGCAGAAATAATTTGTTTTGAATCGCACAGTGTTAAAAGAGCAGGTTTATTTTAGGTATTATGGGAAAAAAGGACCCTGGCCAGTTTTTGGGATTTTTTTTACGCGATTTTCAATTAAAATGTGGAAAAGAAGTCGTTGGAATATCACCAACCGACCATCAAACCTATTTAGATATATTCTGTCGTAGCGTTCAAATTTAATAACTATACATTTGCAGTTAAACTCATGATTTACAGCATGATAGATTCTATCATTATGAGCATGTCAACCAGCAAGTGTCACTGTTAAAAAATTAAAAATATATATTTTATATATATTATATAGTCATTTTTTTTTAAATTGACTGTGTGCAAACCTATGTATTATTCTTGATAATAATGATGTTTTTGTCCCAAGCGGATAACACTGGCCTCACAAGTATTTGGAACTTTTGGTCCTCGGCGATCTTCAACTTTGAAGTAGTTGTTATGGCTTTCAAACTTTTTATATCTGAGCATAGTTTTGTGTGGACGTAGCGCGCGTCTGACCTGTAAAAATAGTTTTCAACCTGTTACCTTTTGATGGCTATTCGTTTGTTGCTCTGTTCTATATTTTCTCCCATTTATCTGTTTATTTATTTTAACCCTGTCGTGTAATGTTGTCATTTCAATGTTATAATTAATAGTCATTAAAGCGGGAGGTTTGGCATGCCATAAAACCAGGTTCAACCAACCATTTTTTCATAAAATGCCCTGTACCAAGTCAGGAAAATGGCCATTGTTACATTATAGTTCGTTTCTGTGTGTGTTACATTTCGGTGTTGTGTCTCTGTTGTGTCGTAGTTCTCTTATACTTGATACGTTTCCCTCAGTTTTAGTATGTAACCCGGATTTTATTTTTTCTCTATCGATTTATGAATTTTGAGCAGCGGTATACTACTGTTGCCTTTATATATAACATTTGATAATCGAGATCTTTAAATAAAAGTAAAAGTTGTATACAGAAACAAAAATATATTTTTTTTGTCCTATATCCGAATGAAAAACAGACGATGTCTCTGATTCCGACTAGACAATTAAAGACGTTTATTTTTGTCAATTTTGAATGAAAAAAAAACTACAAATGAAAATGACAATATTTGTGTCATCTATTGCAAAATTTAGGTTTTTGATTCAACGTCATCGTTTTCGTATATTCTGAGACTACATTTGTGTTCTTGTACAAATACATTTTTTATGAAACTTTGAATGAATGATAAAGGTAATCTAAACATAAATATCAGGATTAGCATTGTGTATGCATGAACCGTGTCTCGTCTATACAAGACTAATCACTGACACCCGAATCCGTAAAGCTTATTTTGTTTTAATTTTCAAAAGTTCTATCAAAGCATTTGTTATTTCTGCATATAGGTAAGAAACGACTAGTCTTTTTGTTAAATATTAATGATTTTAATTATCTGAATTAACAGAAGAAAAATTTCAGTATAATCATGAGTTAAGATATATACATTAATTCGTCATTAATATTATACAAGTATACATATAATAATTTCAGTACGAAAGACAACATGATTAAGGGAAAAAGTTCACAAGGTGTATTTGAAAAAACATTTAAAGTTGATATGACCAAAGACTTAAGATTAAGTCAACAGAATGTCTAAATAAAAACAGCAAATGATCAAATTAGTCTGCAACAACGTTAACAATAACATAAATTAAAATAAAAATACAGCCAATACGATGTGTCATTCAATCTTGCCAGTACCAAAGCGTTAAACCAAAAATATTTGCAACACATTGGTATCAAATGAATTCATGGATCAATGTTCTGTATGTGGCATCTGTCATGTTGCTCATGTAAGTACAAACCCAGTCATAATTTTAATTCAATGGGAGTTGGTACGATGATTTAAATATATCCGATCTCATCAAACGATGATATAGTTCAATGGGCATCTTTTTAAATAGCATGTTTTAGTGGTCGAGATTTACGATGGTACAACGTATGTTTAAATTAACATAAGAAAACCAGCGCTGTAACATATTTTAAATGTGCGTTCTTTTGCAACACTACTTGGCTTATATTGCACATGTGTTTTATATTAATGAACTTTAGGTCCGTTTTATAGATCATCCATAAATCGTACGTTGTTATTTTTTATATATATACACAGTTCGTGAATCTATGTTGATAAGGTTATTTGCAAAATAAATCCCGATGAATGAGGCTTTGCTGTTTCGACTTGCATACAGAAACGCATTTTCCGACATGATTCCTTCATTGCCATACTAGTAACACGTAACATATTTGACAAAAAGTGCCTCAAGGATGCTGTTATTTCGTCCCTCTCTAAACCTGTTTGACAAATGTTGCATAAAGCATTGTGCTTTTTCGATCCTTTCTAAATCTGTCTATAAAAAACTAAATACCTCATGAGGTGTTGGTCCCTTTATAGATTTTTAAAAATCAATATAAACACAAATATACACTGTTATATTAACGATGTATCGCTTCAGTGATAACTACCCGAGTTCCAAAGAAGACTACTACAGGAAGTAAAACAACTACTTCAACTACCAGAACAACTGAATTGGAACAACTACTAAAATAATAGGAACAACTACTAAAACAATGGAACAACAACTTCAACAACGGAACAACTACTTAACCAAAAGGCAAAACCAATACAACAATGGGAACAACTGCTACAACAATGGGAATAGCTAGTTCACCAAATGGCACAACAAATACAACAATGGGAACAACTGCTACAACAAAAGGAACAGCTTGTTCACCAAATGGCACAACACATACAACAATGGGAACAACTGCTACAACAATGAGAACAACTAGTTCACCAAATGGCACAACATATACAACAATGGGAACAACTGCTACAACAATGGGAACAACTACTTTGATTGATTGTTGGTTGCTTAACGTCCAGTGGCAAATATTTCATGCATATTCAGGACGAGAACAAGTTCACAATAAATACAATAGGTAGGTTGTTGTAATAGAGGCCATCTAGGATGATGGTCTGGGAAATTTGGACTGCCACTGGAAAATGAGGGTATATTGGATAGGGACAGAAATTTGGCCTTGCAACAGGCCACCTACGGACCCCTCAAAGAGTTGTTGCAAGGGTTCTTAACATGCAAAGAGCATGGCACTCTCTTTACACGAGACATCGGATTTAACGTCCCCAATCTGACCGGACGCGACTACGAACTTGATACATCCCGCACAGCCAAACGGACGCCCCACTTCGGCAAGCGTTTTACTGCCGGTCGGAGGAAGACCAAGTGACCATATTTCTATTCCCCAGTCAACCTTGGAGAGATGAAACAATCAAACAGGACAACCAACGGTCTAATCATTATAAAAACGGCAAACGTTAAAAACGTATGAACTACATTAACAGACGGCAACTACTGTACATCAGATTCTTATTCTTTTTTAAAACAAAGCACACAATTAAAACACCGACAATGATATTGAAAAAAAAAAACCCACGCGTTTCGATTTCAAGATCGCTCCTACGAAAATTCATAAATAAATCGAGAGCATGAAATTGGTTTTCCATAAAGCAGTTTCAATCTTAGCATTAGCAGAAAAGCATTACTTCGGTGTTGTCTACGATATATTTTACTACTTGAAATTGGTCAAATTATGTCCAGAAAAATGCTAAAACTAGATTACAATAACCAAAAAAAATGACTATTGCATTAATTTAATATTTTATTACATTTCATAAAACACAAAGTATTATTATTATTATTTGTGTTAAATTTAGGCTTTTGATATTGAAGAGTCAACAGGGGCGGACTACAGTTTAACTTTACAAGCACCAGCTTGTTATATCTATCAGCACCAAACTGATGGGTTTGGTATTTTTGGTACAGTAGCAGTGATACTGTGGCAGAAACAAGAGGTAATTAACAGTTTAATTTGATCGCCATTCAGCAGAGGTAAATCAACCAAATAAATCTTGTTATATGAAAAAAAAATATTATTCTGTTTTTAATTTCTAATATGTGTCTAAATATCGTTTATTATGATAACATTCCTCGTAAAGATAACTTTCGTCTTCTCCGACACTATTTTTTATTTCATTTTATTGAAGAAAAAAAAATAACTCTTTTTTACAGAGTTTGACAGTAGACACTGATAACACCAACCAAGCAACTCAAACATTTTCTCCGGTTCCAAAAACTTCATCTGAACAGGAGACACAAACTACAACCTCTTATGTAAAAGACTTGTATGACATAAACCAGGATAATTGTAGAATATGTTGGGAAGGGCAGCTTGACTCGAGAGCCATATGGGTAGGCTGCTCATCCAAGGACAATTGTAATCATAGGGTTCACGCTAAGTGTATTGGGATTTGTGTCAAACCAAGACACCTCTTAGCAAGATCCGATACCACTGTCCTAGGCATATTACTCTTATTGTTTAAATATAATTTGTTCTTCAATTGCATATTTTTTATTTATTTAAACCTACCTTTTCCAATTCGTTTTTTCTTTTCTTTTCTGCACAACTCCACCTTCTCCCTTTAAATTCGTTTCCACTGACACTGCAATAATCGTTTTTCTCAATGAAGCAAAGTATATCCTGCGGACATTGTACTCTTACAAATGAATCTCAAATAAATTTCTCCATATAAAAGGACCATTGAGACCAAAGAAAAGTGCGAAAAACGTACACGTTACGCCGGATTCCAACCCTTAAAACATGGGAGTGCAAGACAGTTACTTAAAACTAAGGTTTGAAATGAAATTATAATTGGGATTGGAAACCTTAACTAGTAATACATGATCTAACATTTAAAGCTGATTTAAAGTGGCAAGTTAATATATTAACATCTGTCACGATTGCCAATGAGACAACTCTTAATACAAGACCAGATGTAATTGAATTAAGAGAAACATAGGGCATTTTAAGACGAATCTTTTTTCGCACCGCATAGCAAGCCCCGTTGTAATTTAGTTCAAACGAGAAACAACAAAGGCCCTAAGTGTACTTCTAATAGACACAATTATCTGATAATTAGCAAGAACATTATATCCAATTTACTGCATTTAGCACTACGGGAATCTTAATAAATAAACAAGGTAGTAAATATAAAAACAAATATCAATTGTTAAAAAAAAATGTTATCTGTTCTTTGTTTAGAGAATGGCTCTCAAAAGAGACTAGCAGTAAACAGACAATAAGTAAAACCTTCTCCAGGAGGAAAGACATAGTTTTTTATTAATACAGTATGTTTAAATAAAGTCAAAATACACTGTCAATGATTTTATCATAAAGTATTCAAGTCTTAAAATTCCTTAAAAAAAGTCAGAATGATGGTTTTGTTTTTGTTCATGTACCTAAATATACAGGGCAGTTTGACTCGAGAGTCATGTGGGTAGGCTGATCTTGCAAGGACAGTTGCAATTATTGGGTTCATGCTAAGTGTATTGGGAGCGGTGTACAAAACAGGGCTCCTCTTACCATGATCAGATACCACTGCCCTAGGCATATAACTTTCATTGATTGAAGATTTGTTCATCAATTACATATTATTCAATTTATTGAAACACTATTTCTAATCTGTCAATATTTCTGCACACTTGCAGCCACTTTGATTTGTCTGGTAGACCTGCTGGTATCCATATTGTTTTTCGTTTTTGTTTTGCACAAAATCTCCACCTTCTTCCTTTGATTCATTTCCACTGACACTATAAAATTTATTTTTCTCAGTGAAGGCAAGTTTATCATGCTGAAATTGTACCTTTACAAATGAATGTAAAAGGGCATATCGAGACTAAATAAAAGCGGCAAAAACTTACTCTTTCCAGCTAAGATTGCTGTAGAGTTGTTACGTCTAGTTCCAGATACCAGAGGGACAGTCAAAGTCATAGATAGTAAATAGAGCAGCCAAACATGGAGTGCTTAACGGTAGGTAAAAACTACGTCTGACATGAATTAGAAATTCGAATTGGAAACCTTAGCTACGGATAAAAACCTTCCACAGTTGGTGTAATACAAGACAACAACTCGGGTCTGCAGTAAGGCTTAAATATTTCCTCTGCTTATTGAATGTTAAAACAAAAATGAATGTTCAAGGTTTGATATCAAACCAACTTGACACCCGTTTGTTAAATACCTAATTATATTCACCTAGTTTATTTATTGATCTATACTACGTGTTTTTGAATTCTAATTATTTACTTAATGGCTTTAAAATACATGTCCTAATGGGGGTAATTTCCTGCTGAAACAGCGCATGTTATTGGAAAATTTCCAATATTAATACCTTTATGTTATTTACGGCTTTACAGGAAAGATAGAAAGAAAAAAAAAGAAAAGACGCACACAAATTAAATGTCCGATTTACCATGTACTTGTTTAGTGAAGAACACCATGCTATCTACGCAATACTATTTGAGTTAAACCTATAATTTAGAGTAATTACAGTCGCTTTTAATAATGTAATTTGGTACGAAATACTGGAATATTATCATCATTGATAAAACAACAAGTATGTTTTTGTAAGGAATAATGCCTTTGTTTAATGTTAACTACCCTTTACGTAAATTCGTCTTTATGCCAAGCATGTGGTGAAACTTGCTGCATGATAAACTGCGCTATTGAGCAAATTCTGCGTTATTTACCAAAATTTCATGTTTTATTATATATATTGTAGTGTGGACGGCTGTAACATCATCTTGATTTGCAAAAATTCTAGCATGGCATGTAATGTTTTTACTTTCGTTGAGAAATTTTCTTGCATTTTTTACACTGTAATGAATTAAGAGGGCAGGTCAAAATTACATTAACATGTTAAAACCTGCAAAAATTGGACACAATTGGCTTCATTTAAGGGGATACGATACAGTTACAGGGTAGGTAATGACGTTGCTAACGTAAAATGTTATTTTCGCGACGTCAAACTGTGACTTATCGGGAAAAGATGCATTTTTTGACTGTTTTTATCATTCAAACTGATTTAATTTGAAAACGAGTGCATAGACCCCTATTTTTCCAAATGACTTTTTGTTTCATTTTGCCCGGAGATTATGTGGACCAAATTTTATAAAACTGTAAATAGTGCAATTTTTTTAATTTGGATAAATATACAGCAAAAAATTACGTTTTTTTCTCAATTCATGACCATTTGATAAATATGAGTAATTTCTGAATAAAAAATGCATAACTTTTTAGAATACTTATATAATACAGAAATTACAAATTATTTAACAAAAAACAATTTTTGTTTATCTTTTAAAACAAAAAAGTTATGTCTTTCTTTCGAAAGGGAAAATAAGACCACGAATCCGAATTTTGAGCAAATATTCAAAATTTCGACCTCATTTAACTCAAAAAGTAGCACATGAAGGTATACTTTTTATTACATATTTGATTTAATCAGGTAAAAAATAGCCTATATGCAAATTTTCATCAACTTGTAAATACGGGATCAAAACTGTATCGTATGCCCTTAACGGGCGTCCATCTCAGTCGTGCTATTAAATGATTTCACATGCTGTTGACTTGTATAAATTTTGAAACGGGACCTTCAATAACTGAATATGGTTGAATCAGTTAAAGAATTATCATTACATTGTAGTAGTTGCATAAATTATGTTATCTCAGTGCAGCATTACAGTAGCAGACTTTTTTCTATATTTTGTTTTCTTTCTTAAATTTCGACAAGAACGAAATTTTAGATAACTCCGACTTCAGAGCACATTATCTTTGTATCGGAGGCCGTTTTCATGCAATATAGTAAAGGAATTTTTGTTTGAATATACAACATATGAATCACACCTGAAAACCAAAGACACCATCCACGACTGTCACTTTCACAATTCAACAAACACAACTAATCAATAATAATTCATACTATATAAAAGCTTCAGAAATTCTAAAAAAAAAAACAATCTATACTCACAGTAGTTGATTTTTATGGACTAATAACTAGAAACCAGAACAACGTAGATTCATGTGGGACAAACGTCCGGAATAGAAATTGTCATAAAATGCAGTTGTTTAAAGACATGTATTGATTATTACTAATGGTCTTTCATAAGTAAATTTGAAACATTATACAACGGCTTCAAGGTCATACCTTTACAATACACACATTCCACGTGCACGAAAAATGCTAGGTGAAAACGGTAATTATATTTTTCCACGATTTCCTTATGCTCTCTGCTTTAAATATAGCACTTGTAACTTAAACTACCCTAATAATGTATGAAGTTCAAGAGTAACGCTTTTAACAAAATTAGTTCACAAATCCTGTTCAGAAACGGTTTGAGTAAGAGATTAGTCTATTGAACATGTTGAAACATTGGTGGTCTTCGGTTGTGTTTTGCCCTTTGTTCGAGGTGTTCTCTCTCCGACACATTCCCCGTTTCCATTCTCATTTTGTTTTATTTGAAGTTCCATTTACCGTGTTGTCAACTTTCGATCGCCTCTCCACTGATAATATTTTAAAATAATTTTTTCAGAAATACAAATAATTAAGAATGAATGAATGAATGAATGCATCTTTTATTCTCGTTGAAATAAAGTAACAGAGAATGGTACATATACATGATAAACACAAATAGACTAAGGCCGTGTTCACATTGACCTAATTTACCTCGGTGTTGTGTTAGTGTAACTCACACCTAAACTAAACATAATTGCGTTCCCATTGATAAAACTCAATGTTTAAATGTAGTTTAAATCATGTTTTGTCTACATGCAGTCGATAGTCGATGTAGGCCTTGTGTAGGTTAAGTGTACACAAAACTAGGCATTCAGAACTTTAATTTTCCCATGTATATTTAAAAAAGAAACAATTTTTATACAAAAATGATACTTATAACACTTATTAATAAAGTTCTTTACAGAAATATTTGTCTAAACTTGATATATTTATTTGTTATAAAAACACTTTAAGTAGCCTTATTAACCCCTAGTCAAGACTCCATAATCATTGACGGACACATATTTCATTTGAAAAGGTCTTCCCGAATCGATTACACGTACACTGACAGAAATATTTGCCACTGGTCTTTATACTCAAACAACGATTCACTTATAAATGCATTACTGAAAAAGGGTGAGGTTAATTTGTTTTTTGTGTAGTATCTGAGACCCGTTAAAATACAATTAGAAATAAAAGTAAAAAAACATTACCCCCTCCCTTTGCCAAATACTCCTTGGAGAAAAAATAGCATTTGAAACAAACAAAAGAAATAGAAATGTAGTTATCCTTAACATCGCAATTCTTTTTCTTCGTAGATGTTAGCACGCTGATGGAGATCCTAAGTTTTTAATGTTTAATCGAGACATCTTTAAACTACTGCAAATCATCCAAAATGACTTTCTTGAAGGAACAAGCACTTTACTTAAAAACAAAGGGGGAGGGGGTTCTGAGTCATAATTTGTTCTCGCGCGAAAGTTTATAATTAGTATTTTTTTCGATGATACCAATTCAATATTTAACTCTATTATGTATGGGGAAACTTTGGATTCATAATATTTGTTCATTTAAGAATTGAATGCTTCTTTTTGTAACTTCATTGGGGTGTAAAAGCGTTGACCGAAGTACATTTTATACTAAAAATGTGCGCACGGTAAACGCTTTTACAACCCTATGAAGTTACAAAAAGAAGCATTTAATACTTATAATTACATTTTGTTAGCAATGATCATGAAAACACGAATTTTATTGTTTTATTTAATTGACCTGTGCACTTTATTGTGGGACCACGTGTTATCACGAATGAAAAGTTTTATTGAGCAATGCAATTGCTTACGGAATAACACGTGATGTGCAGTTAGCCAATCAGAATAAAGTATCATAATGAAACATATATCTAATGTTATTATTCTATAATCATCTGAATGGCCCGGTTTTTTTTTTAAATACAATTGTGAAATAATCCCTCCTTTTTTAAAGTCAAATGGTCGTTTCCTAACTGTTAGAAAAGTTGTTCGAAAATTTGAATTCGGTTCTACGTAATGAACATTTAAATGACATATAGTTTACAAGTGTGAACAAATCTTATGTACAGGTAACTAAACAAGGTGTATAGATGTGAACAAATTTAATGTGAAACTAGTGTACATCACATGAAACCAAATGTAAACATGTTTACTGTAAACGGCGTTGGTGTGAACACGGCCTAAATACATGCATGTGTAAAATTAATACTACATATAAGTTACATAGTTTAGCTAGGACATACTTTCACGTTTATAATTTTAATAAATTTACACAGTTTTTCTAATTGTACAGTATTTGTAGAATTGAATAAAACAGAATTTGTATGTGTTTGGAAATTTCCAAATATAATCGGATAACATTTTTTGTATATGTTTTAAGTTCATGTGGCATCTTTTAAATATGTTAACAGTTATACCTTTCTTTCATTTTACGTTTGTAATTTTCTTTCTTATTTATTTATGTTATCCACTTGCAAGTTAAAGACGACACCTAACAACGATGTCAGCGGAAATATTTCCAAACTGAGGACTATGGAACAACTGGTCATAAACTAACAATGACAGACCAACCCATGACATGACGTTTTATTATGAACATTAAACAAATTTGTTAATGTAACAAACAACTATATACTACTGTAAACTTATATTGTTTTCAACTGAAGTCTGGTTTGCTGCTATCAAAACAACACACCTAGAAACATATATAATGTTGGCATTAATCTCTCTCATTTCTATGCACACATGCAAGCTTTACATAAAGTGCTAAACAGGTCTTTGTCTGCATCTACTGCAACAGCTCGATAATCTTCCTTAGTGAAGTAACGAACCCAATCTTTAACATTGTTCGGACATAGGATATCGGAATACACCGGTAACTTGAGGTAGGCTTTCCAAAATGTTTTAAATTCTTCCAAGTTTTTCTTGTCTTTTGTCTTAACGTATGCATGGCTGTGAATGTTCGGTAAATAACCAGAACATTAATCTCTTCAGTGGTCAACACCATTCCAGGTTTGAAGTCTTTTATATACTTCATACTTAAATCTGTTTGGAAAGGTAAGTGCAAAATTATATCCCTCACGCTGGGTACGAGCCTTAGTTCCGACATTCTATTGTTGTTGTCCATTTTTTGATGCGATTTATCCTGTGATTTTGCTATTTGATTAGGGGCTTTCCGTTTTGAATTTTCCTCGGAGTTCATTATTTTTGTGATTTTACTTTCTATTAGTAACTCTTTTTGATCTACAGCTATCAGCCGATGGATATGGATTTACATTTGCTGGGGGCACGAGCTGGAACAAAAATAAGTCAAAAGCTTTGAAAGAAAATTATAACGTTTTTAGTCATTACAAATGTTATTTTTATCTGCTACTGCTCCCCAGAATGATGCTATTTCCTGGTCAAAGCTTGGTAGTTTATCAGGAGAATTAGACAGCTGGTATTTTGAGAACTCATCAAAGAGTTCTGTTTCATTCTCGTCTGCTAGGCCTTTGGAAACCTCTTGGCCAGATTTGAAACTGACATTTTACAAAAATAGTTTAATAATTTCAATACCATCAAAAAGCTAGTTCTCTCAAACATGTTGTCATAAATAAACATTAAATTTGATTTATTATGTCATCAAAAGTAAACCTGAAGTAGGTTCATGTGTATGCAGATTTCAATCGGGGATAATATTTATTTATTGATAATATACAGGGAAAAAAAACGTCAGATGTTATCTTGCATTAAATCATAGGGTAGATGAAGGCAATGTCCTGTAAGGTGGTGTCTGTGGATTGGAACGTGTCAACCACCTTGGAAACAATCTTTTTATAGAGGTTTCTGTCTGCTCTGAAAGTATAAAGATAAATTAAATATATGGGATTAATCATGGACAGTCTGCACCTTGTTACATTTGACGTGGCTCGGTACTTTTGCATCCCGTGATCATTGTGTTGATACGCTATGGTAATTTTGGTATTCTTTTCTGTCGTGTTTGCTAATGTGCTTTGTCTATATGCCCTTTTGTTTGTCTTTGCTAGCATATTTGCTTGTTATTGTAGCGATAAAAACTAAAACACAATGATAAATGCTGTACCCTTATTTATGTCGTGTTTACTTAGTACATCGGTTTATTTCTTTCACACATCGTTGTCAATATTAAGGACTTTATTCCATAAAATTCCTGTCATGTAAGTGCATGATAGGTTTATTAAGCTATAAAAGTAGGTTTTATCCCCAAATTCTATGTAAGAACTTGCCTATACCAAGTCAGGAATATGACATTTCATTTCCATTCGTTTGAGATTTTGATCTTGCCATTTAGAAATTCCCTCGTCGTTTTTTTACCTTTTTTTCATGTGTGGAAAAATTTTAATGGAAATTTTCATATACAGATTTTTTTAACAATTAAATTGCCTAATACTAATTTTATTCTAAAAGTAAATTAAGTTATTTGAAGCATAATGCAAGGGATTTGCGGTCGTAACTTAAAAATACAAATATATATCACGTGCAATTAATGCTCGTTGAAAAACTGTCTTTGGTTGGTTATTTTCAGATGCTCAGTTCTTCTGATGAAGCAGCTATTAGTCATGTTTCGAAAAGGACTATTCTCAACGCTGAGGTTGACAAATTTGACTTTAATTTTGAGGACGGCATCAAAAACATTGATTATAGGTAAAATTTAAATCCTGTGGTTCTGGGTTAATTTATATCACTTTTTATCAAAAACATTATCTAACATCCTATTTGACAATTGCTTTTGTGATATCATTGCTGGCTATCATAAGACGTGAAAAATGTAGGAGTGGGTGTGGTAGAAAAAAGGGGGCTGAAAGTTATACAAGTTCAGTCGATCCTAGGTTGATAATATATACATAGTAAGCCCATATGAGTTTTATTGTTGTATGACATGTATGACGGTTCCGGAAAAAGATCAATCTGTCGCTCCACTAATCCAGCACAAAGCTACACTGTCTGGTTGATATTTTTTTCTCTCGGGTGTCTCCATAGAGTGTTCGACATATACCAGACGCTCTGATATACGCAAATTATTATTTTTTTTACATTTCCTTCTTTTTGCTCCTTGTTAAGCTTTTAGTTGATTGCGTCTCAATCACCTGTGTATGAATGCATTGTCTGTGTCCTGAGTTCAATTGTACTCAATGTTCCGGCGGTTGCAGCTAACGCTATAAGTAATGTATGCCGCCCACCGCGTAGTTGGTGCCAATTTTCTACGGTTGGCCAAAACATATTTGAGGAATAGCCCCCAAGGGTGACTGGGGAATAGAAATATGGTCACTTGGTCTTCTCCCAAACGGCAGTAAAACGCTCGCCGAAGTGGGGCGTCCGTTTGGCTGTGCGGGATTTATTAAATTCGCAGTCACATCCGGTCAGAATGGGGACGTTAAATCCGATGTTTCGTGTAAAGAGAGTGCCACGATCTTTGCACGTTAAAACCCTTGCAACAACTCTTTGAGGGTCCCTATCCAATATGGCCTTATTTTCAAGTGGCAGTCCACATTTCCCCGACCATCATCACATATGTCCTCTATTGTGACAAGACCTACCTATTAAATTCATTGTGAACTTGTTCTCGTCCTGAATATGCATGAAATATTTGCCACTGGACGTTAAACAACCAAAAATCAATCATATTTGGGGCATATATTTCCCAAAGAATTTGAATTGAATCAAGGCATTTATTTGTGCTCTGACAGCATTAACAGAAACGTCAAATAATAAAGACAGCATTGCATAGCAAGGGTAGCTTCTGTACCACAAAATTACCAATAGTAGACGATTGATTTGGGATTGATTGATTGTTGGTTGCTTAACGTCCAGTGGCAAACATTTCATGCATATTCAGGACGAGAACAAGTCAACAATAAACACAATAAGTAGTTTGTTATAAAAGAGGATGATGGTCGGGGAAATTTGGACTGCCACTGGAAAATGAGGGCACATTGGATAGAGACAGAAATTTTGCCTTGCAACAGGCCACCTATGGACCCCTCAGAGAGTTGTTGCAAGGGTTCTTAACGTGCAAAGAGCTTGGCACTCTCTTTACACGAGGCATCGAATTTAACGTCCCCCTTCTGACCGGACGTGACTGAAAACATCTCGCACAGCCAAACGGACGCCCCACTTCGGCAAGCGTTTTACTGCCGGTCGGGAGAAGACCAATTGACCATATTTCTATACCCCAGTCACCCTTGGGGTGTTGATTTGGGAAAGTGTATGTGATCGTCCTGGGATATGATCGTGTATTCTATGTCCGAATACGCCTAACATATCCGAGTGTTTCTGGTATCTCTCCACATACCCGAAATCATTCGTATCGGTGGTTGACAAACATTGCACACACCCGACCAAATTTTGTTTCTAACTGCAGAAATTCTGCAGTACAAATTAGTTATTTGATCTGAATGGAAGGTCCTGATATTTTCAAAAATCACTACGATCTTGAGGTGGAATATTTAAATTGTAAATCCGTACTAGTTTTCTTGCTCAGTTTTTGTCAATTTTTCCTCTATTTAATGTTAAGTCATAAGAAACGAGTGACGGGTGAAAAATAATGTTCTTCCAATTCCTGAACCCATGCATACAAACATCATAAACTTAGTCTTCTGTGCACGAATTTATCATTTTTTTCGTGTAAATTTCGTATAATCGTTATTTTTTTTTCAATCGGTCAGTGTTGTTGTGAAAATATGGCAAGTAATTAAAGTTCGTGTTTTGAAGCCGAAGTTTAACGATTGTCACCTGTTTGTCAACAATCGACAAAAATTAACAAAAAAGCATGGAAATTGAGCACGTGTTTAACATGTAAATTCAGATAATAGTTTATTTTAAGGACATCCACGCGTATTGTGATCACCGGATATTTACGAGATGGGTCACACTGAGGTCACTTTGCATACGGAAAATATGTCGGGGGGGAATTGCTTCCTGAAGGAAGCAATTAAAATAAAGTAAACTTCTTCTAAATATGAATAAATTAAAGAATTTTCTTCAGAAAAAAGTATATGTACATAAGTTTCATAATGAAAACTACCCATTGAGGTTCTTCTAAATATGAATAAATTAAAGAATTTTCTTCAGAAAAAAGTAAATGTACATAAGTTTCATAATGAAAACTACCCATTGAGGTATAAAAAAACGTATGCATTTTTTTTTTAATTTAAGGTTTCTTATGACTTTAAATGCAACAAAATTTATCGCATTGTATTTAAAAAATTTCCCAATAGAATTATACCACCAATATTATGTTTTATACAATATGTCCTTTTTTGACGGGACGTATTATGGTATACAAATGTCCAGTGTCCGTCTGTCTGGCGTAAACATGACGTACCGTAACTTGAGAACGACTTATTCAAATTTCATGATACTTAATATAGTTGTTTCTTATGATGTGAAAATTAGATTTAAACTTTTTGAGTTACGGCACTTTGTAACTAAGACAGGGTTTTTTTTACATGTCGCACCGTATCTCAAAAACGCTTCTTGATTATGGCTTAAAACTTTAAAGACTTCTTAGTTATATTAATCTTAATATCTGTATACTTTTTGGTGATGATTAAAAATTTCATTTTTGAGTTATTGAATATTTTGTAAAACAGTGGGAGGTTTTTTTTTTACATGTCGCGCCATATCTCAAAAACGATTCATGATTATTGCTTAAAACTTTACACATGTCTTTGTTATATTAATCTAAAGATCTGTATACTTTTTGGTGATGATTCAAAATTTCATTTTTGAGTTATTTTGTAAAAAAAAGGGGGAGGGTTTTTTTACATGTTGTGCCGTTTCTCAAAAACAATTATGATTATTGCTTAAAACTTTACACACTTATTTGTTATATTAATCTAAAGATCCGTATATTTTTTGGTGATGATTCAAGATTTTTATTTTTGAGTTATTGAGTATTTTGTTAAACAGGGGAGGTTTTTTTTTTACATGTCACGCCGTATCTCAAAAATAATGTATGATTTTTGCTTAAAACTTTACACACTTCTTTGTTATATTAATCTAAAGATCTGTATACTTTTTGGTTTTGATTCAAAATTTTATTTAAGTGATAATTAGTTCTTTGTAAAAAAAACACAGGGTTGGGGGTTTCACATGTCCCGCCGTGTCTAAAAAACAATATATGGTTATTGCTTAAAACTTTCTCAGAAACTATTGATGATTATTGCATAAAACTTCCACACAAGACGTCGGGCGTATCATGCGCTCATGGCGCAGCTGTTTATTTCGTGATACATAAGCACTTGATGGTAAACGAATGCATAAAGCACTAAGAAAATATGATGGGAACACAGAGATGGAATGAGTTGCCCGTATGTGTTATATAAGATGTTTTGATTTTTTTTGTGTCAAATTTTACATGCATATTTCTTTATGTGGTAGGTTTGCAAAACATGACCGTAATGTAAAACCAAACAAATTTTCTACATGTACATGTATACAGATAGAGGAAGATGTGGTGTGAGTGCCAATGAGACAACTCTCCATCCAAATAACAATTTATAAAAGTAAACCATCAAAGGTCAAGGTACAGCTGGTTGTTTGTTTTTTTTTTTTTTTTTTTATTTGGTTGGCGAGGAAACATCCGTGTTCTTTCTCTACTGAGAGCGATGAACAAAAACAAGCGAGAAATTCATCATTCATAGGATTCGATTGTGCTTTCAAACCGAAATATTTATTCAGAAACATAAAAACTCGATTTTTTCGACAATTAACTTGAATGGAAAAGGACGGATGTAATTTTTGTTTTTTGTTTTACTCTGTTGATAAGGACGTAACATCGAGAATAGAAAAAAAGACAACAACCCGACTAAAGAGCAGAAAACTGCCGAAGGCAACCATGGATATATAACAGGGAGAAAATCCCGCATCCGGGAAAAAAGGGGGGGGGGGTAGTAACAGGTGTTCCTTAAACAAAAATGTGTGTTCCTCGTGTAATACGAATTATTCATAATACAGGCATTTTTTGGTTTTTCAACTCTGAATTGTCGAAGAAAATGAACGTGTGTATTTCTGAACTTAAATTTGTTTTCCACTAGTAGGAATAGGCAAAAAACAAACGAGCTTTCCCCGGATATGCACGCTTTATTCTTCTTTTTTTACATCAGTACCTACAGGATTTGTACAGAAGGTACACTATCAAGCATATAAAAAAGCTGGGAAAACACGTTGAAAAATTCGCTGATGAAGAAATTGGGTATATTTAAAAAAAAAATCTAATTCTATGGAGAGGGAATCAGGTAAGCATCGCATCTTTATGTCATAGTACGGCCTTCAATAATGAGTTAAATCCATACCACATAGTTAACTAGTAATTTATTTTGAAATAGTTGGATATTCCAACCTTTGTTTTAACTTATCTCTATTAATATGTCTCATTCAAAGTCAAACCATATTAGCTTAAGATAAAGGATTTTAAACAAATCTTGAAGACCATACCTTATTAAATGAAGCTTGACCCAGTAACTAAGTGAGTAAGAGTGTGTTAAGAAAGTTGCCCCATCTCAAAATGCCGGAACTCTGGAAATAAACAACAACCTACGTCGTCTCAGGAAGATACCCACAGATAAAAATTGACTGATGGCATGAGCAGCAACGATACTAAAAAATCGTCAACGTCAATCCAACCAAAGAAAAAGAGGAAACGCGCAAAACGCACAACTGTTGATCTTGCTAGAGAAAATCAACTGCTGTATATATCAAGTTTATTAGACAAACTATGGCATGCCGAAAGTCCTTTAAGACCTAAGAGTGACTAAACTCTTCTGACAGTGAAAGCAGTTTAAATAAAAGGATTAAAAACTCCATACGAGTTTTAGAGAAACCTCAAGCATTCTTAGCTTGAAACGGCTGGCGAATTCCCACAAAACGTTTCAGGAATAAAAATACAAAATATCTGAATAAGTTGGCGTTAAGTTGTAAATGCAAAGTTACTATGCAATGCTTTTGAAACTATGCAGGGATGTTTAACCGGTGAATAGTGAGTCATATTTTACACAAACCTCTTATTGTTCTGAACATGCATGAAATATTTGCCACGGGACGTAATGCAACCAACAATCAATCAATCTCAAACCCAAAGGCATTATTAAGAAAATACAAAATGATCTGAAACTGTTTAAATAAAGTTAGAAAATACATGCATTCGAAGCTATATGACCGGGAGTAAATTTTCTAAAACTGTTATACAATATGTTTCAAGTTGATATTGTTTTAGGTGTTTAAAACAGATAAAAATTTAGGTAGATTCTTTGTTCACTTTTCATAACTACATAAAAAAATACCGTTACATGCATATTCACGATTAGATATACAGATTATTATACTTAACATTACGCGCAAATCTACTGCATTTACATGACCGCCCATGCCCCCCACCAACTTGTTTTGAATTATAGTTTCGTAAAAAAAATATTCTGGAATTTATAAATATCTTTTTCTTATGGTGCATGTGTTATTGAATATTCGCTCAATATGGAATTGCCTCAAAAAGGATCAACGCCGTTTTTAAATAAAATTCCATGTATCAACAGGTAATCTGTTTTGTGTTGAATACTTTCAAACTTGTTAACTAAATGTTAAGTGCAACATTCGCAGCGCCACTATAGGTGATAAATGTTCATCTTGATCAAAATATATATATTATATAAAAAAACACAAATATTTCAGCATGTGGCATTTATTTAATGAGTTGACCTTTTCCGTAATTTGGTTATTCAGTTTAAAAATTATAGTAATGCTATAAGTAAGGGAAATGAGATGGTCGATAATTGAATAAAGAAACACATAATTCCCGTAACTGTTGCGGAAGAACTTGTGAACACAATCATTCGAATTATTTAAGACACAACATAAAATCACTATATAACACTTGATTTACTCTAACCTTGTCTAATCTTCAAATTGCAATTACAAATTCCGTTGAAGTTGATTGTTGGTTGCTCAACGTCAAGTGGCAAATATTTCATGCATATTCAGGACGAAAACAAGTTCACAATAAATACTCTAGGTAGGTCTTGAAATAATAGAGGGCATTTGGGATGATGGTCGGGGAAATTTGGACTGCTACTGGAAAATAAGGGTATATTGGGTAGAGACAAGACCCCTCAAAGAGCTGTTGCAAGGGTTCTTAACGTGCAAAGAGCGTGGCACTCTCTTTACACGAGGCATCGGATTTAACGTCCCCAATCTGACCGGATGTGACTGCGAACTTGATACATCCCGCACAGCCTAACGGACGCCTCACTTCGGCAAGCGTTTTACTGCCGGTCGGAAGAAGACCAAGTGACCATATTGCTATTCCCCAGTCACCCTTTGGGGGGTATTCCGTTGAAGATAAGTCGCGTGAATAAATTACATAAGTAGAAGACAAGTAACAGAGTTATGAATATGTTCTGGACCATATGAGTATTTGGACCAAAAATGTACTTTGGTCAACGCTTTTACACCCCAATAAAGTTACAAAAAGAAGCATCCAATTCTTAAGTAATAACAAATCGGTAATGGACATCGGTATAAAATGCGTTTATTTTAGTTTTGACTAGGAAATAAAATTAACTATGTGAAACTTCTTATTTTTATTTAGTTAATCTCTTTATTATTTATTATTATTATAATATGATAATAAAAATGACCAATATGATAGCGTCCTCTTAATGAACGGTCATACCATAGTATTCAGAGTAAACTGTAACAGAGTGTTAATTACCCGGACCCTACGGGTATGGTTCAAATATTCATATGGTCAGGAACAAATACAAAGAACGGATCTTGAAATTACATTATATATAGTATGGAGCACATTCAAAAGTTGAAATAAATATAAATCGCGTATTGCGACACTCCCCACACAGAAATTTGGGTTTTAATTATAACATTCAGAATATTGTTGTCCTGTTTCGACTTCAGAAAAAACTTCATCTTCATTGATATACAATATAGTTCTAGTTTGTGTTTTTGTTGTCATATGTGAAATCTCTACAGCAGTTTCTAGATTGTTTTCTTCATCACGTATCACAATAGCTTTATTATCTGTATTATTATTTTTGAGACTGTAAAAATAAAAAGAATAAAATGTCTTCGTAATGCATCTTCGTTTCCATCAAGATTGAAATTTTCACAAATATTATTATTTTCATCATGAATTAAGTTGTCGCCTTCATCACTTGAAAAGAATTCATCAAGATTAAACTCTTCCCCAATATCTCGAACGTCACTCAGGTCTTATAACAAATCTCGTTTCATGTTTTTCTTTGGCATCAATAATAAACTACTTTTCTTTTAGTTAAGTTCTAGTTTTATAAAAAAAAAATATGCCTTTTTAAGTCTGCAATATATTAATATCAAATGTATGCATACTATACTCAAAAATCACTATATACTGCAGTTAAAAGGACAAGGTACGATAAGGCCTGTTTTTTGGCCCCTATGTTTTCATTTTTCAAATTCTGTTTTGTAAAGCTACTTATTATGTTAAAATATTCCCTGATGTTTGAAGTTTGTTTGGATAAACTTCAAATCACTAATTTTACCAAATGGGTAAGGTGGGGGAAAAGGGGGGGGGGTAATTTTCTGTTATTTCATTTTGCAGGTGATTTTACAACAAATTTTTAGTTTTTTTGTGACCCAGGAATATGTTTATTCCAATGTCATGAACTGGTTTTGCTGTCTAAATCGCCATCATTTTTTCTAGGTCACGTAAGCGCACGCTAAAGTTTTAAAAAACAATGGCCAAAAATCGTTATTTCCTTCTTTTGTCGTTTTTGGTGCTCTTTTACCCCCTCATCACACCGATTTTCTAAAATTAATGGTTTTGACGTTCATCCACACAAACTTCTAACCTAAGGGAATATTTTAACGTGATAAGCAGCTTGGGAAAATAGCGAAAAAAAGGGCCGTACCTTGTCTTTTGTTATACAGAGCAAACTTTAATATATAATTTAATAGCGTACACTTTATTAGGGTTAAAACTTGCGGCCTGGGCCACTCGGGTCTTTAAGCATTTACACAATAGTATCCGTTAAGCATTTACACAATAGTATCCAACGGATAAATACAACGGTTTGGTATTTTTATTGTATTAATCCATCATAAGTTATTATCGTTGTTCATTTGTTCGAATTTCTTCTCCCATAATATCTTTACTAGTTGACCCTGTTTTTTTTTATCCTGAATAGGCACGATTATTGGAATTTAAAGTTAAGAAATCTGATTGATGTGATATACAAACCGGAAATTTAGGTCTTGTTCTTGATCTCATTAGGCGATTTTATTTTTGTACAGGAATTTATTGACGCTTTCATTGAAATCGTAACGGCAGGTAGCACACTGTCCTATTGCGTTCCTTTTTGAATGTACGGAGTTAGTCTCTCCTAACCAATGGTCATGCTAGGCGTAAAATTTTGACGTAATTCTAGCAATTAACAAACTTCCTTAGAACAGTCTGATGAGAACTCGCTTCCGCTATCGGTAATAATTGTATCACAAACACATCTAAAAGAGCATATGATAGTAGTTAGTAGTGAAACTGTCATTGCGTCACAATTCGCACATGTATATTACTAAACATATCTATAGTAAAAAGTAAAAATCACAAAAATACTGAGATCCCTAAAAATTCGAAACGAATGAACAACAATTGTCATATTTCTGATTTGAACGTGGTTTTATAGCGCTAAACCTCTCCCTTTTAAGATAGTCGCATCATATTCCTTTATTTTTACAAAGATGCGTAAACAAAACATTATACATAATCGGTAAAAAAAAGTCAAAATATGTATGTTACATTAGTCATCACTGTGTTACAATCTCAAGAAAAATAAACATATACAAAAAACACAAAAAGCATCTATCAAATTAAGATACATATTGATTCGCGTGTTTTGCGTCAGAAAATGTAAACGTCACAAAAAAGAAATTTTGTCGTTTAATGTCTATTCAAAACAAATATAATTTCACATGGTGAATGGTGGTATGCAGGGTTATAAATTCCAGTTATTTTAGAATTTATTACAGAAACAGACCGAGAAAAAATATTATCCAGCAGTTCTTTAGAATTTTTAAGAATCCATATATGTTTAAAACTACTACACAAAAGGAATAATTTTGTGGTTTGTCCTTCAAAGTATTATCAAATTTATAATAGTACAATAACATAATGCCAGGATCTTTAAAGTACAGAGTCACGCTATAAGAAACGAAGAACCAAAAGTCTACAACATCTACAAAACACCAATAAAATTTAAGGTAATACAAACACATTGACGGGATTTATAAGTACCGAGCCACGTCAAATGAATGTCGCATTAAACTGATCAAACAACAAAAGTCATATAAATAATTGAACAAAGACAAATACAAGAACAATATAACATGTAGTTGAGATTATAAACAACGTCAGAACCCAGAATTTATAAATCAATACCATTATGTATTATTTGTGAAGTTGATACGGAATTATATTTATCAAGCCTTCCGATGACCCTTTTTTTCAAAAGAAGACGAGACGTTCTTTGACATACTCCTGGTTCCTCAACTTTCTGCTCAGATATTGATGACGTATTTATTTATACAGCTGATTGTGTGTATACGATCTTTGCGATGTTGGTTAAGTTCTACAGAGGTCAACTTGCATATTTAAAATTTTTCAGAAGGTGAACGGTACGATATAATATCAGATTTAGTTTGAGCTTTTTTTTTTTTTTTTTTTTTTTTTTTTTTTTTTTTTTTTTTTTTGCTTTTTTTTTATTGACAGGATTTGATATAATTGGTTACAAAAGATGGCAATTTGACGATATAAAAATGCTCACTACTTAAATCGATAGTGCTTCGTATGCCCCCATGGCCTCCCTTAGGCGAATTGTTAAAAAAAACATACTTCATCTTAAGAGTATTTTCGGTAAAACTATCTGATAATTTGGCTTGTGATCTCTAGTTCGTTTGAATGCTTGTTAAATATTATTTTAGTTTATATAAAAAGAACATATTGTTCAATTCAGAGCTACATGTACCCTTTTTATGACATTTCACTTCAACATTACTTAAAGATTATGATTGAGATTCAGTACAGGACTATATGTATACTTATTCAAATAACTTAAACAACTTGTCTGTTTACTTGTTCTATGAACTACCTGTGACCATTAAATGAATGAAAGATTATGTTATTGGGCACACTGTCTGTTTGTTTACGACTTGTCGTGGGAAACAATCACTATCTTCAAATTCTTTGTTATTTTTTTCAAGCATGCAATGTCGACTTTGTCTTCCAAACACATGTTACTTGTTCATAGTCACCACTGTTTCGACAACGGGCAATACACAAACAGTGTCCTGACGATGAATGCAACGCCAGAATAATTCACTGAGCGTTTAACCCTTGTTGTGGCAGAAGCAGTATACGATGATGCAGGTGATGATAACAAGTCTTGTTGCGAGTTCAATTATTTAATTGCTACCGATGGTCCATCAGCTTCCAGTAAGTTTTATGTGAAGGGTTGACCTGGAGAAGTAGGAATCGGAAGAGATCTGCCTGGGGAAGAATAGACTGGAGAGGAATGAACTGACACAGTATTTCTTGGCTGCCTGATGTTGTAAGGTCGAGTTTTAATTTGGTAAGATAGATTTCTTTTTACTGCATTAGATTGACATTTCGTAACGCTCACACTATTTGCGTCAGCAATCTGTCTAAATAAAAGCAAAGTTCATAAGTAAAGTTTTGTATTTCAGTTCATTAATATTATCCTTTTTGTATTTCAATTTAATGTTCATGTGTTGAAAAGTTGTATCATTGGCAATCATGCCATATCTTCATATATATCTTTATATACATAAAACTCGTGTTTGATGACAGATATTAAAATTAAAGAATTATATGTTTCAAAGTTCAAAGTGATGAAAGGAAAGCGCTCACAACTTTAAATCAAGGACTGTCACGAACGGCATAATTGAGAAAAAAAATTGGCCACTATCTTCTACTTTTCTTTTCATAATTTTATTGCATATAGTTTGAAAGGTCTCACATCTTATCAAATCCTTGTTTATTTTATATAGTATATGTAAAAAACTGGTGTCAATGCAAAGAATATAAGAAATCTATAGAGAATAATTTCCCGCCAAGTAGATTTTTCAATCTAGACGTAATTCAGATCTCCTTTGAATTGCAATAATCTAAACACTTTGAACAGGTATATCAACTATCATATTATGTACTTTTTATGCCCTTTGTCGTTGCAGAAGCAGAGGGGTATTAAGTTTATAATCCTGGTACCTTTGATAACTATTAACCCTTGACCACGTGTACATCCAGAAATTTGTTTCCATTTTCTAACTTAAGTTTGTCTCAACCAAATGTGTAAAACTTATACACAATGCTTATAACCACAAAACACAAAGTCAGTTTGAAATTTGGTATGGTAACTATTACTTCCTAAATAAATGACCCTTTACAAATGCAAAAGCATGCTGAATTCCCATGGACACATTCCTCAATAATTTCTAAAATTTGAAAAGATGTATCGCATTTTGTTAAACTTGAACACGGTCAAATGAGATATTTAATTAGTATGTAATAAAACCAGAATTTTTCGTTCAGATCTACGTCAGAGTGTCTCTTCAAAAATATCTATATACAGATAACTTTTTTCATTCAAACCCACAGCTATTTCAATTAGATATTGTTTTTTCAAATTGTAAATGTATTTGATATATTGGTATATTGCTGTCAAGTTTCGTGTTTTAATTAAAAATTAATTATTCTCTATAACGTTTTTAAATAAACATTGATTTTCATAAAACTCTTCCATATTTCAATTATTAATTAATCTAAAATAATGCCAGGTTATTTAATACTTGTGTAGTTTTTTTATCTGTGAAATGTAGGAATTTAATTAATACTAGTAGTTTGGAAAAAAAGCTAGAATCCTCAGTACGAACTGTAAAATTCACATAGTGTAACGAGTAAGTTCTTTGGATTGTCAAGTGGCCAATGCTATACAAGACTAAATTTAATGAACAAAACAAAAGTAAAGTAAAGTAAAGTAAAGTAAATTCAACATAAATGAAATTATGAAATGAATACATGCAAATATAACTAAATAAACACACACACAGAGAACTAAATATATATAATGTCATGAAATAAACAAAATGAAACTAAATAATTAACAGTCCGCACACCACCATCAACTCTACACACTTCCCGATAAAGGTTGAACGTTGCATGTACTGTAGATTAACTTGGGATTGTTCCTCTTGAATTTCTTTAATATATAACGGACAGAAAATAACTTTTCTCACATTATTGGTTGATTCTAAATTGATGAAAAGAACACTAGATTTAAATCTGTTACTGCAATGATAGCTTCAAATGAGTAATGACAACTTGAAACTGGATAATACTGCACGGACTGCTCTATTCGTTAAACATATATTTAAACGGACTTCTATGAATAATTCTAACGGATAATTTTACCGACTCCAGGCGTTGTAATAGACATCAGCAAACATCGAGTTGTAACCTTATTACTAATTATTCACCATTTGTTTCTCAGACATCATAAATCACCGACCAGTCGACAATATTTACTACGTGCTGAACGCACACCAAAAAAATCCGAGTGTTGTAAAAATACGCCCTTAAATATCCATATCCTAAACTGACATTTATAATATATACCCAACTGCTTTTACCAACTCTTAGACTCAGCACAAGCGTGTGCTTTCCTCAATGGCCATGTGTCGATTTAAAACATATAGGTGCCTATTCACGTGACACACATTAAAGGTCTGGTTGACTTTATTATCCAGTGTTAACGAAAATCAACCCTAACATAAAATATATATCATGTATATAAACATTACAAAGTTTTGGTTATTGCTGTCAATGATAAGGACTTTATTTATACAGCTTTGGGGGTAGGCCTATTGCATTTACAATCCCCAAGGGTGACTAGGGTATGGAAATATGGTCACTTGGTCTTCTCCCGCCCGGCAGTAAAACGCTTGCTGAAGTGGGGCGTCCGTTTGGCTGTGCGGGATGTATCAAGTTCGCATTCACGTCCGCATTCACGTCCGGTCAGAAGGGGGACGTTAAATCCGATGCCTCGTGTAAAGAGAGTGCCACGCTCTTTGAACGTTAAGAACCCTTGCAACAACTCTGTGAGGGGTCCGTAGGTGGCCTGTTGCAAGTCAAAATTTCTGTCCCTATCCAATATACCCTCATTTTCCAGTGGCAGTCCAAATTTTCCCGACCATCATCCCAGATGGCCTCTATTGTATCAACCTACCTATTGTATTTATTGTGAACTTGTTCTCGTCCTGAATATGCATGAAATATTTGCCACTGGACGTTAAGCAATCAACAATCAATCAATCAATCATTTACATAATCCATGTTTTCATTTACCCCGTAAAATCAATTAGTGACAATTTTGATAAAAACTCAACAAATGAACACACTGTAAGCAGTGAAGGTAATGTGATATAAAATCTATCTTTGATATGTATTGTAAAATAAATTTTACAAAACATGTTACCACAATCTGAAGTTTTTAGTTCGCAAATATTATTGGATTAGACAATTTGATTAACGACCACAACACAGAAATGTAAAGTATAAAATCCTATGTTATAATAAGATCACAATGTTTTATCAGTCATGAATTGCAATGGGAGTCAGCAAAGTTGTATTTTGTAATTGATTTGTGAAAATATCTCAAAAGATCTATTTTATAAACAATTTTTATTTATATTGCAGAGAGGTTGTGCTGTCATCAGCAGACATATATTGTGTCATCCAACAGTAACAGACAATGCCTGTGCAACACCTGCAACGGGAAATGTGTTATCATAAAGACCTTTCGTTTACACTGCAAGAATGCACATGATGAACATATCAACACTTTTCCAGATGCGCTGCACTTCTCTGATGTAGACCTCCTTTACAACTTGCAATAAACTTGCCATGCATGAGAAAGATGTTTATCATACACATAGAAGAACATATGCTAATATCATCAAGTCACTACTCATGCCAAAGATATAGTACAAATGTTGCATCAATGACTGTAAATTCATTCCAATAAATGACATTGTCTGAAACTGCTCAGTGCGTAATGAACTGCTACATTACAAAGACAGTAAAAGCTGTAAGAAATCTTACAACTACATGCATGTTTTCCCTAGAATCAACCGATGGTACGGTACAACAAAATCTGGGAATACTTACACATGCAAATAAGGTGAAAATAAACGACCAAACTTAGTTACTATACTGATGGTCGAACATTCATAGATAAGATGAAACATGGTATTTTTAAAGCTTCTGATAAATCAAGCTGTGTGCCGCTAGCTTTGTTTACATATTGATTTAAAACAAATAAAAACACTGCAGCCTTGACATCGAGGTGGCCTATCATTCTAACATGGATAACTCTTCCACAGGAGATCCGCTATGTCTTAGGTCCGATGATGTTGTTCGAAATTGTACCAGGTCATCGACGTAAAGAATCAAAATCTCTTGATCCCTACATATCAATTCAAGTACTACTAAACATGAAAGTAAATCTGTATGACTCCAATAAAGAGGCACCTATTACTGTAAAGATAATTTTGCCTCAGTACTTATGTGACATTCCTGCTTTTCCTAAGTTTCTGCATTTATCAGGTCAAGCTGCATTGAAATCGTGTGTGTTTTGTAAAGAAGATGGTGTCCGAAGCGACACACTAAACAAGACGATACATGTATGTAATAAGCAAATTCTTATCTACGGATTCCTCACTACGACTTGATACCAAATCATTTGCCATAAAGACATGTATGATGATATGTTTTTATACCCAAAACGATCTTCCATCAAGTTGCAGTGCAGTTTTTAAGATTTCTTAGGAGCTAAGTGCACTAAGGTGGCTTTGGTGGTGTATAGATTTACCCATTCATCTTTTGCCAAAATCCATTTGAAAATCAAATTCAAATTATCAATACACCTTATTGTGAAATGTTAGTCTTAACCACACACATTTCGATATTCCAAGACATAAAAATTAATGTAATTACTTTTTGTTTAAATTATTGTTGCAATGCTAGACATGGGAAGTAACTATTATTCAAATCTATTGCTAAGTAAAGTAGATTCTCTCTGACAATTGTAATTGGTTTAAAATTTGGTCGAGACTAGTCGAGACTCAATTTGATAGTCTAGACTGGTTGAAAATTAGTCAAGACTAAATTCAGACTTAATATGTAAAGCCGAAAACATTTTAGTACAGATAAGTACTGTCGCGAGGTCGGGTAAAATATGTGTTCTACTTTCCTGGTCGAGCACAAAAACTGATCTTTTTAAACTATGAGCAGTGTGTAGTGAAATAATATCACCCAAAACCCTGTGATATAAATTCTTGATTGTACAAATCAAAATTATGTTTAATTATACGATAAGATATCCAATGTTGTCCCCCCACCGATCTTGCACAAATGATGCATTGTTGTGGTTGCCACCTTTATTTTAAATCAGGAAGTTCAAAGTCAACTTAAATGTTAACGTTTTAGTTACATTATAATTAGAATGATTTAACTGTTTACCTGAGATCTAAAGTTTCTGAAAGCGTCCATCATACTTTTCAATTTTAATGTTGATTTGATCAGTTGAAATGAACGATTTACATTAGAAAACATAGAAATATTTTGAATCATCAAAATTGCTTATAGAACACAATTTTGTATTATGTTAAGTGTATGTGTGAATAAGAATTTAATTAAGGTAGTTACGTCTATAATTAAAACATTTTATCTAGAAATATAATTTAGAAAAAATAATGTTTGTATATCATCTTTCTATACATGCTAGTTCATTATAACTTACGACCTTTTCGAAATAATTGAACTACAAGCTTCTCTGATTATACATTTTATTCAACAAATGAAACTGCAAAGTAAGAACTGTCATTCTTATACATAAGAGATGACTGCACCAAATGTTCTTACAAGTTGAACAAATATAATAATTATTTTTTTTAGTCAATACATACTATACTAATCAACCTTTTCTAAATTACTTTTATCAATTGACGTTTATTTACGCAAAACGAACAAACACCATTATTCCATTAGGATTATTTTCTTTTCCATTGTCTTTGCGGATTATTACACAGAACCAATTAATCAATCGAGTTGTTAAATAATATTATTGATATAACTGCAACCTTCGATAATTTGATTTTGAATTAATATCAAATATGTGTAATGATGAAATGTGCTAGTCAAGGAGAATATGGTTCGTTAATTAATTGAGTTACAAATTCGAACCTTTTTTTAGTGACCGATTTATATTTTCCTCGAGCAATACATTTTAGAACACGTACTTAGTCATAAAAGAAAACTTTTTCTATTATTTTTTCCATTAAAATTGTCCTGTTTATCTGTTTGTTTTTTAGTTTTCCATGTTCTCACTTATTTTAAGTAAAGTTGGGCACCTAACACTCCCCCTAACATGGGATAGTGGTGTCATACTACAATATAAGATCAAACTATAACCCTTTATCATGCTTATTTATATGTTGTACATTATTTCTTTCCTTTTTAGAGACAAGAAGGAAGATAATTAAGACATACTTTAATGCACCAAACATGGAACAGTAGAAGGGTCCGTAGGTGACCTGTTGCAAGGGAAAATTTCTGTCCCTATCCAATATACCCTCAATTTCCAGTGGCAGTCTAAATTTCCCCGACCATCATCCCAGATGGCCTCTATTGTATCAACCTACCTATTGTATTTATTGTGAACTAGTTCTCGCCCTGAATATGCATGAAATATTTGCCACTGGACGTTAAGCAACCAACAATAAATCAATGGAACAGTAGAATAAGCCACCAACTCAGGATATACCAAATCCCCCTCCATTAAAAAGGAAATCAGTTCTGCAATAGGTTTGTTTATATTACCAATTATTAGAATTTTTATAGATAAGCTCAAAAACGTGTTTGAAAGTTTAACGATTAAAACCCGATGTCATAGCTCAATAGCTATACTTTGTCACACGTTCAAATTATGTAATCATCACTCGGGTATCTATTTTTAACATATTTAATGTCCCTGTCCGCTAAACATCATATGCCAACATTGCATAAAATTGGAACGTAGGGAAAACAGAATGTGTGTCTACTATCTCTTGAAAACTTGCTTATACAACTTATTGTAGAAGTCATCGTCATTAAACGACACATTTCATTTTCGCCAATTTATTTTCATAATCTTGAAAATTATAATAGTTCGACAAATCAAATACTTAGTATATATTTTATTGCTAATCAAAGCGCCCACAAGGAGCAGAACAATCAACATTAATTACATACAAATGATTAGAAGTGATTCAATATGATTAAGACACAATGTTGTAAAAAAATAATTATAATATTTATTAAGACAAGTAGAAGAATACAACAAGCACAGTGTTCAATAATATAACTAGGTTAAAAAAGGGGGGTCACTGGGTATTACTATATCTATATATCATTTAAGGAAACTTTCCTATATGAGGATAAATTTTCCAATAATTCTCCGAGTTTCTGAAGTATGAAAATATCTTCAGAGGACATTAGCCAACTAAATTGTGATTTGATATCTAAACCACTACAATTTTTAAACTGTTGTTTTATTTCATTTAAAAATTTTAAACGAATATTTGAAAGTTTGAGGCACTGAAGAAGAAAATGAATTCTATCCTCAACCTTAGTACCACACAATTTACAGATACGTTCTGACACTGTCAGATTTTTAGACCTTCCCCTCTCAATCTCTAAATCGTGAGCACTGATACGGAATTTCGTTAAGTAATGTATATATCTAAAATTTTCCTGCAAAAGGTAATTTTCTAAGCAAAATCTGCTTTTAAAAAGTCTATAAGTTCTAAGCTTGTTACAATATAGTTTATTGCCTCTGAAATCATTACTAGTATTCACTGTGTGCATGCTGGCTATTATTTCAAAACTATGACAAATATAGTGACTTTTGAAATAAAATAAAATTATCAGTAAGACAAGATTTGCAAATAAACAGTAGTATACCGCTGTTCAAAAGTAACAAATTGATTGAGAGACAAAAAATCCGGGTGGCAAAGGGAACACATCATTCATAAAAGGAAACCAAATTTAGGTAATTACCGTAACATATAAAGAAGACGATGTGATATAATTGCAAATGAAATAAATCTTCACAGGAGACCAAATCACACAGAAATTAACAACTACAGGTCACCGTACAGCCTTCAACATAGAACAAAGCCCGTGCCGTATAGTCAGCACTAAAAGGCACTTTAAATGTAGATTTTGTCACCGTTTTGTGTTTGTCATGACTATTAACAAGATCTACATTATATAGAGCAGCTGAGAACATAAAACAAAATGTCCAGGTTCAACACTATAGATATTTTTTATCTTCAATAATATTCTAACTCTAAATGTGTGTGGAAGTGCATTGGTGAAGCTGCACATATACGTATCCCTGAAAAAACTCAACCCTCTCATTCACAAGTGATAACTTTATCTCCAAAATAATTGTTTGGAACAAGTAAATCAGACACGTACAGTGAATAGAGTTATTACCCCTCACTATATTAAAATCTCATATATATATATATATTTACGACCTGGGTAAACTTGAAGATACTTAAAAAAAACTTCATCTAAACTGTTACCTATCCATTTATATAACTAGATTTTTATGACCCCGCAAAGAAATTGTCGGTGCCATATAGTTTTACCCTTGTCCGAAATTCCGTCATTCCGCAACAAACCATAATACGGATTTATGTCTAAACGCCTTGAGATATTGGGCTGATTTTTGATATGTGATTTAACCATGATGAGTTGCAGATCAAGTTTAAGTTTCTTCCCGCTCCGCTAATTTTTGCCGAAATTACAGGCTTTGGACTTTGGACTTTGATAAATTGTTGAAAATCACAGATTATTTTCTAAACGCTTACAGATATTGGGCTGATATTAGGTATGTGAATTACTCATGATGAGTTACACATCAAGTTTAACATGTTTAAGTTTCGTTTTGCTCCCCTAATTTTTGCCAAAATTAAGGGTTTATAACTTTTGAGAATTGTTGAAAATCACAGTTATACAGACTTTTTTCTATACACCTCCAGATTTTGAGCTGATTTTTAATATGTTAGACTACAATCATGTTTGTGTTCACATGTTTTATTGAAATTGCAGATTTTTCAACTTTTTGAGTCGGGGCCATTCGTGTCGCTTTGACATATCTAGTTTATTATTGTTTTTAGTGGTGTAAAAAGGTGATTTTATTATCAGAAAATTAAAATATATATATATAATTACATTGTTAGGCAATCTTTAATTTTATTTGTGTAATTGAATTAATCTCTCTACTGATTAATCCACACTCCCATAGATTTGTATGTCATGTGCTGCTATTTATAGGCACTATATATATATATATATATATATATATATAAACGCCTAAAAAAGTGTACACAACAACTCCAAATACAAAAAAAGGTAACTATAAATGTAATTATTTATAAATATTTCGGATAACAGATATCCTTCGTCAGTCAGATTCTGATGTGAAATGAATCATCTTTGAGTCTCGTTAGATTAAACTTTTACTAAATCTTGAATTTTATACAATAAAAAAAGTCAAACCGAACATCAGTAAAGACGCTTGCACCATTCTAAAAAAATGTTAACATGACATAGGTTATATGGTTTATTACAACAGAGAGCTCATATATATGCTTTAAATACAAATAATAATGTGCGATGTGAACTAGCACAATTCTAAAACTGTATCGGGAACGACAATTATGATGATATAACATGTATACGCATGATAACGTCTGTAAAATTACCAAATAGACAGCACTGAACGATCTAAATATTTGAAATTGAGAGTAAAGTAGTTACAACAGAGTCTGAATATTTAAACATCGTGAACAAACGGCCGTAAAAATGTAATAATATTTTTTTACTAAGTATAACTAGAAGAATGTGGCTAGGTACTTATACATCCCTCAAAAAATTAAGCAATTTAAATTGGTATCTTCAACAAATGTATTTAACAAATGAAAAAGGTTGAGAAAAAGAAACAGAGACTGTAATAATAAGTAATATAACCTGAATGTGAAGCACTACACGGAGTCGAACTACATCTTTTCATTTATCCCATTTGGTGCCAAAGTTGTTAATTTTCGTATCCAAAATCTTTCCCGAGCGAGTCTATCCTCCTTAGACCAAGCAGAGTTGTGGTCAATGATTTTAATGGTCAGTCGATTGAGATCTGCCTTAGTGTGGCCAGGGGATCTCAAATGTCGACTGAGAGGGAGGTCTGGCTTGCATTGGTAGTCGCTACGATGGCCGTTCATTCGTTTGTGAAACGGCTGTTCTGACTCGCCAACATACTGTTTACCACATTTACACTGTAAGAGATACACAACATTTGAAGTCTTGCAATTAACATTGCAAAATATGGTGTATACTGTGCCAGTGGAGTGACTGTTAAAAGTCTGGGTATCCAGTATTTGTTTGCAAGTCAGACATCGTTTGTTTCCGCAACCCTTGCAAGATCCCATAGATGATAAGCCTGCTTGAGAGGATAAATCAGCTCTCACCAGCAAGTCTTTAAGGCTTTTGGGCCTACGGAATGCCAGTACAGGTGGCTCGGGAAAGATCTTGGATAGTTTTGAATGTTTTTCGATCTCTTTCCAATTTTCGCGGATTAGGTGAGATAAGTTGTCAAATTTTGGATGGTAATTCAACACAAAAGGCACCCTCTTGTTGACCTTTTTTTCTTTATATTGTAAAAGCTCATCTCGGCTGATGTTGTTAGCACGAGAAAAACCTTTATCAATGTCTTTTCTTTTGTAGCCCCGATGTTTAAGGTGACCGCGAAGTTCTTGTAGACGTTTTTTTGCAATATCGTTGGTGGAGCAAATCCTTTTTATTCGTATGGCCTGGCTGTAGGGAATGCTCTTGGTGCAGTGTTTGGGATGACAACTCAAAGGAGATAGATATTGATGTTTGTCTGTGGGCTTGCAATACAGATCTGTTAATATGTTTCCATCCCTCAATTGCGTTGTAGTGTCAAGAAATGTGATCTTAGAGTCAGAGATTTCATATGTGAATTTTATTGAGGGATGGGCATTGTTGGCATGATGAATGAACAGATTTAGTTCTTGTTCAGTATTGTCCCACTTCATGTCAATATCGTCGATAAATCGAAACCAAGAGAGGGGTTGATGAAGAGATGCATTGAGAATTCTTTGTTCTAGTTTCCCCATAAAAATATTGGCATAAGACGGGGCCATCTTTGTTCCCATTGCTGTTCCATTAACTTGGAGGAAGTGTTCGCCATTAAATACGAAGTTATTGCATTTCAATACCAAAGTTAGAAGCTGGATGAGACATTCAGTTGGTGGATGTAAGGTGTTACGAGAGTTCCAGACTTCCCTACAGGCTTCAATACCATCGTCATGGGGGGTGTTAGTATAGAGGGAGGTAACATCAAGCGAAACAAGGATCGTTTCAGGTGGGAGAGGGTTCAGAGATTCCATTTTCTTAAGATAGTGTGTTGTGTCTTGTATATAGGATGGTAAATTTTCTACATGTGGTCTCAGATGAAAGTCAATAAATTCTGATATTTTCTCTGTAGGGTGGTCATTGGCGGAAACAATTGGTCTACCGGGATTATTAACTTTATGAATTTTAGGCAGAAGATAGAAACGCCCGGGCTTTGATTTTTCAGGTTTTAGGTATTTAAATGTGTCTTCATCAATATGCCCCTGTTCACACATGTTTTTCAGATTTGTTGTGATCTCTTTGTTGAACTGAGGGGTGGGGTCAGTGTCTAATTTCTTATAAAATCTCTCATCAGAGAGTTGACGTTCTGCCTCTTGAATGTAGTCACATTTGTCCATGACGACAACAGCGCTACCTTTATCAGCTGGTTTAATTATAATGTCGTCTCTGTTCTTAAGTTTCCGCACAGCTTCATTTTCTTCAGACGAAAGATTGCTGAATGTTTGGGAAGTGGCAGTGGACAGATGTGTTACGTCGGATTTAATTTTGTCAATTATGTGTTCCAAAGTTGCACATTTACTGGGTTTCGGAATCCATGAACTTTTTTTCCTGAATCTGGGAATATCGACATCTGCTTGGTCGTCATCTGAGTCGAGATCACTTGTGTCACTTTCAGTGGTACCATTTGTGGTGTTCTTATAAAAATATTCCTTGATTCTGAGGGATCTTGCTAGCTTGTCTAGGTCATCTTCCAAAAGTAAAGAATCAATTTTGCCCGGCGTGGGACAAAAATTAAGACCTTTTGACAGTACCTTAGTCTCGGTCTCCGACAAAGCAACTGTAGACAAATTGACTACAGTGTTTGTGGAGTTCAT
The DNA here is from genome assembly GCA_019925275.1 of Mytilus edulis. NCBI lineage: Eukaryota > Metazoa > Mollusca > Bivalvia > Mytilida > Mytilidae > Mytilus > Mytilus edulis. The sequence goes on along the minus strand of CM034360.1, from coordinate 62,679,245 downwards.
GCAACTTTGTTTTTTTCTCTTGAATCGGCGATTCCGGGGTTTTTTACCGGTTATGAAATTACGATTGAGAGTTAAGGTGGTCTGCTCTCTTGCAACAGTGTCCAAAAGTACGCCGTCTCGTGTAAATTTATTAATTTGTTTTTTGTGTAATTTCCGGGATTCAATGCGTAAGATGTCATGGAGGCGCTCGTTGATGTTGAGCAATTCAGGACCGGAAAGTTCTTGACATGATTTGTTGTAAATGTTGTTATAACTACGTTGTAAATTTAAATGTTTATGAGACGCTTCAGCGTGTAATAGATCCATCAATTTCACGGAACTACTGTGGAGAATATTATTCCATCTATCCATAAATCTGATGGATTTTGCACCGGTGGTAAGGGGTGAAGCTTTCAAAATAAGCCCCATCGGAACAATACCCTGAGACAAATAAGTTTTTAAATTTGATACATGATGTTCGGTTTTAACTATTTTTAGACTCAAAGCTCTAAGCTTTTTAAAAAATGACATAGTTTGCCTGATGTTAAGGCTGTAAGAAAAATCGGATCGCGTAATAAATCACTCGATACAGACTAAGAATAAAAATATATATAAAACGTCTGTATAGTAGTCAACGATTTTCCCCACGAGGGCGCTGGATCGTTACGAGTAACGATACATGTACACAATAAATAAATTATATAAACGCCTAAAAAAGTGTACACAACAACTCCAAATACAAAAAAAGGTAACTATAAATGTAATTATTTATAAATATTTCGGATAACAGATATCCTTCGTCAGTCAGATTCTGATGTGATGCAAGCCAGACCTCCCTCTCAGTCGACATTTGAGATCCCCTGGCCACACTAAGGCAGATCTCAATCGACTGACCATTAAAATCATTGACCACAACTCTGCTTGGTCTAAGGAGGATAGACTCGCTCGGGAAAGATTTTGGATACGAAAATTAACAACTTTGGCACCAAATGGGATAAATGAAAAGATGTAGTTCGACTCCGTGTAGTGCTTCACATTCAGGTTATATTACTTATTATTACAGTCTCTGTTTCTTTTTCTCAACCTTTTTCATTTGTTAAATACATTTGTTGAAGATACCAATTTAAATTGCTTAATTTTTTGAGGGATGTATAAGTACCTAGCCACATTCTTCTAGTTATACTTAGTAAAAAAATATTATTACATTTTTACGGCCGTTTGTTCACGATGTTTAAATATTCAGACTCTGTTGTAACTACTTTACTCTCAATTTCAAATATTTAGATCGTTCAGTGCTGTCTATTTGGTAATTTTACAGACGTTATCATGCGTATACATGTTATATCATCATAATTGTCGTTCCCGATACAGTTTTAGAATTGTGCTAGTTCACATCGCACATTATTATTTGTATTTAAAGCATATATATGAGCTCTCTGTTGTAATAAACCATATAACCTATGTCATGTTAACATTTTTTTAGAATGGTGCAAGCGTCTTTACTGATGTTCGGTTTGACTTTTTTTATTGTATAAAATTCAAGATTTAGTAAAAGTTTAATCTAACGAGACTCAAAGATGATTCATTTCACATCAGAATCTGACTGACGAAGGATATCTGTTATCCGAAATATTTATAAATAATTACATTTATAGTTACCTTTTTTTGTATTTGGAGTTGTTGTGTACACTTTTTTAGGCGTTTATATAATTTATTTATTGTGTACATGTATCGTTACTCGTAACGATCCAGCGCCCTCGTGGGGAAAATCGTTGACTACTATACAGACGTTTTATATATATATATATATATATATATTCATATGTACATATTTACACCTAATTCGTTGGATGTTGTATTTCGGTCTTAGATGCACGAATCCACCATGTATTTTAAGTTAGACGTATTTCTCCTTGTGTCAATGTAATAAGTTGAGCCAGTTTCACTGGGTTATATAGTTTGTACTGTCCTAGGTAAGAAAAATGAGGGGAAGCACCTTACAACTTATAATTTAGTAAGACAGACGGGCTTTTCGTCTGCATACAACTCATCAGTGACGCTCATATCAAAATAGTTTTCTTGCAACAACATTCATTCTGTATTAAACTTGTCTCATGTACGTCACCCCGTGATAATGTATGCCTTTGAAAAACCATTAACTTTGAAAGTATAAAGAATACAAAACTCATAATTAAAGTGCAAAGCTATACGACAACGCCGCTGCTATGTTTATTAAATATGTTACACATGAACATTCAAAAACACATGTATATATATTATACACAATTGTATAATATATACTTACCACAATATAATTCAAAAAAGAAAAAAACAAACCCTCCAGTCCTATCAATCCTAAATATCTCATAAATTATTAAAAAAGAGCGGACTAATTTAATAAATTTAAATTTACCAAGTGTTTAAAGAGAACCGCTCGCTTTGATACTGTCGTGCTGAATAACCGAAACTCCCGTTTTTTGACACCTATATACACAAAAAGACAAAAGAAAATAATTTCACTTTAATTCACTCCGTTCAATCGTATGAAATTATATTTATAAAGCCAAACAAGTAAATTTATAAAGCCAAAAAGGTAAATTTATAAAGCCAAACAAGTAAACAGTTGAAGAGTATGGGGATTCAAAATTCCAATTTTATGAACACACCAAATGATTCCAATTCATCTACAGTCAATGTCTCATCTCCGGTCAAAGTCTTATCAAAAGATAATCCAGACTTGCCATCTGATATAGGATTTCACATTTCAGCTTTTGATAGCTTTGTTGACAACATAGATATACAAAAAGGGATTTTACAAAGAAGATAACTACTAGAGAGAATAGACAGGATACATTTTTGTACTACTGAAGAAAAACTAAATCCCTGACGCTCAAACATCAGCTCAATAAAGAATTCTCTGACTGAACAGATGCCTCAACAATGTTCAAAGCCTCAACAATTTCCAATTTTAACAAATACAATTCAACACGATTCTTACTTCTCTATCATAACTTCATTTTCGTTATCTCCAGTATACTTAGCTACACCATTGTCAGACCAATGAATTTTGAATACCGATGACAGGGCACACGTTAAATAAGAACTGGCTAAGTTCACATGAAAATATATATACATTTTGGTTTCTCAACAGGAATTCTAGCATGTGTAGGACAAATAAGCATATATTATTCAGGTTATTTAATAGTTGTACGCTAGATCTAAAAAAAAATACAGTTATGATGCTATCTTTGTTCATTAAATATGTATTGTATTTCTATTTAACTGTAAGCCACCTCTCAATTAACATAAAAACTTATTTAGAAATATTTAATGTATTTTGAGAAAAGATGCATCCTTTCAACGAGTTGCTCAATATGAATCCAATATGGAGTACATAATGAAACAATTAACAAACTCCGTTTAAACCACCTTTTTTAAAGGGAAACTGTTATGAAAATGTACATTATTTCAGGAATGTTTTATTTAATAATTTTGTTTTATTTTGTTAACTAACATTACATTTATTTTAAAACATCATATAAATACTCAATTCCAATGATTTATATCATTTAAAATATGCAATCAATTTAACTGTTTTGTTGAACATGACTCAGGAAAAATATACTTATAATGCATTCTTGCTAAGTAAGACATCTAAACATAATAATTTTCACCGGAGCATATGTAAATATTTGCTTTGTTGTCAAGTTCTATTAAATAATAGTTTACAAACACCTTCAAAAGGCCAGTAATAATGGTACATCATCCAAAAAAAAATCATGATCACTAAATATTGCCATATATTTTTTAATCATGATAAAGAGACTGTGAAAGTGCTTTTTCTTTTATACTTTATTTTTGCCACATGAACTGCTGATGATTTTACTAAAATATGTTCATCGTATTATAGTTTTTTTAAAGGGCAATATACAGTGGCATAAGGCCATTAAGGGAGGATTTGACTGAATTTTTATTTTTCAGTAAAGGAAATATGGACCAAAACATAATTATACAGAACATCAGGAATGTGCGTTTGTTCGGGTAATTATTCACTATTTATAATTAACGATGAGGACATTCTTACAGTAAACTAATCTAAAAAGATCCAGCATGACTATAACATGTATAACCTGAGATGAGTCGATTTTCGACTGGATTCTTGTTTCCCAATCCTCCGGTATTCTGTTGTGTGTTTTGTATAGTGTCTATGTCTTGTGGTTCTTTTTTTCGTTACTTTCTATGTCGTAGTAACTTTATAATCGACTCAAGAAGTTAAATATTCCTTTGATAATTACTTTTTATCTTTTTCAGTGTTTAAAACGGTGTTATGTTTTTAAACTTAATAATGATGATAAATTATAGTTTTGTTTTTTTTTGATAAATTTACCAGCATTAAATTAGACTTATATCTAAAAAAAATGTTACACATATAAAACTTTTGTTTTAATTTGAAGGCAATACATTACGATTTCTTTTAATCTATTTTACTCCAATATTTGTCTTTTGTGGTTTGTCTCAAAAAGTTTGGTATTATAAAGCCAGTATATCGCCTACACATTTTATATGTATACTTAAACTAGAGGCTCTAAAGAGCCTGTGTCGCTCACCTTGGTCTTGTGCATATTAAACAATGGACACGGATAAATTCATGACATAATTGTGTTTTGGTGATAGTGATGTGTTTGTAGATCTTACTTTACTGAACATTCTTGTTGCTACAATTATCTCTATCTATAATGAACTTGGCCCAGTAATTACAGTGGAAAATATTTTCTAAAAATTAACAAAAATTTATGAAAAATGTTAAAAATTAACTATAAAGGGCAATAACTCCTTAAGGGTTTTTTTAAACTAAATATCCCAAATATGATTGTGGCCAAGTTTGGATTAATTTGGCCCAGTAGTTTCAGAGGAGAAGATTTTTGTAAAAGATTACTAAGATTTAGGAAAAATGGTTAAAAATTGACTATAAAGGTCAATAACTCCTAAAGGGGTCAACTGACCATTTTGGTCATGTTGACTTATTTGTAAATCTTACTTTGCTGAACATTATTGCAGTTTACAGTTTATCTTTACTATAATAATATTCAAGATAATAGCCAAAAACAGCAAAAATTACCTAAAATTACCAGTTCAGGGGCAGCAACCCAATAACGGGTTGTCGGATTCATCTGAAAATTTGAGGGCAGATAGATCTTGACCTGATAAACAATTTTACTCTGTCAGATTTGCTCTAAATGCTTTGGTTTTTGAGTTATAAGCCAAAAACTGCATTTTACCCCTATGTTCTATTTTTAGCCATGGCGGCCATCTTGGTTGGTTGGCCGGGTCACACCACACATTTTTTAAACTAGATACCCCAGTAATGATTCTGGCCAAGTTTGGTTTAATTTGGTCCAGTAGTTTCAGAGGAGAAGATTTTTGTAAAAGTTAACGACGACGGACGACGGACGCCAAGTGATGGGAAAAGCTCACTTGGCCCTTCGGGCCAGGTGAGCTAAAAATGACTGTATTGTATTTGAAGCTCTGCGAACGTCCATCGGCAGTTAAACTTTCGCAAATTTAGTTATTCGGCCACAGTTATCTATTTCCAATTGCAAAACAAGTACATAATTCAATATCAATCATTATTTCATCGAACAAATTTCATTTAAATAATTTCCGCGAAAAGATTTTATCTTCTTTGATCCCTTAACTAGTTGACATCATAGGCATGCTTACGGCGTCAAATGTAAACACGGGGCGTTTTCTTGCTTTTTGGCCGCTTCAATATGTAACATGTGTAATAAAATGTAATAAAAAAGAAGATTTGTAGGTCATCATGTGATGTTTTTTTTTTCCTTGTTTATGTAGAAATCCATGTCAGTACATTCAGCAACTCAAAATGTCGTCTTCCTTAGTTACAGACAAGAAGATGGTGAAATTTACGCTTACTGTCATCCAATCAGAACCATTGATACCATATAATTGCATTAGAAATCTATTTAATTGTTTTTAAGTTGAATTCATGCTGTAGAACGGACAAAGTCTAATTCGATATCACGGAATGTTCAACAACCAGAACATAAGTTAAGACTAGCATACTATATCAGTTAAGCCTCGTTAAAAGTCATACTAAATACAACGCTTTGACATGAAATACTTATCGAAAATATAAGCTTAAAATTTGTAAATTTTGCAACAATTGTCAGTTAGATTTACATAGTACAATCAATGATATATATTGGTAGATAAAACATAATTCAAAAACTAAAATGAAAAAAGATTTAAATGGATTTCTGTATATTCCGATTAACCGTGTATCTGTGTTTAAATAATGTTTAATTAACCTTTGGTTTCATTATTACTAATGGAAAATTCTCTAAAAATACAAAAGAAATAGTTCCTGTTGAGTCTACATAACCATTAGGTTAGCCGCATTATCAAACATACTTATTCAGATTTATATCCTAGTTTGCTTGTGATGAGACTAATATGTTCAATGGATATTTATTATTTAAACTTTATACAGATTTTTCTGTGGAATTGTTTGACGAAATATGTGACTAGTACAGGTAAGATTTAGATCCTAGTTTTCCGCTACTATTTTAAAGGTAAAGTTTCTATCGTAAAGTTCATAGGATACAGTTTTGATCCAACAGTGATTTTTTTGACAAAGCATATAATCTTGATTTTCACTTTTGATTTTTTAATCAAATCATACTTTTATGTGCTTCTTTAAACGATAAATGAAATCGGCAAAATGTCTGGCATTTACTCAAAATTTTAAGAGTCTTGGACATTTCTGTCAAAGAAAAGGACATGCGATGTTGTTGTAGAATCCTTAATATGATATTATGTTCTTATCCTTGTTATCTCTGATATACTTCTTTGTTATTGGATTTTCATGAGGTAGGATTAATCAGCATTTTAATAAAATAAAAAAATAAACAATTCGGTGATTTGATCCTTAAGATTGGTACGGATAATCTTCATATATGAGCAAGCCCAATGTGAGTTTTGACAAGAGGGGTCCATATTCTCGTTTTCAAGCTATTAATTTAAAATTGTCGAAAAATTATCTTTTTCCCATATGTCACAGTTTGACTTCGCAAAAAATGTCCTTTCACGTTAGCAACGTCATTACCTCCCATGTAACTGTATTATATGCCGTTAGCCTGTAAGTAAAGGTTTGGCAAGACAACTTAAAAGCATTCTTTTTGTTTATTGTATCAGACGTTAAAGGATTTCACACATTGGTGTTATCAAATAATTTGACAATTTAACTCAAGAATGACATTCCAAATATAATCTCTGTAAATATGTATGTGTTTTGTCATTGGAGTACCCATCTGTTAAATCACATGATGGCTGTCAATAGAAATCCAAAAAAAAAAAGACCTATCATATGTGCGATATTACCTCAAAAAGCAACACGTTAACCGAAATACAACTTTTAATTGAATAATCAACCTAGATAAACCATTGTAATGTACAATTGTAATGTGTAAGGATATTGAAACTATGCCCTCCATACAATGTTACATGCTAATGATATCGATAGAAAGATATTCAGATATATGTTTTTGTGGTTTACAAAAACCAATAGTCCATTTTCCTATTACGGATTTTTGACCCCGGTATTAATATTTTTCAGCAGGTTACCTTGTCTGTAGTAGGACATCCTGGTACTCGGTCTAGCAATGACTAAATCATCGTAAAAAAGTAAAGTTCTCTCAAGTCATAAAACTTTCGAGTCAGTTTTTGTGCTCATACTCCAAAGTTAACCAATGAAATCGTTGGATTTCATGTTTCGAGCATGATTTTTGTGCTCCGAGCACTAAGGAAAGTTTTACGACTTCAAACCAAGGAAGTTCTACCACAGAGTAGGTAACCTGTTGAATAATTGTAGAACCCGGGGTCGGGGATATGAAAAGGGTCTGTTTATATATGTTACCTTTCGACATTTTTTGTTCTCAATGTTTTTCAATTTCAAACTTTATTAGATCAACACTGTTAAGTATTTTGTAGACAAAACGTGCGTCTGGCGTACGTACTTTCAATCCTTGTATCTAAGACGAGTGTAATGACAATGTCTGACATTTTGTAATTAAACTTTTTGCTTTGAGATTCAAAATTGGATAAAAATTAAAAAAAATTTCAAAAATCTGAATTCTATTTTAAAAGCAAAATATGATTTGAATAAAATGGGAGGTAAGAAATTCCTGTTACAGTTATATGTTAATTTCAAAATTGAATTCACTGTCGAGTTCTATTTTATGAAATGGATTTTAAGATGGAAAACATTATAATTGACATATGAACTTGAATTTGATTAACCCAAATGATATACTTTTCGTGCTATTTAACGGTGTTGAGTTTTAAAAAGTGTTGTTAATTATCGTGTTTTTCTTGGTATTTTACTATTTTCTTTATCTTGTGTTTTATTAACCCTGGGTGTTCTCTACCTTTTTTGTAACCAAATATGAAACAAAGGATATATTTACCTGAAAAGTTAGAAGTTTTATGCCATCGGCAGACAGGGGACCTCAGTTACTTAGATTTGTAACTGGGAGATAAATGTACTTTAAATTCGTTTAATAATCTTTCTTGCTATCTTAATATATGCATGTGGTCTTTAAGTGAAACGACTTATAAGCTGGCGGTTAGGATATAGAAAAAAATACACTTTACAATTGAAAAACACTGGCCGTAAAAGAAAGAAAAAAATCATATTAACCTTCGTATTGATTTCTGAATGTTACAGTAAGGTTGGCAGATTACTAGCAGTTATAAATAACGATACGTGAAATTAAATTTAAGAATCATAAACATGATAAAAGTTCAGCTAGACTTAAACACAAAGTGTCCATCTAAGTGTACTTGTAGTTACTAGACGCAAGTTCAGATTCTTAAAAGATTTATATAACTTTTATATTAAGTACATTTAGTGTGTTAGAGGGTGTCATGGAGTCCATACATACATATACATCTCAATTAACGTGCTAACTGATTTATTGTTTTCTCATATATTTTTTACGCTTCACAGATCAAACATGGTAAGCACATATCAATTTTTTTTTCAAGCAAACTGATTGTCAACCCGGGTTATTACACAAAATCGATTTAGCCTTATAAATGGTGATAGAATGTTAATTGAACTGCAGCAGATCTCACTTGAACAACATTTGATTTATATTAAACATTTATGGAGTAAACTTAATCACCTTTTAGCATCCAAACTCTGAGATTTAAACAAATATTTTCGATGATACGTTATTGAAATTATGTTTCTATATTTAGATATATTCAGCGTAATTTCGAATGTTTTAATGACTTTTTTTAATTTGTGAAAGAAATGGTGCATTCCTGCCATACTATGTTTATTATGTATACCGAGCTCTGATAACCTTTCACCATATATAATATTGTAACGAGCTCGCCTTTCGCTACAATTTTGGGTTCAGTCCATTAAGTGTCTCAGTTGCGAGCATGAACCGATATCGTTAGTATGGCTAGATAACTCAAGATTTTCTTACATGCCTTAGGATAAATGATTTTATAAGCGGTTGGATAGTATCGACAGCTTTAATTATAGCAATAGCAACAAAAAGTCTTATTATCATATGACAATAACAACTGGTCAGTTTTAACCACTATACTTGGTATAGTTTAATCCTCAGTCATTGGTATACTTTAACCATAATAAGTGGAATACTTTAACCATAACTAGTGATATACTTTAACCATAATTAGTGGTATACTTTAACCATAAATATTGGAATGGTTTACCCACAGTTGTTGGTATACTGTAACCACACGTATTGGTTATCTTTATCCACAATAAGTGGTATATTTGAACTCCAATTATGGGTTGTAACCAATGTGTATTTATTGATTATAAAGTAAATTAAATTATAATTACCATGGCTTGTCTTAACCACGGGTTCGCAACTTTCTGTGTTTATCGACAGACTTACATCCCAGCTCCTTTGTTCTAACAAGGGTGATCTGAGCCGGATCACCCCTACCAGATCACCCCAGTTTGAGTTTCTTTGTTATGCATGTTTTCCTTTGTTCTTTAACATTTTGGCGGGAATGTCGAATCCACTATAAAACTTCTAACTTATTATACGGAAAAGACTATCTATCTAAATTCACGTAGAAAAAAATCCAGTGTATATGCTGGGATTTGAACTCAAGACCTTTAGCATACCAAGCCACGACACATACTACTACACCAGCACGACTGGATTCACTATGAGTAATTTAACATACTTAAAGGAAGCAAGATATTTTTATAAGTGGGGCGAGTTGGCAGACCTTTATTCAGTGGGGTTTAAACCATTTTCGTTAATAAGTGAGTTGTCAGACTGATTGATAAATTTGATTTTACACTTTTTCAAAAGTTGGGCGGGTCGGTAAACAAGAGTGGGGCGATTTTTTTTATAAAGTGGCGATATAGTGTGGGTCGATTGGCCAGTGGGGCGAGTTGACATTGTTTGATATCTACTCATCGTGTTCGGGTGTCATAAAGGGTATACATCATATAGTAATATATAAAGTATATTATAATGATTGTGTGACGTTCTAAACTAGATTTTATGAATTGTAAATGGTTGTTCGTCTAATCTTAAACAGCTGGGATGTAAAATAGTTATCCCATTCGGACTTGGTGTGTCAGTGTTAGATCACCCTCTAGCCTCCGGCCATCGGTCGATCTCACACTGACACACCGCGTCCTTGTGGGATAACTATTATTGAACCCCCAAGTGTAATTTCAGACGCCTTTTATAAAATAACTGACCAGTCACGTGATATTATAACAATACATTCATAAAAGGTACATCAGTAACATAAAATCAATCAGGTGAAACAAATATAAACCGGGCTACTATAGGTAAACAGGTAAATAAGAATAATTATTCATATACACAAGAGTAGAACAAAATTATAAACATGATGAATTAATAGATTGATTGATTGTTGGTTGCTTAACGTCTAGTGGCAAATATTTCATGCATATTCAGGACGAGAACAAGTTCACAATAAATACAATAGATACAATAGAGGCCATCTGGGATGATGGTCGGGGAAATTTGGACTGCCACTGGAAAATGAGGGTATATTGATAGGGACAGATATTTTGCCTTGCAACAGGCCACCTACGGACCCCTCAAAGAGTTGTTGCAAGGGTTCTTAACGTGCAAAGAGCGTGGCACTCTCTCTACACGAGGCATCGGATTTAACGTCCCCCTTCTGACCGGACGTGACTGCGAACCTGATACATCCCGCACAGGCAAACGGACGCCCCACTTCGGCAAGCGTTTTACTGCCGGTCGGGAGAGGACCATGTGACCATATTTCTATACCCCAGTCACCCTTGGGGTGTGAATTAATAGAAAACAATGATAACACGAATAAGTTAATTAATAGGACGTAACAATATTAATGGTGGTTGTTACAAATAGGATTTGAAGATAAATTTGCAACCCAAGGTATCAAACTCGTAAAGCTATTTCAACTTTGTATTCCTATTTATACATTCAGATTTGAATAATGCTTGATGTTTCCATATGAAGAAGTTAATAGTAGTATATCGATTTGATTATGATTATTTTTTTAAAGATACAAAAATACATATGGGATAATCAGACTCATAAATCGAAATGACAATGCCAATGGCAAAACTCAATTGATAATCGATCTCAATAATTTTATCTTTGTCAACATTCGAAATGCTTTTATGAATTAATATCTTGTGTTTTCATATTTTACAGATGGTACATACATCGGATGTTTTAAGGACGATTATTACAATCCAATACTGGAAGCATCCTTCATAAATGAGCCATCCATGACAATATCAAATTGCATATCAATATGTGAAGTGGAAAGACATACATTTGCAGGTTTAAGGGTAAATCTTCATTAGTAATGTCTGCTCGATTAAATTTTCAACATGTGTCATTTTGCGGCCTTTTCCATTTGATTGTGCGATCTTTTATAGTTGATTTTGTGGTATGGGTTTTCTTACTGTCCGAATTGTCTATTAAATTCTATGTCATTTGGTTCCTGCTCGAGTTTGTCTCGTTTGAAATCACACCACATCATTTTAATTTTATATTTAGACAAACGATATCTGATTGAGATTAACTTATTTTTTTATCAAGCAGATTTTGTATGTTAATCGACTTTAATTTTTTTTTTGTCAAACAAAAGGACAAACAAAACATCAATTAAGAAAAAATAAAGGCCGTACGGTCGCCTTCCATTGCTCACATCCAATTGGTGAATTGTGGTCTAATTGACAAGCATACCAACGGTCTTCTTCTTATTTTTAAATATATCACGTTCATAAATGTCACTAACCATTACAATGCGTAATTTTAGAAACAGCAATAATAAAGGCAACAGTAGTATACCACTGTTCGAAATTCATCAATCGATTGAGAAAAAAAACAAATCCGGGGTACAAACTAAAACTGAGGGCTCCCATAATCAAATAGTGATATAGTCTCAAATGATCAGGATGTTTAGTATAACAGAGAGAAAGATACCAGAGGGACAGTCAAACTCATGAATCGAAAATAAACTGACAACGCAATGGCTATAAATGAAAACGACAAACTGACAAACAATAGTACACATGACACAACATAGAAAACAAAAGAATAAGCAACACGAACCCAACCAAAACTAGGGGTGATCTCAGGTGCTCCTGAAGGGTAAGCAGATCTTGCTCCACATGTGGCACCCGTCGTGTTGCTCATGTTATAACAAATCCGGTAAATAGTCTAATTCGGTAGGTCACATCCATGAAAGGGAAATAAAGTATTCAAGTCTTAAATTTCCTTTAAAAAAGTCAGAAGGATGGTGTAATTAGATTGGCCCATTTTTATTCTATCATAATTTGCAATATTCCTCATATGTCGGAAAAGTAAGTTAAACCAATGGTACAATAAAAACGCTCGACTTTACATGTATTTATCACATAACATGCATAATGAGGTCAGTTATTTTGGTTGATCGACTCTTGATCGAAAAACTGATTGATAAATATTGATACGATCATTTTTAAAGGGGCACTGGCTGTCACATTCATTTCACCGATTTTGACTCAAAATCTCATAAAATACTTATAACTTTCAAAAACGTATATCCAAAAAACAGAAAGTCAAAATTCTAAAAGAATCAATTTCCAATGCACGACATCAATAATATAAATCCTCAATTCGTGTGTATTTTAGTCTAGACGCCATATAATCAACTATCGAGTTGACCTCCAAAGACTGACAACGGCTACATAACCCGATATAACCTTAAATATATAAATATAAATAGATTCATGCATTTTTTTATTTTGTAGGTCTGTTGGATTTCCTATTAAAAAAAATGTTAATAATCGTATTCGACCTGTACAAAAATGAGTTTTTGTGGATCGAATCCGTCAACAAAACAGTTTACCCTTGTTTCACTTGTTAATATTCCTTTTCTTTAATCACTGAACGCGTGAAATTCATGCGTAATCCATCTCTAGCTAAGGGGTTAAATTGAGGTCACATGAATACGAATTTGATGAGGTCGAATTATTCACTTGCAAGTGAATCATTCATCATCGATGTCTCTTAGCTTTATTTGACAAAACTGAACTTCACTAGCTGCTACAAACGAACTATTATTTCCTCATCTCACTTTCATTGATTGAACAAAAATACTCTTATTCTAATTTGTGTCTATATCTCTTAGCTAATATAATGCCCCTTTAACATTGATACAAATATATCGGTAATTGCAACCAGTTGTTTTGATCGTTTAAGAGTTATTAAACTCAATTAACAAGCATTGATTGTATTAAAAGTTTGCAAATTCATTCTCGTTGTCGATCATGTTAATGAATTTTGTAAACGGATGAGGTCGATACTGTCTATCAAACCTTTAAAAAAAATCCATTTTTGAAATGATATCTCTACGATTTGCGAGTTTTGGATTTCTTTTTTATATTTGTATAAACCTCTGTCGATTGATACGATCAATAAGTAATTCATCAACATTATGTTGAACTAAAATAACTTATAAAAGTGATATGATATAATAATATCAAATAGATACAAACAAAAGGATCGAAGATGGAACCTTATAAAACACTTAAGGTGGTATGGGTGTCTTCCTCCATCTTGGATTGTAAAAAACAGAGAATCAAAGGTCCAGATTTTCTATCAAGTCAGCAAAATTTGATGCAGGAATGCAGATATTTAATGTGAATTTTCATTTGAAAGAACCAATTTATAAGAATATAACTTATAAATATTAATTTTTTTGCAAATGTTGATTAATTTTGGTTGTTTTTATTTTTTTTTTTTTTTTTTAAATTGGCATTTTAAGGGGATGGAACTCTTAAACAGTGTATTTTCTGAAGGAAAGTACATGGAATTTTCCTATTTTGTGTTTTAGCCGGGAAAAACGTACGGTGACCCTATCTTTTCTTTTGATATTCTCAAAGCATTGTTTGAAAGCTATCTTTTCCTTAAGTATTTAACAATTCTATCATTTTGTTTAGTTTCTAATCCCAAAATGGTGTTTTTTCCTGTATAATCCATACAAAATGTGTCATTTTGTCACGTCCTGTAGCTTGAGAAAATGCGCGGTGACCTATCATTTTTATTATATTTTTCAACATATATCAATAGATACTACGTTTGGCAAAGTATGAACAAATTCTATCATTTTTATTTTAGACTCCCATACCACCTTAAGAAAGTGGGAAATGTAAAACGAATAATGACGGGTTATAACATCCTCCTCCTTTGATACATAGTAGAAGATTGTCTCATTGTTTATCATATCGCATCTCTTTAATGTATTGGATCATCGGTTTTTTATAATGCACAATAACAACTTCAGAATGATCAGTTACTGAAAAAGAGTTCAAAGCCCCTTTTCTACATATAAACATTTGGGTTTTTTTTTATTGTTGCTTGCTTTGCCTCCATTTCAAATCATTTTGTCCAAATTCAGGACATACTATCAACAGATTGTACAGATTAGAAGGCAATGTACAAAGTTCGATAAAGAGCTGAACATGTTGGCTACATAGCAATTTCAATACGAGGCATCGAATTAATTCTACCTTTCTGACCGGACGCAGTTGGGAATTTATACATTCAAGGCAGTCAAACGATCGAACGACCCGAGTTTATATTGCCATGCAGTCGGAAGCGGGCAATATTTCGGAACCCAGGTCACATTTGTAAACATTCAAAACTACCTCCGTTTTAAAGACTTAGATATGCCTCAGTTCACTTTTTACGGAAGTGAGATTGATAGAGGTGATTTAACCAAACAAATTGAAGAGATATCTAAATTATTTACGAGCTTCATAAACAAACAAAAACACAATACAGAATCAATAAAATATGAAACCTCCACTTCTTTTAAAATATATACATTTTTTTTGTTCTATTGAGATCATCTCATCAACCATAGGTTTAATTTTGAACTTGTATGATCTGTAAAGAAAATTGTATTAATTAGGTATTCAAATTATTATAAAAAAACTGCTCGATATTGATAATGACATGATACATGGTTCAAACATGTACAGGTTTTCATGCAGAATTTTTGTGATGTATTCACTAATAAGGTGGGAAACAAAACTTTGAGTAAAATGCAATTAATACTGATTTGATAACTATTATTATATAAAATTAAAGTTACATTAATTTTGTCTTTGTGTTGTTTGTAGTATGGGACAAAATGCTTCTGTGATTCAGTCATTACGATAAATCTGACATTAGTACACCTTGCTGATACGAAGTGCATTAGGCCTTGTGGTGGTAATGCTACACAATATTGTGGAGCCTGGCTCAAATTAGCTCTCTACCAATTAGGTCGGTATAATTTCAACACATAATCTTTTCAAACAGTATTTTTGATTTGGTAAATTTCTTATTGTCAGCACCACACGATTTTTACCAATATCATATGTTTAAAATACTGTCCATTAGAAAATTTGAAAGTGCTTTTCCCTTATTTTATTAATGCATAATGTGTAACAAATTGTATTGGTCTGTTCTTTTGTACCAAAAAATGTTATTGCTTTATCGTATTACTTGGGTTTTTAGTAAGAATAGGCTATCTGCAATGTTTAATATTTATAAAAAAGGACATTTAATGTAAAACTTTCATCATACTTTTACGAAGCGGAATATTTATATTTATATTTATATTTGATCTGTTCAATGATAGTGTTGAATTCCACCATGTAAGCAATATAATGTATGTACTGTCGTGCAATTCCAGTGTTGAGAAAGTTTTAAACCTTTTTCAACACGATTGTACAAAGAGTTTGCCAAAAATTCATTGCTTCTATCAATAGATTTTTTTTTTATTACGGTTTGTATCTTGATGATTTAATTTCATGTAAGCAATTATTACACATGCCATGCAGATCGTTCTGATTAACCAATCGTTCGAACTTCAACATCACTCATTGTGCAGGGAAATTGTTCGTTAACGTTAAACTTAGAAGGTTGTTTCTGCTTTAATATACATGTAACATCAATCAATTGCGTTTTTACCCGGTATTCGTTATGTGTCCATTAAGAACATTTTATTTTTTGGGGATTTAAGGAACACTGAATGTAATTGATATACATGTAATCGATAAAAAAAAAAGAGCGAATACGTTGTTCCTCTGATTACATTTCAATTACAAAAATTAATGTTCGATTAAACAGTTTAAATTGCAACCGTGTATAAAAGAAAATTTATCTCAATACAATTACATGTTGAAATTCTTGCCAGTAAAGGACAATATACATAATTTTATAGATAAAAAAAAACATAATTAACAAGACCCCCTTGAAGACATCTTTTATATATATATATATATATATATATATATATAAAGAGGTATGACAACCAACCTTGATTTGATATTTTAAATATTGAAGTTATAAAATCATATTCGTACCCAGTAATCCCTTTAGGTGTAATACCACCATTGATTTTCCCCTATTAGTCTTTGTTAATTTTGCACTTTTCCAAAAAAATTGTAGAATTTATATTTGTTTCAAATAAAGAAATACTTGGCATGAGTAACGTTTTATCCTGTCAAGTACTATAGAAAACAATTCACATAACATTTCATTGCATATATGAAAATGATCACCACTGGAAGTTAACCAATCAAATTTCTTCCCTTATTCACCTGTGTACAAGATTTAGTAACCATGTAACATCAAGTTTACAAAATAATCTACAGAAACCCCAAATAAAAAAATACATTGTAATGGTGCTTTGAAATACCCAATACATTTGTTTATGATACAGAAATGTTTAACTGCAATAAAATGTAGGATTAATTACCTCCAACTGTAAATTTTAAGGGATTTTTTTTTCGACCTATTTTCGTATACAACCGGTTGTTACGTACCATGATTTGGTGGTATTACACCTTTAGCTTTGGCCTTCTGTCCAAACATATTTCAAACTTTGGCCCGACTAAAATTTCCACATGTGATTTTGAACCTACAAATGCGTTTCGTGTAACTATATTTTCATATGTATACGTCAGTTACTTATAATTACTTTTAGTTTGTTTAATGATCCTTTTTTTCTTCACCATCCTAACGAAATGAAATGGTTAACCAACTCAATTTGGTTAAGTGACACATTGTTTGATTTTGAAATGTAAAACAATAAGTGATATCGGTTACAAAGACATGAAAGATTAAGTTCCTTTTTTAAAAAAGTCAAAGGGGACTCTTGATTTACCATGATTAAAAAGTTTTGTGGTATAATAAAATTATGTTGTAATTTGCATTTTGATGTTTTACTTTTTTATATATACATTTGCAACTCTTGATATATATGTATATCATATGCATGAGAGTATGTAGGGTTTTTTTTCAGGTTGTCACAAACATGTTTAAATTTGTTTATTTGACAATGAAGATTATTATTATTTTTTTAATTCAGGTAATTTTTCAAATAGGACATTTAATTTTGTTTGGCCAACTGTCATATTGTTACTGTTGTCTCGACCCTGTGACACTAATTTAGCTTTTTTATTTCATGTAATTCAACAGAATATTCGAAACATATTTAGTTAGTAATCAGGCTAAAACCCCTCTCAATTTTGATGATATTTCATCCCCTTTATTTAATCTGAAATCATTTTATGACTTTACAGTTCAGAAAGTTAATCTAAAATTCAGAGATACATCTAGAGATTTTGATAAACTATTTGTCATAAATATGGTGCCATCATCATATTGTAAGAGGTTAAATTCTACAAATTGTAAAACGAATAATAATGATAATCGCTTTGGTTTGTAATCTTGAAGGATGCAAGTAATCAGATCTTGTTTAGTGTAATGGACAAATAACATTTAATATAACAATATTATATTAATGTTTTATAATGAGCAAATTACTTTAGACTTATTAAGAACAATGAAAATGGTTATGTTTCAATTCCAGGATAGCGTCCCTTTTAGTTCCTTCAAAGGCTTTAGTTATATTATATTAATGTAGTTTTCTCTTCTACAAATTAACTCCTTAATACTTTACGATAGCTTTGGAATATCATTATCATGAATACCAATACTCTAAATGATATTTTACACTGTATCAGTCGAAAAGAAAGTCAATAGAAAAAATGAACGTTCCATTCTACAAATATCCAGTCAGTAATTGGTTTTGATTAGTAATGAATTATTTCCTGTTACAATGTCAGTCCAGTTACCCAATTCCTCTAGCATATCACTACACTGTGTTATTCAATACAAAGGTTTCATTGTATCTAATCTGTATGACAATCAAACTAGAAAATCATGTATTACTCAAGACTAATGACAACAAGACACGTTTCTTGCTTTTGTTTTTTTAATAAGTCGAATATGCAAACATTAGCTACATCTACACTTGGACTACTTCTTGTATTATAAAACACATTTTACTTTTAATTTCTGTTATATTTCTATAAATTAATGTGCGGTATTTTGTTTAATTTCACCGAGTAAATGTTCCTCTTGTTAAGACCGTCACTTTACACTTTTACGAAATATGCCCCTCGATATGCAAATAGAGACATTTCTTATACCATTAATAATAGTCATCTCTCCTCAACTTAAAATGTTTTATTCCTTGTGTTCTCGTTTTGTGTGGTATGTACAATTGTTGAATGTTTCTTAAATGCGAAGAGCGAGAATGTATTTTTCCTTTTTCAATGTTAAAAATGTTATAAATTTTCTACTGCGTTATCACACTGACCTTCCAATTTTCAACCAAAACTCAAGCCATTAGTAAGGTTTGAGTTAGTCATAATGCATAACAGGAAAGGAGTTTAAAATCACTTTTGATCTTTTTACTTATTTGTGTAGAAAAAATGCCTTTATAACGCGTCTTTAATATTTACAATACTTTTTATTGTTTTTCGATTTCAGACATACTACCAGAATCAACGAAATCTATTGAACAAATCAGCTCAACGCCAACGAGTCCACTACATTCAACTATGCTGTCGACATCCGACACTACTACTCCAAAATCTACATTTACAGGATCTTCAACAGAGACGCTCGACACTACTACATTAACTAGTATGGAACCTACCGTCTCGATGTCATCAGAGACTACCTCTTCAACAGGTACGACAACTACTGCTTTACTAACCACTGACGCTTCTACTCGTGTTCCTATAAACACTTCAACTAATTTGATAATGGCAATCGATCGTGCGATTTCTACTGTAAATATGAATAACAATGCATGCAGTTGTCCTTGCTACAATGTAAACTCTCAAGCATTTAAGGAAAAAGTCGAAAAACTCATCAAGGAGATTGAAATTAACAAAAAGTTAACGTCGTTATATGTAAACTCAAAAATATGTATGCAAGATGAAAGAACGTCATCTAAAACTATAGGAACTGTAGGTGTTTTGTGCATGTGCGTTCCACTGTTAATGATAGTTGTTTTTGATATCAGTAATTGCTTTGGCAAAGATAGATAATACATTTGTCTACAATCTAAATGAATTTCCCAAAAGAATATTTCTTGGAACATCGAATAAAAAATGGAAAACAACACGGTTTGATAATTTCTTGCGTCCGAAGCGCTTTTCTGGATTTACCTTCATCAGGAACGCTCAAAGCCAAAATTTTTAATCCGAAGATATATAAGTACTGAATAAAAGTTTCGTTATATTTTGTATTCATACTTTTAATTTATGTAGTTGAAACTTTTCTAATTACATAGAAGTCAATGAAAAGGGACAAAGTAGTATCAATATTGCCTTTATAGCAAATGATTAAATGCTGATTACTAGTATGTTAACTACAGAAAAAGATGAAAAAAATGTATTAACCTTTCAACTCACTCGAGGTTATGTTATAATACATATTTATTTAATATAAAAATCACCTTTTGCTTTGAAATGTCTCCTTTAAGGTTTCAATTTAGGAATGCAAGATATTTTGTTAAAACGGTACATTTATAGTCTTTTCAAATTTCGAAAAATTTCAAAAGAAATTTAAATGAAGACGTTATTTGAAAAAGGGAAAAGCTACAAATAATAAGTTCAGACAAGAAACCTTGTTATTCTGAGCGTGATATCAAGATGAATCCTG
Source organism: Mytilus edulis (assembly GCA_019925275.1). Lineage (NCBI taxonomy): Eukaryota > Metazoa > Mollusca > Bivalvia > Mytilida > Mytilidae > Mytilus > Mytilus edulis. The sequence continues at coordinate 62,658,654 of CM034360.1, read as the reverse complement.
CTTACATCAAGACATATCATCCTAATCGGAAAAACCATCAGACCTGACTTTTTTTCGTTGCTATTTGCTGCAAATTTATACAAATGTTGAAGTCATTGATATTACAAAGTCTGTATTAAACACCATTCCGAACCACTCACATACAGCAAAAGCTGTGTGAGCCCGTACTTCATTTGTTGTTTTTTTTAACTTTTTTTATTCGAGCTTCACTTATAAGTATTTTGTAGACGAAACGCGCGTCTGGCACAAATACAAAATTTCAATCCTGGTATCTTTGATGAATTTCGTCTACTAAAGACTCATCAGTGACGGTCGAAGAAAAAAAAGTTAAAAATCCTAAATAAAGTACGAAGTTAAAAAGCATTAATTGTTCTCCTCAAAGATTTCAAGAGATCATAGAACTCATCCTAACTTTGATTAAATAGAACTTATTTTGTAGGTAAATGACAGTCCATTCATTAAGTTTTGTAATAAATTGATTATCAATAATTGTTAGTGAATGGTGATGGGTTGTTAAATAATGTTTTATTTAACCAATTTTACTATTTACAAGTTTTTTTGTAAACAATTAGTGCCATGTGTGCGGCCATTTAACTATTTAGTTTTTAAATTAAATATGTCTACTATTTTTATTAAGGTCGCATTGACGTACATGCAATATTTATTTTCTATAATATATTGATAAAAAAAAAATGCGTGGAATTTATTTTCTATAGGGATTTAAAATTTTAAAAATCAAACTCTTGTTGAATTGTCCTTATTTACAGTGTCTTTCCATAAATTAATTCATTGAGAAAAAAAGATTTTTATTTTCTATCTGACATTGTGTAATGTGCTTTTTACGTTTACTTTGCAGAGTGAATTTCTTTTTTAATATCATAGAACATGTAGTGTTTGTGAATAATAATACTCTTAAGAAAAGAAAGAAAAAAACAGCAGAAATAAACGTTCAGATCTTAAATAGAAAACCATCGTAGTTGCCAGGAAAAGAGCATATTGAGGTTATGAATGAACGTTCCTATCATGATGAATATTTGTATACAAATGAATATGTAAAATTCGGAATTATATCAACCTGTTTATTAACTTTCCCTTATTGTAAAACAACAGTAAGTTCCTGGTATCAAAATCTCGAGTTCATATACACCTGCGTCAGCAACTGAAATTACCCTCTGTTGTTTGTGAGGTTCGTCTTGTCCACTTTTAGTTTTCTATGTCGTGTTTTGTATCGTGTTTTATGTGTCGTGATTTCTATCGTGTTTTCCATATTGTCGGTTTTTTATCTTTGCTCTTAAGGTCTTTGTCAAACAGTGCAAAAGAGGGACAAAAGATACCAGAGGGACAGTCAACCCAGCAGTCAATAATGTGGTCATTTTTATAAATTTCATGTTTACAAAACTATGTATTTATCGAAAAACTAAGGATTTTCTCATCCGAGCCATATATTGCCTTGGCTGTATTTGGTACAAGCGTAACTGATGAGTCGTATGTAGACGAAACGGCGTCTGACGTAATAAACTATAATCCTGGTACCTTTGATAACTATAATCACACTCATAAATTTAAAATAAACTGACAACGCCATGGCTAAAATAAAAAAAAAACACACAAATAATAGTATAGAAAACACAACAAAGAAAACTAAAGACTAAGCAACACGAACGCCACCAAAAACTGGGGGTGATCACAGGTGCAACATGCCACAGAATACTCTTTTTCAACTAATATGAAAATTACTCATATAAACAGAAGATATAATAATTTTTTTACAAAACGTGAATCAAAAGAAGCATGAGCAGATGAAATTAAACTAAGATTTGTAAAAGAACTATCATGTGAAATTGCACCAATACTTACCATCATCTTTCAGAAATCAGTTATAACTGGTATTGTATCCGATGACTGGGAAACTGCCCAAGTCTGACATGTGTACTGACCGCTACTGCACTATATCCTCGACATGTGTTTGTTACAACCTTTACAACCACATCATAAAGCATGCCGATAATCACAACATATATTTCCCTTACAGCATGGATTTCGCAGAGGTCGGTCCTATGAAATACAACTACTTGAATTTTTAGATGATAAAGTTTCACATTCTCTTCTCATTAACAAACTTTAACATTACGGGATAAAGGAAGAATAAAATTTCTGGATTCAAAATTAATCAATCAATCGACAGTAGCTGGTAGTTTTAGAGGGGGGTCTGATAATGTAACATTCAAGAAGTCAAGGGTTTCACAGGAGTCAGTCCTTGGTCCAAGTGGTTTCTTGTATTACATTAACGATAGTCCAACTGATATATCGTCTACAGTGCGTTTATTTACATATATCACAATAGTTCCTTTGGCAAACAAATCTTGTTTTCAGACATCCACATAACAAAACGATCATGACAAATTAGCACATAGTAGACTACGAGGAAAATGGCATTCGAATCAGCTGAATGGAATTTTATTTCAGTTTCCAGAAATAAAAAAAAACAATCACCTCTAACTACACATTACATAATCACTATTTAGAACATGTAACGACAGCAAAATATTTGAGGGTAATCATCAGATCAGACATCTTTTAGTGGGATGTACACAAAAAACTAATAGCACCCTAGTCATTCTAACGGGGAATCTGAATCTTATATCAATATCCAGAGCTAGTGTACATGCAAGTTCTCAGAAAGACCATCTCTAGAGTATGCTTGCTCTGTTAGGGATCCATAACAACAAGACATATAGTATCGAAAAAATTGAAAGATGGCTACCTGTCTTGTAACCAAAAAATACAGACAAACCTCAAGCGTTGGTAACATGTTACAACATCTTGAATGATGCAGTCACTTTGACTGACGAACAGATTCACGATTTTTTATGCTTTATAAAATATAACCAAAAAGAAAAATGATAAATCAACAAAAAAGACAACAATACATTCAAATTTGGACAGCTTACAAATTGTATCCTATAAAACATAGTGCATTTTTCCCCAGAACAATAACCGACTGGGACATGCTACCCGAGAACATCATAAATTGTTAATAAATAGGTATAGATTTTCAAATCTTCAGTTTCAAAATTTTCAATATTTAACTCAACTACTTGCATCAAACTAATTGTACTTTTTTTTCATTCTTCATCCATTCAGTTTGCATATATCTTAAAATATGTATTATTGTTAGTTATCTTCTTGTGAAATAATCTGCTATAAGCTGAAAGTGGTCACCAGTTGGTAGAAGATGGAAGACAAATACCATTGAATTAGGCTGTACAACATTAAACCAAGTACAATGTCTAGACACCAAGAAACATCTGACCAGAAACAGGCAGTTTCTGCATCAGTACATCATCAAGTATTTACTCAAACATGTAAACAACTAAATAGTGGTGCTGAGAATAAAGTTGTTAAACTTGCAATGATAGCAGTTTATTTTTTATCTTCAGATTTGTCCCTTAAAAAATATGAATTCATTATTGATTTTTATTTTATATTTTTTAAATTGGATGAAAGTTAATATTCTGCTATCTAAATTCTTAGTGCCATTGATTTAGAAAATTGAATCTAAAATTAATGAAAAATAACCAAAATCGCCTTATGTATGTTATTATTTTAGTAGATGAAAGCATTGCCATTACTTACCCTAAATAAATCATCAATTCGTAAACTGTATCCCTACGAGATAAATCATACTCTGATGGAAATGGCGAAGGTTCGACATCAGTTATCAAAGAGGAAATGCCAAAACAAAGATTCAAATGACAAAATTATTGAATTTTGATCTGATTGAGTAAATGTCATGTCAGGTACTGATAAAGGTGTTAAAGGAAGGTTGGTGGAAATAAACACACACTTGGTATATTTACACTGAATGGATCATAAGATAGCTCTGCACAAGTTTATAAACAGCAGAAGGTATTTCAGTTATGAAACATTATCAGGCATGTCTAAGTTCTGTATTTGATAATTTCAAAGCTTCGTCGAAAAGAGAAGGTGACTTACATAAAGTTCAGCGTATACTGAATTGACCAGCATTAACATGCAAGCAGATACATGCCGCCCGATAGTTTTCTGTCTTTTTTATCTTTTTGTTGACATGTTTAGCGGGGATGAAATCCATGCTGAGAATTTGTCTCCTCGTAATCTGAATCCAATTATCTCGAGTGAAATAAAAGTGCATAAATGAATATTAATAGGACACAGAATGTATGAAATTATTTACATTTGATGAACTTTCTACAGGAAATATTATTGTCATTAAACTTGCAAGTAATCACATCATGAAACAATTTGGAAAACCATAAAAGGTCAAAAGTATTCCCGTCACAGTGTGGACGAGCGCAAAACTAATGTTGGTAACACTACTTAATTATTTTCCATTATCTTGTTTGTCATCTGCGTTCGATTACAATGATTCCGTCTCTCATTCTGTCAGAGGCTTTTCTAATGGGATTTAATAGAATAAAAGAGTAAAGCTCTTGCAAAAAAAAAGAATATTTAAGTATTCAACATTAAAATGAACACACACGGTTAAAGTCCTCTGCTCGTTTTAAATATCATTCATAATATGCGTTCAGAACCTTTGGCGACCCCAAAGTGTAAACGTACAACAAGTACGATGAGATAATTCAGCATTAATGAGAAAGGTTAATCTAATCTGGGCCAGCCAACTGATAACCTGAGCGCGCAAAGAAATAGTCTCGTCCACAATACTATTATTTTATATTTTAATATATTTTAACTAGTTCACTGTACATTGTAAGCAATATCACGAAATTGAATTATCTCTATCATTAAGAGAAGAAAACATTAAAACATAATAAATCGTTCTTTAATGTATCACTTTTTTATAAATACAAATATTTTTTTTGTATCTACTTTTCTGTTTTTCAATTGCTCTTTTCGAGTATTAAATGACCCTTGAATGATTTTGTATATCGTTGACCATTCTTTTTAAATATTTTTGTCAATAAGCCGCATGTCTGGTTGATTTGGATACTTGTGTAGACGACCGTTTTCTGACCTAACCCTTTAGCAAAACATGTGTTACATAGTTTCGTTCAATACTTTGGGTTATATAGCAATATACAATTTAGAAGATTTGGAAAATCATAAGCTTATACACATCAAAAGAATGGATAACAACTGTAATAATCTTGATTTGGGACAGGCATTTTCTTATGTAAAAAAATGGTAGATTAAAAAATACAACCACTTTCACGTATAGCAGAACTAGTAGAATGCGGAGAAATTTGCTAATCTAGATTTTACTTTTCTTATTCCTTCTTTCAAATAGGCGACAATATTAGATTTAAGAAAATTATTTCAAGTAACAATCAAAACAGCACGACTCTTTCACCGAAACATAAAGTAGAACGTAACGGAAAAAAAGCAAACATTTCTAAAAAAATAATTATAAACTCCGGCCATTTACAGAGGTTAAAAGGATACATGTATCTTTAGTTCATAAAAAAAAACATATTTTATATATTGTCAACTTTTAACCTCTTAGTTGGATGTAAAAAATCACATGTGACTGTTCTCCGATTAAAGATTTCTTGTATATATATATAAATACAGTTATTCATTGAAAAGTCTATACATTAATTGTCATTATGGATCGACGAGCCATTTTGGTGATTTTATTTTTGATTAACGTGTCATTTTTAGACGCATTGGAAACGGTTCATATATATGTAAGCTGTTCTGGTTCAGATAGCAATGAAGGGTAAGCTCTATATTATGGAAAACCAACGGGGTAAAAAAATTTAATTCGTAACTTGTCAATTCGTAACTTGTAACTGTGTGATTTCTAAATTGTTAATTCGTAAATTGTTAATTTGTAACTTGTTACTGTGAAATTCATAATGCTTAATTCGTAAATTGTCAATTTGTAACTTGTACCTTTGTAGTTTCAACATTCTTAATCGGTAAATTGTCAGTTTGTTACTTGTAATTTATGGAAATCCAACGGGGTCAAAATTCTTAATTCGTAACTTGAACCTGTGTAATTTCTAAATTGTTAATTCGTAAATTGTTAATTTGTTACTTGTTACCGTGAAATTCATAATGCTTAATTCGTAAATTGTCAATTTGTAACTTGTACCTTTGTAGTTTCAACAATCGTAACTGTGCAATGTCATAATGCTTCATTCGTAAATTGTCAACTTGTAACTTGTATCTTTGTAAATTCAACATTCTTCATTTGTTAATTGTCAATTTGTAACTTGTAGATTTCAAAATTCTTTATTGGTAAATTGTCTTTTTGTATATTGATGTTTTGTAACTTGTAACATGTCGATTCGTGAATTGTCGATGTGTGAAATGTCGAAGTGTTAAATGTCATCGTTGTATTATGCTAACGATCATTATGACGACAGATGGCGCTCGGTTTCTTCTTCGGTGTATAAGCCTCCTGTAAGTAGGAGAACCTCCATATGGAATATATATATTTAAGCAATTTTAATCAATTAGTTACAGAAAATGCGTCTAAAAGAAAGCAAACAAACATTGCATGTTAACTGGATCCCAGTTTGTTTTTTTTTTTTGTCTACTGTCTTGGACTTCCGTTCGAGAACGGAAACTATATAAAAATTATCCCGACTAGTTCAGTTCCTCCGCGACGAAAATTATCTACCTTATTTGCGAGGTAAAAGAAATAGTCGTTGGTCAGTGGAATACTACGACTGGATTATTCAGGTAAATACAATAAGGTGATGTGGTAATAAACCTTCTGATTGCCAATGAGACAACTATCCACCAAAGCGAAGTTCAAATAAAGTCGATGTAAGCAAGTATAGGCAACCTACGGCCTTCAACAATGAGGAAACCTAATACCATATAGTCGGCTATAAAAGGCTACATCATTACTGGAAAACCAAGGTTTAGTTATAAACGATTTCTATTAATCCTAAAATGCTATTATCAGACCATTTTATTCTGACAGGAGAGGAAAGCTAGGGCTGACAAATATATGTTAATATACATGCATGCCTAATGAATGTTTCTGGTCATGAAGTTTAAAAATTGCGGCTGCCAGATTTCTGTTCTATAAAAATTTACAATAAAAAAACAAATATTCACGAGTCTTTCGATCTCAACAGCTGTTTAACGCCAAGTCCTCCCTTTATGAGCCCCACCCGATGCCACACCTCCTTATAGCCCGGCAACCTTACCTAATCTAATATTTTGTCGATTTTGTTAATTAACCGAAATGATTCACGATGTTAATCAATAAAGCTTTTTTATTTTAAAATTGCATGTCATATAAAATAAACAAAATCATTTGCAATGAATTCGAAATAACCGTAATGTTCAATTTTCAAACCATGTTGTAGTCCGCCTGTCTCTTCTGTCAAGCAATCAGTCTGGATAAAAAAGAATACCCAATACATACCCCTGGGCCAAACCCCAATTCATGTGCAAATATTTTCAAGGAGAAATAAAATTAGTGTAAGCTAATGACCCTTATCGTAAAACTATGAAACTGTTTATTTTTTACTACACGCGTCGCCTACATAAAATTGAGAATGGACATGGGGAATGTGTCAAAGAGACAACAAACCGACTATATCTAGCGGACAACAGCCGAAGGCCACCAATTAGTCTTCAATGCAGCGAGAAACTCCCGCACCCGGACGAGTCCTTAAACTGACCCCTAAACAAATATGTATACTAGTTCAGTGATAATGGACGTCATACTAAACTCCGAATTATACACAAGAAACTATAATTAACAAGAGGCTGTCACAACGACAGCAAACCGGATTTATTAACATTTATTTGTGTCCTGGCAATATCACAAAAACCATAACTGATAAACGGTGAAAGTGAAAATCGTTATAACAAATTTGACCTCCATTTTGCCATCAGTACCAACATATTAAAATTTGAAAAGCTTAGGTTAAATGATACATGAGTAAATGCAACAACATGAATGGAAACGCCATTTTTCGATCTTTCAAGAACCATAACTCCTGAACGGTAAAAGTCAAAATCAACATTATTGAACTTGACCTCCATTTTGTCATCAGTAACAACATATTAAAATTTTATATTAGATTAGGTAAGGTTGTCGGGATATAAGGAGGTGTGGCACCGGGTGGGCTCATATAGGGAGGACTGGGCGCTAAACAGCTGTTGAGATTATTTCGTTGTTTTTTTATTGTAAATTTTTATAGAACGGAAATCTGGCAGCCGCAATTTTTAAGCTTCATGACCAGAAACATTCAGTAGGCATGCATGTATATTAACATATATTTGTCAGCCCTAGCTTTCCCCTCCTGTCAGAATAAAATGATCCGTTAATAGCATTTTAGGATTAATAGAAATCGTTTATAACTAGAACCTGGGTTTTTCAGTAATGATTTAGCCTTGTATAGCCGACTATATGGTATTAGGTTTCCTCATTGTTGAAGGCCGTAGGGTGCCTATACGTTGCTTACATCGACTTTATTTGAACTTCGATATGGTGCATAGTTGTCTCATTGACAATCATACGGTTTATTACCACATCTCCTAATTGTATTTACCTGAATAATCCAGTCGTAATACTCCACTGACCAACGACTATTTCTTTACCTCGCAAATAAGGGAGATCATTTACATCGCGGAGGGACTGAAATAGTCGGGATGTATTTTAAATTTTATATAGTTTCCATTCTTGAACGGAAGTCCAAGACAGTAAACAAAATAAAACTGGGATCCATTTAACATGCAATTTTTGTTTGCTTTCTTTTGGACCCATTTGCTGTAACTAATTGATTAAAATCACTTAAATACATGTATTCCATATGGAGGTTCTCCTACTTACAGGAGGCTTATACACCGAAGAAGAAACCGAGCGCCATCTGTCGTCATAATGATCGTCAGCATAATACAACGATGACATTTAACACTTCGACATTACACACATCGACAATTCACGAATCGACATGTTACAAGTTACAAAACATCAATATACAAAAAGACAATTTACCATTAAAGAATTTTGAAATCTACAAGTTACAAATTGACAATTAACAAATGAAGAATGTTGAATTTACAAAGATACAAGTTACAAATTGACAATTTACGAATGAAGAATTATGAAATTGCACAGTTACAAGTAACAAACTGACAATTTACCGATTAAGAATGTTGAAACTACAAAGGTACAAGTTACAAATTGACAATTTACGAATTAAGCATTATGAATTTCACAGTAACAAGTTACAAATTAACAATTTACGAATTAACAATTTAGAAATCACAGTTACACGTTACGAATTGACAAGTTACGAATTAAGAATTTTGACCCCGTTGGCTTTCCATACTATATTGTCTCTATAGTGTTTAACAGTGTAAGATAATTGATGTGGAGTGGTGACAGCGAAAAACTTAGGCAAACATGTAAAAGATGCCAAGACAGTTATTCTAATAATAGTCCAAAACAAATTTATCCACAGGGTAAGGCAAAAGACATTTAAGCAAACAAATAATTGAAACTACAATGGGACTTTTTCAACGCAGACATTATAGCCAAATTTAACACGGTATTATTCCATTGACCAGTTTTTTCGAAAGCCAATTTTAGGGAAAATGTACTGTGTTGAACAGTAATTTAAGTGTTGTAGAAACAAACAAAGGTAATACAAATTGTATACTTAGCTTGTTGATGAGCTTCACCTAGAAATTTACTTTCACTGGACTATACTTAGGGTTAAAACGATCAATGTGTACTCTCACTAAAATGTCCTTTTAATGCGTTAAAATGTCCTTGGCCGACTTGGTCACAAGAACAAAAAAGTTCTTTCCTGCTACAAAAACAAAAGTCAATAAAGGGATACAAAACAATACAAACACGAATGTGTATAAGGATGCCTTACTCTCACTATCATTTTCTATGTTCAGTAGACCGAGAAATCGTGATCGAAACTGTATTGTGGCATTCAAATTAGAAAGATCATGTCATAGGGAACATGCATATATATGTGTACTAAGTTTCATATTGATTGGACCTCAACTCCTTCAAAAACTACATTGACCAAAAACTTTAATCTTAAGAGGGACAGACGAACTGGACACACAGACTAGAACATGTATCGTAGGTGGGGCATAACACAAGGCTTATGTTAATAAACACACTTGGAAATCGTACATATACACTAATACGCTTACGAAGCAGGAAATCCTGGAAAACCACAAATCGGTTCTAATCTTCTTTGGTATTAATCCAAAGGATGTTTCAGAAGACCAGGATCTTCCATCCTTTTATTGGATTCCTAAGCTTCACAAGGATCCTTATAAGGAAAGATATATTGCAGATTCTTTCAAGTGTTCCACTAAACCCCTTTCTAAAGTTCTTACTGCCATACTCACTGCAGTCAAAGAAGGACTTCAAAAAAAGTAAAAACACAAAAATACTGAACTCCGAGGAAAATTCAAAAAGGAAATTCAAAAATCAAAAGGCAAAATCAAAAGTCCAAACACATCAAACGAATGGATAACAACTGTCATATTCCTGACTTGGTACAGGCATTTTCTAATGTAGAAAATGGTGGATTGAACCTGGTTTTATAGCTAGCTAAACCTCTCACTTGTATGACAGTCGCATCAAATTCCATTACATTGTCAACGATGCATGAACAAAACAAACATACTCAAAGAGTAAAAATGTCAAAAATAGGGGTACAACAGTCAATATTGTGTTATCATCTTAATATCACTACATAAACAACAAATGTAACAAAGTAGCACAAAAAGGCATACATCAAATTTAACATTCTCATTTTGCTTTTCTTATACTGCTGAATTTATCTATGTAAAGTCTACCCATAAATGAAAGAAGGTTTTCATTACTGGTGTAAAATTGCGCGTTTGAAATTCGCACAGGTAGACATAAAAATAATTTTGTCGTATGACGGCATACATAAATGCAGACTCACGTAAAGTAGATATAACAAAAAACAGACTTACAGTAAAAATAATAAATAAAATAATGGTGTGGTTCAAAGTATGACGGGACACATAAGTACAGTTTCACGTAAAATACGGCTGAATTTATCTATGTAAAGTCTACCCATAAATGATAGAAGGTTTTCATTACTGGTGTAAAATTGCGCGTTTGAAATTCGCACAGGTAGACATAAAAATAATTTTGTCGTATGACGGCATACATAAATGCAGACTCACGTAAAGTAGATATAACAAAAACCAGATTTAACAGTCAAAGTATTCCGAAACGGCATATTCAAGAAGTGGTGTTAATCAGATGTGGATACTGAAAAATTCTAAAGAGTTATTGGTGAATTTACAATCTCAATCATTAAAACATTGTACCAACATTAAAACCTTTGACTTTTCAACTCTTTATACCACTATTTTATATACTAAACTCAAAGCTCGACTGAAAGAACTCGTCAGCTTATGTTTCTTTTACAAAATGGGCACTAGACGTTTTAAATATCTAGTTTTGGGCTGGAATTTAGCTTACTTTGTGTAAAATCATACAGTCAAGGAGAAAATATATCGAAGAGGATATAACTGCCAATCTAGACTTTTTAATTGACAACATATTTGTTGAATTTCTGGGTTTGGTCTTCCAACAGACTATTGGAATCCCAATGGGTACTAATTGCGCTCCTCTTCTTGCCAATTTGTTTTTATATTCATATGTAGCCAAATTTATCCAAGGGCGTGTACAGAAAGGAGAAAGAAATTAGCCCAGTCTTTTAATTTCACCTTTCGGTATATTAATGATGTACTGTCTCTTAATAATAATAGATTCAGTGATCACTTACATTTAATATATCCAAGCGAACTTGAAATTAAAGCTACTACCGACACAGATAAATCTGCTTCATATCTAGACCTTTTTCTAGAAATGACTACTGATGGTAGGTTAAATACCAAAATTTATGACAAACGCGATGATTTTAATTTTCCTATAGTCAACTTTCCATTTCTGTGTAGCAACATCCCAGCGGCACCAGCATATGGAGTATATGTGTCTCAATTGATACGTTACTCTAGAGCTAGCTCAAAGTACGTTGATTTTGTTGAGCGAGGAATACTGCTTTCTCAAAAGTTGCTAAAACAGGGCTATGAATCAATCAAATTAAGGTCATCATTCAAGAAATTTTACGGTCGCCATCATGAGCTGATTGGCCATTATGACAAAAGTGTGTCAGAAATCATATCTGATATTCTTCCTCAGTCATAATAACCTTCCATCATTACCGGACTGAACAAAGAAATAACACGACGGGTGCCGTATACGGTGCAGGAAATGCTTACCTTTCCGGAGCATCTGATTTCACTCCCGACTTTTAGTGGAGTTCGTGTTGTTTCTTAATTATTATTTATAACTTTTGGTGTAAATGTCCTTTGATTTTGTGAGTCTTTGTTTACTCCTTGGTTTTGATTGTTATTGTCTCTTACACGTAGTGACTTATAATTCAATCTAAATAGCTAACTTTTGGGCTTTTAATATATTTTCCAACAATAAAAATATTTAAACCTTTGCACATTTTAAAGTTTACACGAGATGCCACTAAATGTTCTGCATTTAAGATTTAACTAAAAGACGGTTGATTATGGAAATGTACAAAAATAATAGTCGTTCCTGGACTTTTCAATCTGGTAGCAAAACATTTGATGAATAGACCATTTGTTTGGTTGTCCTTTATGTATGGATACGAAGCCATCTAGGAGTGAAATAAGGTAGTTAAATACAATGAATAATGTTGCTAAAGTGTCGCCCCTACTGCGTGTTAAATAGCCTATGCAACTTCTGGTTGAGTGGTCAATAGACTATTTATTAACAAAAACAATTCTCGCCATATCCAGTATTCTTTCATTTTCTGGTGAAATAGCAAAATCTATTATTAAATATTGGATTAATAAATTGTTTTCGTTCTAAAAAAATGTTTGTCACTGGGCCAATATTTTTGGTGTTATTGACACGTAAATTGTTTTTTACCCTTGATTATTATACATACATATGCATTTTCAACATTTCTAGGTCAAGCAGTGAGTCGGCATTACACACAGTAGAACATGCACTGTCGATGCTTAATAAACCAGAAAACGACAACAAAAGTAAGTCAACAATATTGAAATGCACACTTATACCCCTAGGGGTTGAAGGCATATACTGTATGTATATATATTTATGTTACTTGGCGAAAAAATAATAAAGTGGCGAAAAATATATTGTTTTGGCGAAAGAGGTGGCGAAAAAATTGACCATGGGGAAACCCTGCATATACATGTATAAACAATACAATACAAAAATATACACAATGCAACAATTATAACATCATATATAGAATAGTAATATAACTTGCAAATGTACATGTATACTCTATGAAAATCAACTTGCAAATCATATAAATACAACTTGCAAATGTACATTTATACCCTCTCAAAATCTACTTTTTCATTCATTATAAGTTATAACTGTCATCTGCATATAGTTGATAAGTTCTCTCTACATTTATTGGTTGTTGCTGTATGATAATTACTGTACAGTAAAGGTTAACTACGCATATATTACTATACTTGAACCAGATCACTTACCTTGTGTGCTTGTTAATGAACTTTAATTCTTTACTTTGTCTTTTTTACTGCATGCGACATTTAGTGATAACTTTTGTCCTCCTATTTTGAACTTCTTTAGTTATTCCATTTGAATGAGCTAGTCTCGAATGTTGTTGGTTCGATCTTCGGCCGGGTATACAAGAGACTGGCATACTTATGAGTGAGACAACAAACTGTTCGACTAAAACTATAAACGTTTTGTCCTGTTAGGTTGATATGCCGGCCTGCAGATAAAACAGGAACCATTTACATATCGCATCATGCATCATCATGACATCAATGCATTTTAGTCTTTTTTTGATTTACTCTACTTGTAGAACATGTAAAAGTACATGTACAAAAGCCACGTATATCCTTTGTAACTATTCCGATGCAATCAGAGAGTTCCATATGCATACAAACTTTTATTAAAGTTCAAGTTATTACCCGATTACATGAAGGCATACAATGTGTATTTGACCTTTTAATAATCATAAGATTTGAAACAAGTCTTTATGCAAAATATGTTCTTGTCTTTGGTGCGGTAAACATATATATCAAATAGATGCTAAAGCCACAAAAGGAATATTCAAACTACAAACTAGCAATGCCATGCCAAAAACGACAAAACAAAAATCAACCATATACAAAATACAACATGAAATTCTAAAGACTAAGAAGCACGAACTCATCCAACAATCAGAGTGATTTTCGGTACTCAGGAAGTCTAACCAAATTCAGATTCACGTGTGGCCCCCGTCATCTTGCTCGTCTGCTTATGAATTAGAAAATCTGTACTGAATACGTATACATTGAATTAGTTAAAGTATTAAGAATTTTAACATTTAAATTTGTTCAACTAATTATTAACCACTATTCCCTTATCGGTCTTGTGCAGGTCAAGAAGTGTAGCGATGGTAATATTAAGATTAATATTTGGTGATGTAAATTTTCGCGCTATAGGTGTAAAATATTGAATTGAACAAGTCTCCAACGCTGCCGAAGTAAAAGTTTATATTTATATATAGCGATGGAGATATATATTACCAAAGAAGCGCTAAAGCTATATATACATGTATATACTAGTCATTGGAAATAATTTAATCCTAACTTCACTTCTTACGTACAATTGTCGACGTAGGTCGATCTAAACGTATCCTGAATATTGTAACACAGCTGCTAATTGCTTTTTTCTTATTCAAAACTATATTTTTATATTGTGATATTTTTTTATAGATATTGTTATACAATTGATGTGTGGATCATGTGGGGAAATATGCTTTTTTGACTTGCATGCCACTTTAGTTATTAAAAATACACAAGATAGAAAACTGACCATCACGGCTAAGGAGAATGACGACATCCGTATCGTAAGTATAATGTAATATTAAACAGTGTCTCCAAAGAATCTAGTACAAAGACAGATTAAAATGAGCAATGTGTTGTTTTATACAATGGAGAATGGAAACGGGAAATGTGTCAAAGAGAAAACATTCGGGCCAAAGAGCTTTTAACAGCCTAAGGTTACCAATTGGTCTTCAACACAACGCGAAAATTCTGCGTACAGAGGCGGACTTAAACTAGCACATAAACAAAAACGTCTACTTATCAGGAACATGGACGTCACACTAAACTCTGAAACATATAAATCAACATAAATCATAAAAATTACACAATACAAAGTACAAAATGTTTCTGACTTGGGACAGGACAGAAATGTTAAAATTAAGTTTTATGTGGAATGAACATCGTTAAAATTAATACTTCGTAAAATGGTATCATGCAATTTTTGATGATCAGACATTTTTAACACATTTTTATTTTGAAGCTAATTTTCGAAAAATATTTCACTTACATGTATAGCTAAATCTCACGGCCGACACTCGGCTAACCGAGAGATTGGTCGGTTAATCTATATTGAGTATGCGGCTATATCGGCGGTTGGTCTGTTAATCGGGTTGGCTAAAGTCTGTTAATCAGGTGTTATCGAGAAAATCATTGAAAACGCAGCATGTTTCATTGTATAACCTTTTAAATATATGTTTATCATAAAAAATATTTATGTCTAACAAAACTATTCAATGTACTGAATCCAGTGGTGTATTTATTATTTTTCTAGCTTCTATGTACGATCTATAAAATGAAAAGGCAAGTTACTCATCAATAAATGTATACACATTTTACACACACAAAATGTACACAAAATGACACTTGTGTTGAATTAACTTGCATGCAATATTTTGAACATCGATAAAAGACAGGCATTATGTGTGTTAACCAAATTGATATCATTGTGTGAAAAATCTACACGAAAATCCGTATTTTGGTGACATAAATCAATCTTTTTTTAAAACCTGGTCTGTTAATGGGTCGGATGTATAAAACCCGGTCTGTTAATTGGTCTGTTAAGAGTTATGAATGACAATAAAAGTATAATTTTATTACTATATAGTGTTAATTTGGTAGGCTCAAGACGAGCGGCTAAAATATACGGAAACAACACTTGAGCAATGGAGCATAACATATATACGGAAACAAAACATGAGCAATGGAATATAAAATATACGGAAACAAAACACATGAACAATTAACAATTTAGGCAATGGATATTAAAAATTGATAAAAGTGGTTTCAACAATGTTAAATTAGAGTAAAATTAATTTTATCCGAGAATGGTCGCATATATTCTGTGGATTATGTTTTATTGTCATGAATGACACCAATTTGTCATCTACATTGGTGACCAGTATATAAATCAGAGATTAACGTCGTAATGTAACTAAACATCAGTAAGTAAAATGTATTGGGATGCCTAAATATAAAGAATAGAGAAAGAATATTGAGTAAGATAAATAAAATGTATAGAAAAGTAACATAACAATTTAAAGAATACAGAAATAATCAACACCTCAATCCGGACCCTCATGGTATACACGAGAATCTGGATGGAGATACAGAATATAAATAAAAGATAAGGACAGTAGAGAGTGATGCATTGCTAAAAAAGAGAAAAAAAAACAATAATTGTTTAAGAATCAAGACATGAAACCACCCTGGGTGTTGAAACAATAACGGATTGCGATGTACAACAAATGCTTGAAGTTTACATGTGGACAACTGCAGTTCTCCACTGCACATATGTAGAAAAGGAACTAAACGGAATAACATGAATTTAAACTTAATACAACCAAATGTAGCTGCATTCGCTCCTTTCCATTTACTTCTTTAGAATGATTTATAAACAACAGACGATTAAAAGTAATAGAAGAAAAGAACCAATTGGATGATGCTGACGAATCTGAGTTAAACGTCCAGTGACAAATATGTGCATATGAGAACGACAACACGTTATATGTACCCTGTGTTGTATTAGAAAGACCCGTTCAGTCGGATTTGAGAACATGCTACTTTTTGCAGACACAAAAATTAAGGCTGATTGAAATCGTTAATAATAAATTCATGCATATTCCAGCGGCCAACCCAGATCACGCTATATTGAAGTGACACACTCTTCAATAAAATGCAAAGAAAGTCAAAACAAAAATGCGTTTACTGGAAGGATA